>OZ029920.1:12412455-13012455 GCA_964023275.1 Norana najaformis
CCAAATCAATCAAGAAGTCTACAACTCTTGGATTCAAAAATTTCTGTTCTAACGTTCCTGAATGATATATATGGCCTCTAATCCTCTTGTTCAATGCTACTACAAAGAATCATTCCCACTGCACTGCCTGCTTAAACTACCTCCTGGAGTAATAATGTTAAAAGATTCAATCAAGTTTCTTCTTATACTTTTTCCTCATATTGTTAGCACACACCTTTTTAACCTTTCTTCATGGCTCAGTTTCGTTTAGATCCAAGTTATTTTGGCAGATCTGAGCTCTCTCTAGTTGTTCTATGTCAAAGTTAAGATATTTCATGCATTGGTTCCACACCTGTATGCAGTATTCCAACTGCGACCTCGCCAGTGATTTGTACAACCTAAGTATTTTTCTCTGCACAGTGATACCCTCGTGATCATACATAAGGTTGAGTTAGGCTTGTTCTACTTCAGCACCGTGAGTTTGCACTCTTAGTCTCTTATACATATTTATTCCTAAGTTTTCTTGTGCCTCATTCACTTCCAATACTTTACCTCGAATTTCGCAGGAAAACTCTGCTTATAGCACCGATCACTTTTATACATTAAAAACCATAAGCCAGGTTTCTGAACATCTAAACATTCTTCTTTGGAGACTATTCCAATGTCTCCGCTTCTTCATCATCAACCATAGCTCTAGGCCGTATGTACTTTTGTATCATTCCCTAAACTTAGAAATATTCAATAAAATCGCATCCTCTATGTCATTAATAAAATACAAGTAGCAATCATGGCCTAAACGCAGATCTTTATGGCAAACCAGCGTAGCACCCTTGCCTAGCCAGAATAATTGTCTCCTATTCCCACAATATGTGTTCTGTCTGACAACCAGCTTTGGATCGTTTGATTTGCCCCATAATCCCATATGCTTACAACTTTATATCATGTGAAACAGCAGAAGTTAAAATCGGTTCTTCTTCGCCAACAACGTGGTTTGATACGGGTAAGTTGAGAATACAAAATACTGTGAGCTGGTCTACAAGAAGAATAAAATAACCTTTATGTGTAACAATGAAGTGTTCCTACAAAAGGTTGTTGTTCAGCGGAATTTCACCAGAACTCGCAATACAGTTTTATATTACCGCTATCTCCCGCATGCAAAGGCGCGACAGTGAAAAATATTATTGCATAACAAAGCGTTGTACATACGGTTATCGTCTCAGAATAGGGTCAAAACACGCACATACACAAATCATAGTTCTCAACCAACAGGTGAATATGAGGTTAGTAGGTAACGGGCACACATTTGTACGGGTAAGCCTACAGGCTTATACAAGGTCGCACTATGTTACAAGTACTGGCTGATGAATATGCCCAGTGTGACGGTTGCTGTTAGGTTTACCTGATATTTACTGATTCAGTGCGTTGCAGATAAGAATAGCGAATTTGGAACAATCGCTTAGACAATCGCTTCGCAAGTAGGCTTATATTTCGATCTAAATACTCAAACTACAGCGCATTACGAGTGTTTCGAGTGCCTCACAAAGTGTTTATTGTTAGTCTGTGCAAATAAGTACCAACCCCAGTAATGGATTCTTTCAAACAGGTTTTAAGAGTAATTCTTTTCCAACCGACGTTTGAGAAATGTTGATGTCAGCAATGTCATATTGTTTCCTGCAAACAAGATCTACAAATACGTAATCAAATTGTGAGTGGCTGTTGTACTAGGCTACCGTTGCCAGATTATTACTCAGGCTGACGGTGTTCATTTTATAGAACCAAAATAAACCATAGAATGGGCGGAATAACGACAGCGAAATGGACAACTCGAAAGAGTTTCGCAAATTTCTTCAAAATCTGCTAATCATCAGGAAAAGCTATGCTACGCTGCTCTGCAGGAGTTTCTTTGAATTGCCTATTCAGTATGTGATATCAAATGCAACTGATGTCGATATCATGTATATCCCTACAGACATCTGCGCTCTACCAGTCAACGTATCAATACCGCAAGACTTTCATGCTAAGAGGCTCACAATTAACACGGAAAACACGCATCCAGGATTCGCGAAGCTGAACTCAAACGATAGCAAACGGCTGTATCGAATAAAGGCAAGCATTATTGAACATCACCACAGACACGGTCCTGCATGGACAAAGATGATGGTTAACTCTAAGAATGACGACATGAACGACTTCATCTGGGGAATTCTCGGCATTTCTAAGTATAAAGCAATACAAAGACGTCTTCTAGAAATGAAATTGGACAGAGTTTTTGCCATCTGTTGTCCTTCTTGGCCGATAGAGGCTGATGAATGGAAAACTCGCGAAAGACCAAGTGGATGGCCTCCACTGGAGATTATAGATAAAGTCGTCGCCAGTGGATGCCATTTTGTTGCGAAACCACATCACAGCAGTCCAGAAGACGACTCTCAGTGGAGATTTTCGTTTTCTCAAGCGGAAGTAATCCTGACTCATAGTTGGATGGATGTTCAGAAATATGTTTATCACATACTTCGACTGATAAAGAGCGAAGTTGTCAAGGCATGCGGAGGACAGGAAGAAACGATCATTTGCACTTACTTCTTTAAGACCTTGATGTTTTGGGAATGCGAAAGGAAACCCCGAGAGTTTTGGGAAGACGAAAACGTGGAAAAGTCGGTTAGCGAATTACAGTACGTAATGATCGGATGGCTGATTGATGGATGTTGTCCAAACTATTTCATTCCCTCGAGCAACATGTTGAGTGCCTTAACAGAAAGAGTTGACTTCACCAAAGAAATTCAGCTCTTGTTGAATTACGCAACATCAGGCATAGCTGAAATAACAACCTTGTGGCCGAGAGCATATCCGAAGCACATGATTGACCTTGTGGGGGTTTGCATACCGGAGAAACTTCTTATGCACATTTATTTGAAGCAACTACGATACAACTGCTTGAATCCTCTGTAAGCCACAGTTAAAACTGTACTGTTGAAGCAATTAACGGTAGAAAATTCCTTATTTATGCGTAAAGCCAGTGATCTTTACCGAGGCATTTAAAGTCATCTTCAGCTAATGAAAACCTGTTGTCGAGAAAGAAAATGCTTCCTAAAACGAGATGCGCTGAATCACTTCATGCTGTCTCTGATGGAAAGCGGTGATGGATGTTCCAAGATATTCCTGTCAATCGGTGAATCGATGATCTACGAGGGTTTAGAGCGTATTAGCAGTAATACTGACTACGAATTTAAGTCAATTGGAACGTATAGTGAGATTTGTAATGACTCTTGTGAAATAAATTTAAATGACTCTTGCAATCTCCTCTCAAAACTTCCGTCGAATGCGACATTACTAAACACAGACGATTTGTTCGCTGCTACTTTCCTCAAGAAGAATATGAGGGGGATTATGTAAAGAATAAAATAATAACAAAAGCAACAACTGATGATCTAAATACATCAATGAAAATAATAGTCCAGAATTTGTTTGCATTTGGCGTCCATTATGCAACTGTTACAACTCATGTTATTAGCTCAGCATATCTCGCGAATTTCTATTATACTGCATTACAGGATTATAAAAGGACGTCTGCAGTTTGTGATACAGTCTTAAAGTTTCCTGCGGGTTCTCCGAAAAGAGGGAAGACCGAGTCTGAACGAATATTTCCTGTATTCTTAACGACCGAATTATGTCCAATATTTGACGAACATCTTCGAACCGTTCTGGGGCTTATTACTCTGTGTCGGTCTGTTGTTTGTTCTTTGCCGAATGATTCTACAGTTTTAGTTCGAATACGTCCTGCTCAATTTCTGAAGTATCCGAAGATCCAATGCAGGAGATGGGAGGGATTGGATGAGCCTGAGATCGATGACAATTTCGAATGCAGAGATTCCTTTCACGAAGTGTACGACACTTACGAACCTTTGTCAGTAGTGTTTATGTCGGCTGTACTTCACGCTAGTCATTGTAAAGCTAGGCTATCGACATTCATAAAAGCAAAACCTTAACGAATGTAATCAAACATTAGGCCTTTATCTACTCTAGTAGTGTTAATACAGAAGTGTTCGTTCTATGGTCAAAATCGTTGCCAATTTTGGACAGAAATAGGCTGGTAACTGCTTTTATTTACTGGATGGAGGATAACATACTTGCTCTATGACGCACTCACTGACGCACTGACTCATTGACTCACTGAGTCATTTCTGACTCACTCACTGATTTATTTTCCGACTCTCATATATGCTGGCTGTTGTATTTGTTGACTGTTGTCACATCAACTTTGAATCTTTATTCCTCTCGCTGCGCAGGCCTAGGTGTTGGCCTACATAGCTAAGGGAGGTGAACTGTTTTCAAGGTCATAGTAAGTTAAGTTTTAAGACAGCTTCTGTTTAAGGAGTATGACCGAGAGCGCTGGCACGTTTTTTTACAGTGGTGACCATTTGATCGAGATTGTGCTTTAAACCGAATCAGAAGATATTCGAGACTTATTACCTTAACGGTGCACGGTGAGTGGGGTGAGATAAAACCACCTGAGGTCCCATATTTGAGATTAGAGACATGACCTCCTTCCTCCTTTGCCAACGCCCTTAATTGAGAGCCGCTGGCTCGCAGCCGTTTTTCCTGCTTAAAGTGAACAAGCACCGACGAGCGATTCTTCTGATCACAATGACGCTTCTCAACCGTCGCCACAGCGCACAAGTCTCCACCGCAGGTTAAGCGGGAAATACAATTTGTGTACGATCGATACGCTCCAGCAGTTCTGTAAAGGAATTGCACACAGGGATATGCATAAACTGTTCAACAACATCCAAAAGCTGGATTTTAAAGCTGCATTTGTAGTTGTGTGAAAATGTCTTTCTGTCTAACCTAGTATACTTTGCAATAAGGAATTATGTTTAATTTACATCCAAATAAAATGGCAACTTAATTTAGACGCATCATTCTAATCTAGTACAGTAGTAGGCCTTATTCTAATTTAATCTCATTCTAATTTGCCACATGATGCAAAAGTAAGTGCTCAGTATCATTCCGGTGACAAAGACGCAGTCTCATCACGCATGTGGTAGAAACCACTTCCAACGAGTTGACTCATATGAGTCGACATGCATCGTCGACTCGTAGGCCTACCACTGTCAAAGTGGACTTCAGAGTTGTGAATGGTGTCAGCTGGTCGAGCTCCTGCATCTCGGAGGGCGAGAGTACCGCCAACGAGTATATGACAACGTCGGAAAAAGGTATGGGAACCAAACCCTAAACTTAGACGGGAGAAGCCAAGGCAGGTGCGGCCTGTCTGTATTCGCCACTGTCAGAAGTAGCGCTAAATAAATGCTATAGCTATAAATAGAACTGTTACAATGAAAGTACACAGATTAGTATTCTACGGAAGACTAATCTGAATTATTCAGCACAAGACGAACAAGACAACACAATTTTATTATAATTAACAATAAATAGTTAAAACTTAAATAGCTCAACAGTATGTAACACATCAGAAATCTTTACAAGAACCATGCATTAAACCTCATTCCACTCAGACTTTCAACAATCCATGTATCAAGTAGGTAAGTAAATGCAAATATCCAGATGCAGCTGAACGGCCACCATTTTGGCATCTGTCATTGAAACAACTTCTGAACAATGCACATCTTTTCCTACTGAAATCAACATTGCTGCAAGTCAACTATATACATTGTGCTGCACGACTGTAAATGCATCATATATGTAAACTTACATATATATAAGAGAGGTAAAGAAGAGGTCACTAAAACTACTTGTGTCTACGTATCATACAACATTACTAAAACAATAATAATTACTAAAGACTATTACTTCTTTTAACATTAACCATCCACCAATACCAGCACACTTACGTAGCTTCTTTAAAAACCGACTGCTCACACTGTGGCTGAGGTATTCTGAGGAAATATTTGCAATAACAGAAACCTATCCACTATGGCATTAAGAAAATCTACATCTTCTTTAACTAATAACCGAAACAATCTCACATTTTGACCATTTTACCATGGTCACACATATAATATAAATTATACAATACCTCTAACTGCAATGAAATTTTGGTAACAACCAGCAATTTATTAGACAAGCCACTACTCTTCATGCATGCCTACTTAAAGTAACAAGAAATGTAATTGGACACATAATTAAAGCAATGCTTCTAGAGAAAAGCAGCTATAAAACTGACCAGCTAGATTACATATGTGCAAGACATATCATGCACACATGAGGTCTATTGCAACATGGAATTAATCACCGCCGCACACAAGACATCTACTGTAACGCATGCACGCACATGCACACACACACACACAGACACACACACACACAACCCCGATAGCCACATGTATAGATAGGGCCGGCAGTAGCTGGACCTCAATCTGCCATGACGTCCAGTGTTGTCCCAACAAACATGGATGGGAGTTGAACACAAATACGACAACTTGACTACAATCAGAGAACAGATAGAAATGCTTTTTAGTAACCATTTTAATGACCTCATTTCATTTGTGAAACATATAATTTTTACCAACTCTTGCTCATTGCCAGTAAATTTAAGAGTTACTGACAGTTTGGTATTAGAATACTTTCACAGCACATAGAAAAACAAACTATACATGACTATCTCTTGACCATTTCACTATTCCTAATACCGAATGGAAAATGTGTTTTTACACTTCAAAATAAAGACATGCTTACAGAAGATTTATTGCCATTACGCTGTCTAATGGTGCACTTATTTAAATAGGACAAACACTGGTGCCCTAAGTTCCAACTGCTTTAATAAGCACACCTATATTATCGCAATTCTGTTTTCCTGATACCCAGCAATTACAGTTTCTTAAGAAGCTATTGCATGCAACTGTATTAATCCTGAATAGTTTCCAAAAAATATTACTATAGGATTAAAAAACACAGTTAAATAATTAAAAGGTAAATCTACTGATCTTAAAATTTTAAAAATATACTTATAAGCATGAAGGATTTTTAAAATTTGGCCAATTTGCCTGTTATTTCTTTCTGAAAAACAATGTAACAAAACTTATAGTATATATGTATACTGTATATATACACCAAATGTACACGACTCACAGATATAAATCAGCACAATATACTTATTACATCGTTGATAAATATTTACACATTAAAAACTTGTATATATAAATGGATACTTATCAGGTAGTGCTTTGTTTTTATGTAAAACACTGTGTCATATGCTGAAAAGTTCAAATGCCGAATTGGACGGCAGCACCAGAAGCGCTCACAGTTCATCAACAAAGAAGGTAGAAAAATCTTAAATGGCCCACTCAGAAAACTCCTCAATCAAAATGAATTTGAGATGTTTTGTTCAAGCAAGGCATAGACATTAACAGTGCAACGTATACACACAGCGCATTTCCTTATCTTTTAACTAACATCTATACATGTGTGACATGGTGGGGGTCTGTTTGAGCACTAGCCTTCTAAGGGTTCGAGCCTACCCTAAGAAGGATCTTGAGCAACATCTGTGTAGTGTCATCAGCTGCTCTTGAGTGATGATTACTGGTGCTTTATAAAAACACAAATAATAATAATAATACCCTAAGAAGGATCTCAATAATAATTATAATAATACGTATAATAGGTACAGCTGCAGATAGTTGGCCCAGCATTTTCCTGGTATTAGCAAATTAACTGATAGTAGTGTATTTAGAATTTGATAGGCCATAGATTGTCCTCACTGGAGTCCATAGGCAAGCTTTGAAATTATAATACCATGCATAATCACACGTTTAGTAACTCACAATTGCAGGCATAATAATAATAATAATAATTAGTAACTTCTAATGCACCAGTGTCTAATGCACAAGGCATCAACCAATGATGCACCAAAACCAAGCCACAATCAGGCCAATATCCAGCAGGTCAGAGTGAACTGTATTGCACACAATATGCAAGGAAGTGGTGTCAAAGGTGAAAATAATGATTCAGTTTCAGGTCTGGAAGGGACCATTAACACGGTGACCCCTGATAAATATGAAACCCTTCATTTACATCAATTAGTAGCGACCAAAGGTCCAACAACAGGCTACTGTAGTCAGCCTGAACTTAGAAATATGAGTTCTTTCATTCTGAATCAGTTCCTTGTTCCGTATAACCCAGTCCAGACATACAAAAGGGAGCCATTCATGCCAACTTTCGAGCCAATTGAGAGATTAAAATCAGCGCTCTGCTGCCTTGGGAGATCTGCTGATCCCTTATCTTATGTATCTCAACTTCAGCTCGCCACGTATCCTTGTGCACTGAGTCATCCATCCATCTGGAACATTCTACATACTGTTTGGCCTCACTCAGCTGATGTTACCTCAAGGTACACCTGCTTAGAACTGTTAGAAAGCAATATTCACAGAGCTTTTGAGAGGTTCATAAAAGGAGCTAAACAAATAATTAGATAAATATGTGTCAGCAGCAGCAGAAAACTGACTGAAAACAAATCATATGCATCTTTCATTCGAGGCCAGTCGTTTCACAAATGTGAAAATCTTAACGAGCTGTTCAGTGACAGCTCCATTCATTCATCCATTCTCCGAGCCCCTTAACTGTACTTAGAAGTGCTCCCAGTGCACTCCCGGATAAAAAGAATATCAAGGGCCGGCCAAGCACATTCTGTCCACAGCCATCTCAAATTCGTTCAGTCCATCTCTCCAATGATAGCCAAGCCAAACATATTTTTCCAAGCTCTTCAGTAATAGAAAAACAAAGCATATCGTGTCCAGTTCTTCAGTGACAGCCATGTCATGCACATATTGTCCAGTTCTTTAGCGACAGCCAAGATAAGACATTCTGTCCAGCTCTTCAATATTAGCCATCTCAGATGCATTCTACCCAGCTTTTCAGTGACAACAGTGCCAGCCTATCTAGCTGTTTAGTTACAGTTGCGCCAAATCCATTCTGAAGCACATTTCCTATGTTACACATTAACATTTACTGTAAAACTGCTTCTTACAACACAGGTCATGAGATGCACATAGCAAGTACCCTGACAAATGATCATCAAGCCAAGTCTTGTGCAATTATGCAGCGTCAATGTCATGCATCAAAGCACGTCAACTGAATTGTTTTAAGCATGAACTCCTGGCATACCAAAGTACTTATTCTCTTGGCGAAGGGCTATGCAGTAGATGGCTATGCCTTGTCACAGTTTCTCTCAGCAAGAAGCAAAGACTCGTCACGCAATGGTCAGCATTCAGACTAATGGCGGACATTATAAAGACATTACAGTAATCATAAGCAAAGCGGTAAAGTAAGACAAAAGTTATCCAAAACCTGATCTTTAAATGGCTCACAGCCCACACAAATCTGTTGCCCATGCAACAGGAGCCCGCTAGAGTGACACTACCAGAAGTAATGTAAATGCATCAATACTCGACAAAAATGGAGAATGAATAGTGTTACACTTTGGCCGGGACACAAATTCCAAAGCATAAACAAGGGTCAATCCTACAAGGCCGCAAGCAACATTATCCTTGGACTAACAACGCTTAACAAATGCCTAAACTGAAATAAATACTGATTGCAAGTGCCACGCATAAAAAAACGACACAGACCGACTGATCTAAACCGATTCCTACCATCAGACTAGGTTGCAACACTTGGTTTTCATTGTGCTTGCAGTCTGTTTTTCACCACTGTCACCCCGATCGCCTGACTGGTTCAACGAGTTCAGCGCATTGCGATTTATGTCCATCTTGAACGCCCCCTCACCTCTTGACCTCTGCCTCAGACCGGTGTCCGGCACCGCAACACTCACTTTGTCATCAGCCACCGTACTGAACTTGTCAACAAGTTCACTAAAGTCGTTTGAACGCACGTGAATGACTCTCGAACGTGGCCTGTTTTCTCGGTCGAGTGTCTCAGACTCTTTGAGGAACTCGCTTCTGCTGATCCGCAGTTCCCGCGCCAGAATGCAGCCAAGGATCGTGCGGTCGGCAAGATGCCGCATGCTCAGCGAACCAGTGTTCATCGCTTTCCTGACATTTGGTGATAGATCGGAGCACGAATTCCAAGTGTTCAGCTTGGTGATATCTGGTGTGTTATCACCAACAACATAAGCTCGGCCAAGGATCAGACTAACGCTCTTCTTGACCATGCCCACGACACTGTTTCGGCGCTTTTCTCTTATGAGGTCTGACGACATCTTCTCCTCGATGCTCAAACGTCTTTTCATGTCGCAGCTCAACCTCCGAGTCTTCTCCTGCAGTTTCTCCTCATTGCTTGAATCTCGTGAGCGATCTTTTCGACTCGTCAACGAAGCTGTGCCACCGAGCGCTGACCCCTCATTTGTGTCACTCAGATAATCACCACTGTCACGTCGCTGGAAGGTGCGTCTCACCTTATCTCTGCGTGGATTCTGGCAGACAGCAATATCATCAGTGTCGCTCGTATCAGAGCTGCTGCAGCTGGTCCCACGCACAACAATCGGATGGCGCTTGTGATGGCTTCGCTCACCTTTACTCATCAGCTTCTGAAGCCCTTTGATGTCATCTTCACAGGTTTGGTTCATGACTATTGGCGAGCTGTGGACATTGCACAGAGATCTTCCAACACTGGCTCTCAATGGAGATGGAGACAACTGACAACTCTTTTCCGTTCCAAAATCAACTCTGGCTCTGTTGCTGCGCTCATCCTTCTTAAAATCCTCCTCAGATCTGATCAAAGCAGCAGTTTCTACTTCCATCTCCTCATCCTCCTCGGCCAGTTCTTCCTGAATGAGACTGCAGCGCTTTAATAGCGGAGGAGGACAAGGGGTGGCTGCAGTTGGCAGAGGAGGTGCTGGAGAAGATGGAGTTGATGGAGCAGACGGTGAATCAGGCAACAACTTCTGCAAGTTCAGTCGATGTTCTTCCATTGTTATAAAATCTGGAGATTTTGGTCTAAACACAAATTACCATATACCAGATGAATTATTAGAATTATAATTATCATTATTAAACATCTTCAGGTCTTTCTTAAGAAACCATCCTATCTTAAATCACCATTATGTCAGAAATACAGGGAACTATAACATAAACTTTGCTCCAAAACCTGTAGTAGCTTTCATTCAGAGACATTCACACTCAAAACATTTGTAATAAAAATTTAAGCTCAAATGTTTTCTTCCATTTACGTCACCCACCATATATATATATATCAGCCAACCGAGCAAAGATTGTTTGATTTCATGACACATTAGCTCAAAATTGACTGCTTAGTATCTAGGGCTTGATAAAACTCTGAACAAAAAAAAAATAGTAAAAAAATAAACTGCAGACTATGAAATGCTAAAATATAAAAATTCTATGTTAATGGAGTCCTGCTTAATGTCTGAATAGAACGATTATTTATCCTACAGGGTCTTAAACCTAACAAAATCACATGCCTAGTACTCCATCAAACAACACTAGATGTACATATGTGCTTGTATAATCCTACCTGGGCAACAGGACGTTTGGAGGAGACAGCGTAGAAACAGAACCAGATGTTCCTTTCTCCAATGATGCCCTGTTCCTTTTACGCAGGAGACGTTCTGCCAACAGATAGTAAGTGGCCGTGATATGATTGTATGCATTGCGCTCCAGAGAACTGCAATCAAAGAATTAAAACACAATCACAATTATCAAGCTAAATAACACCACAAAAAATAATGAATTGGCCAGTCTTATTATGTACTGGTTGTCTCAAAGCAGAAATTCTGAGAATCATGAAACTCGCGTGGTGCATTCTCGTTTACACTGCAAACTGGTAACAGTGTATTTTTTACTTTCAGAAACCATTAAAAATAGTGAGAATTGGTTATGAATATTAAGAGATTAACATGCCAGGCACAAAAAAATTTTAATCAGAGGCACTGATTATATAAAGTCACTTTGATCTAAGTCACTGTCAGATGCAAATTTCTTTTGCAGACTACAGGGTCAAAGTAAGATCTACTTGGTACACATGTCTTTAAATTTTCTTTTTAAAAATTAATTTATTGTTTGCACAGTTGTTGTATTAACCCTTTGCTCACCACAAGTGCAAAATTGCAACATCCGAAAACCACAAGCACAGAATTGCAACATTATGTGCATGCTTACAAAAGCAGTTGGAACTTAGGGTACCAGCGTTTGTCCTATTTAAATAAGTGCACTGTTAATGAGAGCCATAAATAGGCTACAAGTTCCCAAAGGAAGTCTAGTGGAGGCCAGAATAGCGCTTGTCCTATTTAAATAAGTGCACCTTTAATGAGAGCCATAAATAGGCTACAAGTTCCCCAAAAGGAAGTCTAGTGGAGGCCAGAATAGCGCTTGTCCTATTTAAATAAGTGCACCTTTAATGAGAGTCATAAATAGGCTACAAGTTCCCCAAAGGAAGTCTAGTGGAGGCCAGAATAAGGCCTAAAAATATCTGGAGGGCAAAAGGCTAAAAAATTCCAAACTCAGTAGGGCAGATTAGCTAAGCCATACAGAAAAGTTGTACCATCAATGCCACCACCAGCACTATGTCCACCACCAGTACCACAATCACCACCAATAACAGTTCCAGAGAGCAGCCAACTGGCAGTTATGAGTCCAAATGAATGATTCTGGTCACTTGTCAAGTCCTAAAGTATCATCATATATGCCTCATGAATAGAAGTTTTTTAATGAAGAAATAATTTAGCAGTCCTTTAAATTAACACTAACAGGCAGCCATGGGTATAAAGTGTCAGCAACTTCATTTGCTTAGCCTTGGCATATGAAGGTAGTTGGCCATTCCTCTTCCTTGCTGCCTTATCTTTTCACTGACAGTGTATGATCATTGTACTCATTTTATAGCCGAGTTCACCTGTGGAATATAAACCCTCAATACCTTTTCATCCTGGCAGGGATTTGCATCGCTGACCTCTAGACAAACAGTCCAACAGGCTAATCACTTGACTATCCTGCAGAAGTATATGATAGTATCAGATTTTTGCCATGGAGGAAACGACCGACCTATATTATCCCTATGTGAAATTCAGTGATTTTGAGCATCTGGCTCTTGATAACAAGACAGTCAATAGTTCAGAAAATTTGGTCAAAAAGAATAACTATGCAACTTAAGTTTGGATTTATCTAGAAATGCAAATATTTTTATTAAAATCTCAAAAGTGCAGCTTTAAAGTGCTACATAATATCAGACAGAGTCCAGTTCATTGTCAAGTGTCAGACTGGACTTTATCCACTCAGGCAGATGACAATACTTGGCTGACTCTTAGTCAAATGATTCTAAGCCAAGTGGATTGGATAAGCAGGTCTAATACACTCTTTAGTTGCCACAAACAACATATACATGTGACCATGCATGAAAAAACCCTAACAAAGTTGGAAAAAATCAAAATGAGTTTGATACTGAACACCACAGTCTAACGACTAAGTATCAATAAATTGTGCTGAGCAATTGTGAGTCAAAAACTTGCTTAATGTCCCTACACAGTAACTGTCTGAAGGAAGGCTCGAACCTGTACTTTCTGTGTAGCTATTATGTCCCAGAATAATATTTAGAATGATCAAGTGAAAACAGAATGTTTCCATCAAAAAGAGTAAAAAAGTTAAAATGATTTAAAAGAAGTATGTGTCGTCACAGCTTCTTTTGAGAAAATGTGAGTTAAAGTTTACCATAACTATGGCTTAACCTAAGTTGCTGTGTCTAGAAGTCATGAATGTTCTTGACAATAGTAAACTGGTGCACATTCATTTGACTCTGGGGCTGTTATCAATGAAATCACCAGAAAAAACCCGTTAAGAAAAATATTTACATGACTTCCTCATTTGCACAATAATTAATCGATATACATAACTTCAAATTCGGGCAACAAGGGACAAGTTTAATCAAATTTTTATTGTGGGGGCATCACAATAAAATTGAAATAAAATACTTAAATAGCAAAATCCTACATAAGACTTTTTTCATATCTAACACAACAAGAAATAAATATGAAAAGTACTTGTTTTGGCCCATTTTATGTCTACCTGCCTTCTGACCATGTTTCTCACAAACTTACTTTTCCAACTTCGTGAACGTTTACTCAGGCACAGTCACGTAATTTAAATGCATCAACACGAATTTACAGCTAAATCTCAAATTACAATTACAGTTACAAAAGGAAGTTCTAACTGGTTAATCATATAACATTTCTTTAACAGTAACAATCAGGCAGAATGGATTTACTGCTAAATGTGGCAAAAATAAACAAGTAAGAAGAGTTCCTACTTACTGAATGATTTCATCCCTGGAAGCAATCTTTCCATCAACAATTCTCTGAACAATGTAGCTGTGTTCATCATCGGACAGAGTCTCACGGCCAACCAGCGCCCTTTGTGGAAGAGGCAGAACAATCCCATCGTTCAGCCATGGATGGATAAGAATGTTATCTAATGATATGCGTTCACTTGGCTCACGAACCAACATTTTGCCTATTAGACTACAAGCAAAAACAACCAAACAACTGAACAATTCAATGACAAACTCATGACATCGCTCAGAGTCTTGTGTAGTGACTTGAACAACAGAGCTGGTATGTAAATACACAAACAACTGATGGAATTCTAAATCAAAACTGAAGCCAAGACTGGAACACTACTCAAAGACATGGACAACCATCACTGATTGATTGGTCTTAGACTGTAAGCAGCACAGTCTGCAGTTATTCTGTTTTTTGCCCGTTGGGCTCAACCCTCCATTTACAGAATTACTATGCATTTGTCTTTCGAACTTAATTACTCCCAGTTCTCATTTTCTTCTTCGGTATTAGACCTTCCACTCAATTTTCCATTTTTTCCTGCACATGACTCTGTTCTCTATTTTGTGTTTCCTTCAACAGTACTCAATGTGGGTTGTCAATTTCCATTTCTCCAAGCTAAAGTCAAGTTTCATCTTTTTCTCCAATCTTCTAGTGCAAAAATTAAAATGCCTTAACTTAATTAACATAGCATTCGTCTTTGACCATGCTTTTTCCTCCTCTCAATCGATACATAAAACGAACAAGCTTCAGCCTCTTGGCACATCTGTCTTTCTTTCTCAAGCTTCCCTGTCTTAGTTTTAGCCCAGACGGGAACAGGAGAAAAAACCTGTTTTGCCATCCTTGATCAATTCTCTACCCTTCCAGAGATCATTTGTCAATTGACTGATTTCTCTACGTCCCTTAGTTCTGCTGACTTGGCTTCTCGGTCTAGCCGGCTGTCAGCCAGCCATTTATCCTGCCTCAAATGCCCTACAGCCGCTCAGATCAATTTCTCCTGAGGAAACACATGGTAATTGAACTAGAAAGCACTCTAGGGCACGTCTAGAGTTTTCTTGACATGTCTGCACAGCGTCGTCAAAAATCAATGCAGAAGCAAAAGCCGCCTAAGTGATCTTGCCTCGAGTGCAATAAACCCTACGCCACAGAAAGTAAACCCATGATGTGTCATAACACTGTATTAGTCTCGGACGAAGAGATGACATTTTCCCCGAGCTGAAATATCAATGAATCCACTAGGATGAGAAGATGCTAAGAAGCTGAATCTGTTCAATCAAATACGATTAAGCACCATGAAAGATGCAGCTTGAAAATGTAAAATCTTTCGAATAAAAGTATTATACTGAAATGAGGCAATGTTAATTCCTTGAAAACCTCTCAGAGCTAAGTGAATATATGAAACTCACTAGAATGAGGTAGCAGTAGTGAAGGGTTTGTTAAGAGTTTACAATAAAATGATTTATTATTACTATTATTATAAGTAGTATTATTATTAGTATTAACCTGCCTATTTATAGTGTTCCATAAACACCCTGTGAGGAAGCAAGGATGCATTACACAGTCAATAAACATACATGTAAACATAAAACATCAACAGAAACTAAAGAATAAGAAAGATTAAGATTAAAAAGAACATTAAAGCATGCTGCAAAGAGAACATTGAGGCTGAAAATCATACAGATGAAGTGTCTTAAGAAACACAGACACGACTTCTACACCATGTGTTGCACATCTGCATTGCAGGATAAACTTCAGTCAGCTTGTAACACTGATGGAACATTTTCCTCTTTTCCTTTTGCAACAACTGACAGCGATACATTAAGAACATTTAAATAGCACTGCCTTAAAAATTAATGAATTCCAAGTCTTGATAACAGGGTTTTCTGCCAACATGAAAAGACTAGGAAACCCAAACATTCTTGACTGTTTTGCTTTTGCTGCCTAAAATTACTACCATTTAAACTGATGAATGTAAACAATTAATAATTAATGGATACTTATTAATAAAATTATGTAAAACACAGACAGCAACACATGCTGAAAGTCATAAACACGACTAGGACGAAAACTCAAAATATAAGGTCTTTTCAGGAAATCATTCCCCAACAGGTGAGTAAGAGAAACCGATGTCGTGCAAGTCCCCTGGGAGGAGAAGGCAGTGTTTGCTTACTGTTGACAGTTGACAGAGACATGCGATGGGATTGTATATTCACAATCCATTATCTTGATGAGCGTTTCTCCATCATTAGCCTCTTGAAACGGAGGTTTACCACAGACTAACATGAACAGGATGACACCCAGACTCCAGACATCTGCAAAACAAACAGGATACATTATAATCATTTTACTAATTAATATGTTAATGACAATGTATGTGACACTGATTAACTGTTCTCAGCAGAAGGCACATTAATGAGTACATCAACATTCTGCTCAACTTTCCATTATTCATTAGCAGATGTCAACAGGTTTTAATATTTATTAAGAGATGGTGCAGAACTGGCAGAAAAAATCAATCCTTTATGACGGGCAGCCATAGGTGTCAAGTGGAAGCAATTTTCTTAGCACTGGAATATAAGGGCAGACAGCTAACTGTCTCACTTGCTGGTTCATCTCCCATCAAGAATTAACCTAATGTACTCGTCCTTTGTGGAACCAAAGCTTTGTAATTAATTTAGGTCATGGCTCACTACTATATCATTAACATCCAGCAGAAATAAATGCAAAGTCCCACATAACTTGATAGCGTATATGGGTTCAAATGTAAAATACTGTTCACCTTTAAAATAAATAATAAGCTTATATTTGAGAGACCTTTCTCTCTCAAAAACATTTTAACACAAACTAATTAATGCTGATTCATGGCAATAAGAGAAGGAAGAACCCAGAGAACGGAATATTTAGCCAAAGCACAAAGACAATGAACGACTATCTGTTAACTGGGGGAGTATCACATTTGCCTAAACACAGTTTCTAACGTCAGTCAAAATCATTAAATCTATGAATTATCAAAGAATGAATCACAAAATGGTGCACAGATCAGATCTGTAAATATTAACCCTTTGCATGCCAGATAGTTTTAGCCCTTGTTCTGGTCCTGGCCAGATTTTTGAAGGTTTTGTCCATTTCACACCATAAGGGTAAAATGTTATCTCTCATCAACCACTGTAGACAGAGTTAAAGCATAGAACCTTATATTTGTTTAGAAATGAATTTTTTAACAAGCCTTGTTACTTAATTGTTAGTACATGCTTATATTTTTAGATATGACAATTTAAGTGTGATGGTGTGGTACATGTGTTTCAACCGCTTTAGTAAGTGCCCCTATATTGGCGCAATCTGCATCTATGGTGTGCGTGGAAAGTTTTCTGATGTTGCAATACTGCACATGTGTCATGCAAGAGTAGACAGGCCTTGACGAAACAGGAACTATAAAACAGAGTGGCACACAAACACGGATACAAACTGTCTGTAAGTCATACGGAAAAGTTTTCTGTCTATTTTCAATAGGACAGTTTTCTGGTTGTCCAGTTTTAAAACAGGAAGCACCAAAAAGGACTCATCAGGTACCAATTCCTTAATAAGAAGAGACCTCTTTGGAAAATCAGAAGAACCCAAAACTAAAGTTTTTAACAGCCACACAGTATAAACTTTGGAAACAGTATCAACATCAGTAAGCTTATATCTAAAGTGCATATAGAATAATAATAAGCACACAGCATGGTAAAACACTAAATGAATAGCAAAAATATTAACATGCATGGTAACATACCAACAGCAGGGGGATCATACGAATCACCAAGCAGTATTTCTGGTGCTGAGTAGGCGAGAGACCCACAAGACGTTTCCAGTTTCCTGCCAGGGGTGAACTTGTTGCTGAACCCAAAGTCAGTCAGCTTGACAGACCCAGTCTTATCAAAGAAGACAACATTCTCTGGCTTGAGATCACGATGTACAACGTGCAACTGGTGGCAGTATGCAATTGCCTGAACAATCTGATGGAAGTAGATCTTGGCCATATGCTCCTCCAGTCCTCCGTCATGCTTCATTATGTAGTCGTATAGATCACCTCCATCACCCAACTCCAGAATCAGGTAGAGCTTCGACTGTGTGTCGATTACTTCGTAAAGTCGGACGATGTTCGGATGCTGGACCAGTTTCATGCATCGAACCTACAAATACATCAAACTCGATCTACAATGCATAAATTCAATCATGTATACAGCATGACACAGCCTTCCATTCAAGAGGTCAACAGGACTTCCGGACTTAAAATTCACTTATTATTTCAAACATTTGTCACTAAAGCCAACAACTGACTCTGCACAGCACCCTAGAAGTAGCTTGCTACTAAGGATGCTTTATAAACCAATGATACTACATGTACAATTACAATCACACTGAAGATTAACCTGCATGTCCTTTGTTCCCTTTGATAGTATAACAAAACATTACTTAATTACAATAATTTGTTAATCTGATCATTAAAAACCCATTAATGAAAAAATAGAAAGAAAGATAAGGTAAGGAAAGGCAATATTAGGTATGGTATTTGCTCATTTATTACACATCTACCTATCAGTAAACAGTTTTCAGAGACATCTTTCTGATGCTGAAGGATCTTCTGGCTGATGTGTGAAAGCACTCAGTCCAACAACCAGACTATGTTTCACTACAGGCCACATGGTTAGACAGTGAATATACATTTTCATACAGATGCACAGGGGCTGAAACTCCAAAAGGCTGATGCATTAGCAATCAGCCACCCCAACCAAAAGCTCAGTCTCTAACAGGCAATACAAACATCAATGCAATACAAACCAAACCAAACTCAGTACTGGGTGGCATTTTCCCAGAAAACAAGCATAAAGGAGGTCTTGAATTCAATGAAGACCAAAGGTGACAAACATAAAATGAATCACAATTTTCAAGTTTCTAGTACGAACAGATTTCATCTTGTAGAAGTTGTAGCCTTGCCTTTAATCTCTGATTTAACATTATCCCCAATAGTAAAACAACATTTCCAAGACTAGGAATACAAAATCAGTGTGGCAAGTGATGCAGCTGTGTAATACATTCTAACTGATTGATACATCTGTCAATAATAAGTCTGTCTCTAGGGATACATGAATTCAGTGAGACACAAATGATACACATGATGTGCCATGTCTCAAGTAATACTTCTTTGCATCTTGTCCATATCATTACACCCACATTACAATTCACTCACAAGATATTGGCTGAACTGAAACAAATTTAGTCACCTAAAGATTTCAGCATTTGCACATGGTTATGCAGAGTGTCAGATTTATTTAACTAAGCAGGGATCATATCAGTGGCAATATGCAAAACCTTCTCATTTTCATAACCGACACTGAATGTCAATACTTCAAACATCATGCTGTGTTGGTACTGCATTCTAAATTTTATGCAGTAATGTAAAGTTGTCCAGGAATGTAAATGAGATAAAATTTTATCGCAGTGTGAACAAAGAACTTTGCTACTTGAACTAAGACTGATTTCTATGGTAGGAGGTTGAGCATTTTATGTAAACATGATTCATATGACATAACGACACTGGCAAGGACACACATAAAATAAGACCATCTGGTGAAATATCTGTGTTTTCAGTATGTGTTTGTCAGTATGATAAACTAAAAGAAAATACATATACAAATATTTTCCTTCAAAAAGAAGAAACTATTTTTAAATCAATAACTTCAGTAAAATACATAAAAAAGAAAAAAAGTTTATAGCAAGCGAGAAAAAAAGTTTATAGCAAGCTACAGACCATTTTTTGCACTAAACTCATTAGTTACCCAGCTCCAGCAATTTAGTAATTTAACAAATTTTAAAGTAAAAAACTGTTTCATTAGCTTTATGTTTCACACCTTGATCATTTTGACAGTTAACACAAAATATAACCTATGCATTTCCTGTTCAAAATCACTCTTGCTCTTTTAAACAGATTTTGAAAGAAAAAACTCTTTCAGTTAATGCTGCAAACTTGTGCAAATGACAGCATTACTGAAACACATCTTTCCCCTCAGCACTGTATTAGCTTTCTCAGGTAAGTGTTCTGGAAGTTGAATGAATAACAGAACCCACTTTTTTCATGGTGGGTCTCAATTTTCTTTAGGTGGGAACTTGTAAATATAATAATCACACACAAGCAACCTTTTTGATACTGAAGAATTTTGAGTTTTTACATTAAATTACAAATATTCTAGTCTTACCATATAAATCTCCTACTTTCCAAACAATACTTCTAATATACATTACAAATCCTGTACTTCTGCATTACAATGCTGTAATTTTACAATATAAATTTCCCTAATTTTATACTACAAATCCCCTTAATTGTAATGCAACATGACCAGACATTGATAAGTATAGACAACGATTTATACAGTAACATTTAGTATAAGAACCTCTCAGTTTTAAGCAATTAATTTGTAACTGTAAAAAATTACCAGATAGATGGTAATTTTAACAGAGAACATCTCCGTGTGTGTAAGAACCTCTCTTAATGTTTTGCCGTGTGTATGTAATCTTGTACATGCTGATCCATTATTCACCCATTTCATCATTTAACCACTAAAAACCTTTTACTGCTGACTTATTCAATGAAGACAAACACTGTATGATCAACTGACTCTATATCGGAAATACAGAGTCATAAACATGGTTTCTACAGCCATTACCCATAATCACTTGTGGAAATGAGCCTGTATGAACAATAAAAGTTGGGCTTTGGGGTGATAGACAAAGTTGTTCTCAGATATATGGCTGAAATCTTTGGTTATAAGCATGAAATATAATAAATAATTCTGGTAACAACACAAAAAGCAAGTTTACTTGTGGACCGAGTTTCTGAATGAGCAGTTATCTGTTTTAAAAGCACGAAATTTTGGTTAGTGATTAAGACCACAGCAACATTACCATGTTCAACACAGTGAACATTCTTCTCAAGACAGAAGTTCAGTTTCTCACAGAAATATCTGCTTCAGTTCTTTATAATCACATCCAAGAGTTGTCATCAAGTGATGAAGTTAAAACAACATTCGCAGACTTAAAATAATTAGTAATTTTATTTTTATTATAATTATTACTAGACTATGCATGATCAAACAAAAATAACGTAAAATCGGGTGATCGGGGATTCAAAAATACAAACAAAACTAACCTCTTGGAAGAGATGAGCCCGTGATACTTCATCAAGTTTCGTCTTGTCGATGACTTTAACAGCTACTTTTTCTCCCGTGAAGACATGCCGAGCCAGCTTAACTACAGCATAATGGCCCTTACCAATCGTACCCTCCAAGTCGTAAAGTCCAGCGATTTTCCCATCATATTTGGCCTTAATTCTACGATAACTCATATCACTAACAATACGATACCGGCCGATTAATAGCGTGGATTTATTTTACTTAAACGCGGCGGAAACAACTTTTATAACGTCATGAAATAATTGATTAAATATTTATTATGTCGAATAACAACCATACACCGACGTCGACCATCTTGGTTCAGAATCCATGGCTCTATCAAAGACGTTTCTATATAAGAGTTCAACACTATAAATAAACACGCAGCGTAGTATTGTATTGCCATCTAGCATTTGACAGACTAAAAATGATGATGATGATGATGATGATGATGATGATGATGATGATGATGATCTAAGAACTTCTATAGCGCCACTGTAATAATGCTCAAAGCATCAGTCGATGGTCCCTGCTAAGCAAAATCATTGTCTAAGTTAAATTCCATGGTGAGTCAGGGTCGAAAAGCCAAGATGGAGTCCAGAAGACACAGAGACAGCCTACGGAAGAAATGAGTCCAGGAAAAGGTGAGTTTTTAGTCAGTTCTGAAGGCCGAAACAGACTGCCTAGCGAACAGTTGCTGAAAGAGAGTTCAGGAGACTAGGGCCAGTGACAGAAAAGGCATGCCTGCCGAGAGCTGTTCTTGTCCACGGAATAGTCAGAATAAACATATTATGAAACGTAGCTCCGAGTGAAATGTCTGTACTTGCAGAAATTATCTTAATGAACCAGAATAAACTGCAATTTAAACAAACTAAAGCTATTAGTAATTTTCACTGTTGTCTATATTTTGGCTAATCGCATGGTGGCGCTTAAAGTAAATTTACGTACGTAATTATGTGAGGAACTGAACCAACTATAGTAACCGGAAACTCCAAATTTCTAAAGCGCTACTTGAAGCTAAGCACAATGCATCAACTTATTCACGAGCGCTGCGTCATGTCAGTGCGGTTGTTCAAAGATGCCATGTCAAGAGCCAAGTCCGGTTGCCAAAAGATCAAACAGAAAGGGGGAAAGGAGCTGATAGGGTGAGTTGTGCTTAAGCTGAGAGCAATGGGAAGGCAGCGGATTCGATTGTTCAGGGTAGAATTTCTTGAAAAGGTGAGACTTAGTTTTGAATGGAGCACCTGAGAAGTAACAGATAGAAGGGCTTGAGAAGGATGATGATGGGTGAACTACGGAAAGGATAGAGGAACAGAGAATTTGCGAAATTCAGGAGGGAGACCGTTCCAGAGTTTAGGCGCAATGTAGTGTATGGAGCGGTTAGAGGTAAGAGGATGAGCGAGTAGGGCCGTCTGATTAGATGGTAAAGAGTTTGCAAAGACAAGTAAGTTGGAAAAATTTAAGAGTCGTGAGTTAGGGAGAGAACTTTGAAATGGATGAGGGTCAAGGACTTTCAGCCAGTGGAGTGATTTCAGGATATGAGTGATATGGTGATATTTGCTGTTACTTTTTAGGACGCGGTTTTTTATACCGCAATGCCGACAAGCGCAAACTAGTAGGTCTATGGCTCATTCGTCGTAGGTTACGAAGAATAGTGTAAACTCATTTGTGGAGTGAGATGTTAAATATGTAATTTCAATAACTGTCTGAAGTTGTTGAATGAATTCGCTCTTTTCAGCTGTGCCTAGCAACGAGCTCCTGTTACTAGGCAACAATAGGCCTGACCGATGGTGTAGGCTCTACGAGTGCACAGTGACGATCGATGACTGTCATAATTATTTCAATTTATTAAACTATTAATAATGATTATCACCTTATTTATGGTCGTCCATAAAGAATGTCCGCAAAGAGGGAGGGAGAAGTCACCTAAATGCGGAGTAGGGTAGGGAAGTTATTCCCAGTGCTGACATCCGCATGGACCGCATCTAAATTTGGAAAATACGGTTATTTCAGTAGGCCTACAGCCTGTGCCTTATAAGCACCAACTTCAATCAGACAGCAGTCTATAGGCCTACTGCGTTGGATCTCAGTCGAATACCTTTGCATGATTCGGCATGTCAAAGGATCCCATTCGTTGCACAGCTAGCACTGCAAGACCTACCACCGTAATGCTCCATAATGCTCCGCTGGAGTGCGGATGTCCACAAAGGAAGACGGTGATGGTAATGTAGGTCATATTCGCAGACGTCCTTAATGGATGACCCCTATGCCCCACTGAACTCCGCTGTAAACTCCGCCATTGCCTTTAGTTGGGTAGTGCCAGTCCCATGCCTGGATAAACGAGGAGGAGGGCGACGTAAACGGCCTTTGATATCTTAGAATGTCGTTAAACATTGGAAACTACTATACGCCGCTGTTAGAGTTGGCTCGACGTTCTTTAGGTGGTGGGTGCGTTGATGACCCTGGCAGAGACTAACAGTATAACGATAGATAGATAATTATATTTAGGCCTAGCTGTCACGAAACTCGCCTGAATTTGGCGGACAAAAGTGTATCGTCTGCATACTGCTTTATTACAGCTGACTGCTTCGTACAGCGTTATAAGCGGTTCTTGTGGATTTGATTCTACGAACCCTATTCTTCTATTTCCCTCTCTGTCTGCAGTTTACATTACGTTACACAGGAGAAGAGAATAGTGGATAGAAAAACGATAATTCTTAATTAATTAATTAACTGCGCGTGTGACTTCGGAAGACAAAACTTATAGTGTGAAACGTGCACTGTCGACATCATCGCATTTTCTCGAATAATTTATAAAAAGGATGGTGAAAAGCTGTCGCAAAATCAACGACCTCGATAGTAAGGACTTCGTTGCTGAAATTAAACAAATCAAAGTTCGTTTTGTGTTGCGGTGTTTGGAAGGAGAATCGCATCGGTTGCGCATACCGGCAGATTCTATACCGTTGACCCTAGATTCGCTTCGGAGGGTCTCGTGCTGCAAGATGAGCGTCGCAATTCGATATACCAGAGTTGAAGGCCCATAAAAATGATGTTCTGTATCGAAATATTCCATTCGCATATTTATTATAATCCTACAGGTGTATAATATACACCATCAGAATGCACCTATATAACTACATGTAGGCCTATACATATATGCAGAGATAGGCCTAGGCCTATAGACAACAGTTTGCAACGCTTGATAACATGAGGTATAAGTTTAAGCAACTCTATAACATCTCGTGTTCAATATGCTGTAGAACTTTGAATTTGTAAGAGGACATTCACAGCACAGTGTCGGTAAACAGAACCATGGGCCTATCATATCAACTGATAATCGACGTTGTGACAGAGGTTAGCTAGTCCTGCTGGAGAAAGAAAAAGATGTTCAAAATATGTTTAATTATAATGGTTAATTATGGTGTGGACACTTGAGGTTTGCAGCAGAACATTCATAACAAAGTGTCGTTAAAATGATTAAGATCATGTCAGCGGATAATCGACATTGTGACAGAGTTTAGCTAGAGGGAAAGAGACAGACAGATACACACACAGACAGACACAGGCAGACACAGGCAGACACACACAGACACACACAGACACACATAGACACACAGAGAGCGAACAAGATGGCGTCGGGAGAAAGCAAAGTTCTGCGGCAGTTGTGCGACTTGACTGAATGTTGCGTTTGTTTGAAAACGTTGAGGGATCCACGGGTGCTTCCATGTATCCACACGTTCTGCTTCGACTGCCTGAAGGAGTGTGGAGAGAAATCTGGCAAGACGCCTGGAGACCGGATGCCGTGTCCTGTCTGCAGGAAAGACTTCACCATCCCGCTGCAGGAAGGCTTTCAAGGCATACAGAAAAATTTCTTCATGGAAAGGTTAACGGAAATGACGAAATTAACCAGCAAAATCCAGAGACACAGCCCCACGTCTACTTGCGACATCTGTCGATCGGACAGCAACGCTAACGAAGGCTACGAAACGCCATCTGCCGTCAAGTATTGCATTGAATGTTGCGACAACCTTTGTGAAGACTGTGCGAGACATCACCGGAAACACAAGCTCAGCAAAGACCACAGACTGGTGGAGGTTGGAATTCCGATTGAGGAGGATCTGATAAAGCACATGGCACCGGTTATAAACTGCGCCCAACACCCGAACAAACCGCTTGAAATCTACTGCACTGAGTGCAGGTGTCTTGTCTGCATACTGTGTCTGGTCGGAAGCCACCAAGGCCACAAGGGCTCGGAAGTCAATTCGGTGGCTCAGGAATTTTCCAGAGACATCGCAAGAGACGTGGATAAGATTTCAAATTACGAGAAACTGACCAGCTCTCTCCTACAGCACCTGAAGAAGAAGCGAGAACAATTCGTCGAACGTACGAACGAAACAGGAAAGGCAATTCTGGAGGCAAGCAAAGAGCTCAAGGAAACGATCGACAGACAGACGGTCGCCTTACTGCGAAAGCTGTCCACAATCAAACGAAGTCGATTGCGACAACTGAAGAGCGAGAGAGAAGACGTGGAAATACACGCGGCCTCAATGAGAAGCTTCGGAATATACTGCACTGAGGTCCGCTCGAAAGGATCGCCTGGCGACATCTGTCGAGTCAAAGACGAGTTGCACAGCAGAGCGGATGAACTGGTCGAGTTGCTTCTCAGTCGTCAGGTTTCCGCAGCCAAGGTGACCTTCAAGGCAGCCAGTCGGACAGATACGATGAACAGCGGGACGAGGTGGAAGGGCCGGCGTCTTCAGAGATACAACAGGTCTAATAAGGACGATATCGTGATAGGAAAAATCAGAGGTTAGTTTCAACAGTGCTCAGTCTTATTATCATTTTGATAGGCCACGTAAGGCCTATAGGGTAGGCCTTAGGCCAATACGTGTGACTATAAACCCAGCAATCAAAGGTTGAATTGCAACAGGTTTGGGTCTCGTCTACATGAAAGAAAATTTCTGTTGCACTATTCTTTGGCTAACGAGAGAAACTGATCGAAACAGGCTTACTGTTCTGTTTTGGTGCTAGAAAATGTAAACGAAATGTTCATGTTTTTCTATAGCGACCGTATGGCCTCGACCCTGATCATTTCAAAATGAATTTATCGGATGAGATCCTTCACCACCACCGCTGCATGTTTGAATGGGCGCCACGCCATTTATGGTCCCCGAGTGCGGACCGTGGAATTAACCATATTCGTATTCATTCGTAACAAAAAACCCTGTGAAATCTTTCATGACATTTTGCAGTGGAAACGAAGTTCGTTGCTCAGATGGAGAGTTTTCTGGTGATCGTCGGGTTAAGCGATTCTCCAGTCGTTACGAAGGACATCTTCAGGGTCAGTCTTCACCGTCCGAAGACGTCGTCAAGCGTGAACCAGATCCCGACAGAAGCCATGCAGCGGGAAGCTGCAGCCGACGTCCGACACAACACGATCTACGTCACGGGGCTCGGAAAGAACAAGGACGAGATCTGGAAATGCGACCACACTTCCGGCTGGACGAGATGCGAGTCGCTGGTCCAGGGCAGGCGTCGTCACTGTGCAACATTCGCCGATGATGATGAGGTACTTTACATCTGCGGCGGATACGTCGACACGGACAGAAGTACGCTGAATAGCATCGAAGGGTACGATACGCTACAGAACAGGTGCAGGGTAGTTGGACAGTTGACCCGAGGGGTTAAGAACGCTGCCTGTGTCTCTTGCAAAAGTTCAGTCTTCGTCTTCGGAGGATCCGACCTAGACAACAAAGCCGTCGACTACGTTCAGATGTTCAACACACTGGCCAACACCTGTAGTCTCCTACCGACGCGAATGCCATGTCCTTTGACGCTGATGCGCTCAGCTGTCTGGCGGAAGTACGCCATTTTGTTGGCATGCTGGACGTGCTTCGTCTACGACTTCGAGACCGGCAGTTGGCAGGAAAGAGACCAGTTCAAGAGCGATGCAGTCCACTTTGGAATGGCGGTTGACGACGATCGGATGTTTGTTCTCGGCGGAGGAATCGCGGAGACGGATAGAGAGGGAAAGAGGAGAATGAGGTGTCGAAACGAAGTCCGGTTCGTTCCAGTTTCCGACATCATTGACGACAAACCGGTCCAATGGCGTCACCACACTCGTCTGCCGAAGCCATCGATGTTGTACGCCTACGCTAAGATCATCTCAACTGCGTGATGTCAGAAAAATCTTGGCACAGTGTTCCGCAGGCGCCTGAAGCCTGTACTGTTTAACATTGATTTTACTTTTTCGGGTCGGGAGCGCCTCTGTTGAGTTTATCCTCTAAGATGCGCTTTATAAATCTCAAATTACAGTTACAATTACAGTTTGTCAGATGGCCCATTTTGCCTAGGGGCTTTCCGATGTCAGATGGCCCCTTTCCGACCGTTTGCCTAGATGTATTGAAAAATTGAAAGAAATGACCAAGGAAACGAGGTAAATTGGTAAAGGCCCTGGACATCTAGTAATAAGTGGTAATGACTCTAGACATGATGTGAATTGGCAATTTCCATGGACACGAGGAAAATTTGAATGAGCATAGACCCAAAGTAAATAATTGGTAATGATCTTGTTAATCGGTATTACACGCACCATCCACATCTTTCCACATTTCTTGTGGTGCTGCAACGCTTTCGATGCTTCCGGTAAACGTTTTCTAGCCGCCATCTGTCGACGTAAACTTCTCTTAATAATAAGAGAAGTTAGAGGCTATCGGCGGCCGGCTACCCAACCAGAAAACCTCGGTGGGGAGACTGGAGATGGGATTTTCCAATGCTCGTACAACGGAGGTGGGTTTACTCCCCTTCTGTGTCTTGGTTACAAGTGAGTGGGGCAAGTGGGCTTAGTTAGCCTACGATTCCTCATATGGCGTGTTAACAAAGTTCTCACTTACTTTCTTACTTATTTACGTACCCCGGGGTGGCCATCAACATAAGCTATAAGCTTATATAGGGTAGGCTAGAGCGACAAATTTAATTCGGCGCCAAGAATTTGTGGGAAATTCAGTTTGTATGAAATTTCAAACATTTAACAAAGAAGTATAACGAGTCTACTTCAGTGTATGTTACCGTATATATGTGTGTATATATATGTGTGTGTGTGTATGTGTAGGTGTGTGTATGTGTAGGTGTGTGTGTATGTGTAGGTGTGTGTGTGTGTAGGTGTGTGTGTAAGCGCGCGTGCGTTTATGCATGTGCGTGTAATGGTCTGTCAAGAATATGATGCAAAATTGGTGATTAACTTGAAACAAAACAACTGCAAAACTGAAACATGACGTGGCTGTTTCAATTCTCGTCACCGGAAAGTAACCTATAATGCAATGCTGACGCCTAACTTAAAATAAAAATTTTAACAATGAAACATAATGTGGTTATTTCAATTTTCGTTATCGTTATCCAGATATTATGACTCATAGCTAACGCCTATGTGCGAATGTAATTTCCACAGCCCTCGCCCGGTCTGTCTCAAGGATATAGGTAAATGTATAGGTTTTATATAGTGACCGCATGGCCTCGACCCTGCTCGTTTTTCAATGAACTGATCGGGCGAGATCCTTCACCACCGCTGCCCGTGTGATTGAGTGCCACACCCTTTAAGGTCCCCGTGTACGGGTCGAGCACAGTGGCACAGCAGTAAATCAAGCTGTAGTCACCCCACGACAGGAAATTATTCAGACCGCGACCGCCACAATACGCTCCTTAGGTTGTACGTTCAATGCTGCCATATGTAAAATATTTAAAATCAGTCATAATAATTGTAATTGTAATTGTAAACGAACATTTATACAGCGCCACTTAGGAAACAATAATGTTTGGTCTGTCCTGTACTTCACACGACAGCCTAACATTAATGACTCACCAGAAGACTGCGACTTCTCAGAAGATGTTTACTCAGTGATAATGCTATTGTCAAGTATGTATATGTTTTTCTCTGCCACCTGAATTGAGCCGTTCTCATAGGATTATGGCTGTGGCAACTTCTAGTATAACAATACAGGCAGGCTTGCTGTCCTGATGTATATCCTGTACTTTATTATTTGTTTTTTGTGTTTATCCTACCAATGTTTGGTGAATAAAAGATTGATATATAATTTATGCTATAAAATAATTATATTGCGCCAAAGAGCGTGCATCTATATTGTCTTTGTAACTGTTTGTCGAACAGACGGGAGAGGAACGACTTTTTCGGAGGCAGATCCTACAGCCTTTCCGAAATGACGTCCTTACATGCCTCTGACTAGGCCTATAAGTAGTCTATTGCCTCTGGTTTTGAAGTGCTTTCGCCGTACTATATTATGCGTTGCCTGTCGGATGCTAATAAATGTTACTTTACTTACGTAAGTACTCATTTACTAAATTACTTACTTACTTGTTCACTTAATTACTTAATTTTGACTCTATAACTACTAGAATTGTGATCAACGATTAGAAAATCGACCTTAATGTAGACATGTGTGAATGTATGTATGCACGTATGTATTTATGAATGTGTGTATGTGTGTGTGTATATATATACATATGTGTATGTGTGTATGTATGTGTGTATGTATGTATGTATGTATGAATGTATGTATGTATGCATGTATGTATGTATGTATGAATATATGTATGTATGTATGTGTGTGTATGTATGTATGTATATATCAAGACATTTCATGCGAATCTTTTGAGTGCCCCTTCATAACCGCCGAGTACCTCTTAAAAGTACACAGTAGCTTACTGCTTGCAGGAGAGAAATACTGTTTCTTTTGCTAACCCTAGGAGGCAACCTTGGCATGTGTGAGGGCTCCATTTTTCTTAGCTCAGGCGGGTGATCAGTCTTCTCCTCGGCTGCCTTGTCTTCCCACCGAAAGTGTGCAGTAGTTGTACTCATTTTATACCAGAGTTCGCTAGAGGATGCAAGTGAAGCAGAAATCTCGAAATCTTTTTTCTTTGCGAACCTCAGGCCTCTGCAGGGTTGAAAGTTCAGCGGGTCAACTACCAGACTATCGCGCACCCCGTCTAATCGTAATCGTAACCGTAAACTCGAAATGCCTAAAGCGCTACTTAAATGCTAAGTGCAGGGCACCAGCTTATTCACGAGCAATGCATCAAGTCAGTGGGGTTACACTAAGATGCCATGTCAAGAACCAAGTTCGGTTGCCAGAAGACCAGAGGGAGAGGGAGACAGACAGACAGACAGACAAACATACAGACAGAGAGACAGAGACGGAGAGAGACAGAGAAACAAAGAGAGAGAGAGAGAAGAAGAGAGAGAGAGACAGAGAAAGAGAGATACAAAGAGAGAGACACACACACAGAGAGAGACACACACACAGAGAGAGACACACACACACAGAGACAGAGACAGAGACAGAGAGAGAAGGGGGCGAGGAGCTGTTAGGGTGATTGCGTCTAAGCTTAGAGAAATGGGAAGGGAGCGGATACAACCGCTCCTATACCCACTCCTATAACCATTCTTGCGCCCAAGCCCATAATCAATAAACACAGCCAAACACACAGCGCGTAAAGTCTGCAGCTGCTGCCCGCTTCATACGACGCTACACTGACCTCGAATCTTTTGAGTGCCCCTTCATAACCGCCGAGTACCTCTTAAAAGTACACAGTAGCTTACTGCTTGCAGAAGAGAAATACTGTATTGTATCTCGTACAAAATTATGCTGGATTATGACAGACATTTTAGGACGCATTAAAACACACGATAACAGAAAAATTTAAATAAATTACTTTAATCTTGTACAGCCTTTTCAAACTGGACAATAAGATATCATCACTGTGACTCAAATGCGAGAAGACTCGGGATAAACTGCGGGTATCCGCTCAACAATGGAACATTCAATACAGAATTAAGTCAGACTCTGGAATCCTCTCAGTCTGAACTTTTATTATTATATCTACATTTTATTAAGCGTCACTATCTAATGACTAAGCATCAATCGATGGTGCTGCGTAATTGTGAGTGAAGGACTTGCTCAAGGTCTCTACAAAGTAGGCCTAATTGTGAATGAAGGACTTGCTCAAGGTCTCTACAAAGTAGGCCTAACTGTCTCAAGGAAGGAGGCACGAACCTTCACTCTCCGCGTTGCAAAAGCAGAGCGCTCTATCAAATCGGCTACCGTGCCCCCAAGTAATACTGCAACATAGACAAAATTAATTTAAAGTTACGATAAGGCATATTAGATGTTATGTAAGCTTACAGTATTGTGTCGGTCTTAAGTCTCAGTTTTTATATACTTCCTCTGGATTCACATTTCCTCACATAAGTAGGCAAACAACTTGCCCAGGGTTATGTAAATATAAATGTAGGCCTATAGATTTTATATACCAACCGTATGTCCTCGACCATGCTCATTTTTGCAATGAATTTATCTGGCGAAATCTTTCAACGCCGCTACCCGGTTGAATGTGCGCCACGCCATTTAAGGTCCCCATGCACGGACCGTACTAGCCAGAGATTTAAATCTCTGAAATAAGCCACAATCGGGACGTGAACCTTGTATCCTCACGCACCGAGGCCCCTGGGCAACCGATGTGGCTATCCGGGCCAGTCAATACACAGTGTGCCGATACAGTCACCATCTTACAGTCAACAGCAAAGCATAAACACCATGAAGGAATGTGTAGCAGCGTACAGACTATTATGTAGGCTCACTGCCCTACGTTCGCGCTTGCAAACAAGGCATTGGACTACACTAGCTGAATAATTAGCTACTCGTATGTAGGCCCTGCTTCGAATTTAAAATTATACAATGGTTTTTGACCGACCTTTCGAGGGCGTAGACCTACAGCTTATATTTTGGATTCCTTTTGGCCGATTAGATTTCTTTAGACTGTTAACTGCATGGGATATTCGGTTAAAAAGGTGAGTGGCAATATGTATCGCCCTAGTAGCCTACTGTAGCTGTAAATATGTTGCTTTATATGCTAAGCAAGGGCATGTGACTTTCTATGCGTGAAAATTCCAGTATAAAAATAGATACAATGTAACAAACAAAATGTTCTGTAAAATTTTTTGCAATGTGTATAACACTAATTCGCTTCATGTCTACTTTTTGATATAAGCCTTGGCTAAATTTCGACTTGTCATAGAAAAAGTTACAGTGGGATTTCCACCTCAGCAGGTCTGCTCTGAATATAGATTTTAGGATTGGCCTGCTATTGTCTGTACGGTTCTGTCTGTCTTATGAGTTCAGATTCCATTTGGTGGAACATAATTATACTTGCATTCATAACATAAATATCAAGTAGGAATCATTGTCGATATCTGAAGGCCATCTAAAACTAAAGGCCTAAAGAGTATAATTGCGCCGGTGGCTTGAATTTTCAGAAAACAGTCTGGATCGCAAACGCGTGTCGGTGAGTTGTCTGTATGCTAGAGATTACAGTTTGTTTGTCTTTGATAATGATGATGATGATGATGATGACGACGACGATTATGATGATGAAGATGATGATGATGATGATGATGAGATCTCTGCCCGAAGTCAGATCCACTGGCTTTATGCCACCTTGGAATGAGTGATGTGGTCTCCCGTTGCCTTCCTCACAGATAATTGTGGGTGAGCAACTTGTCCAGGGTCGCAACGCAGTGGCTTGTGGCAGATTCGAACCCGCGACCCCCGGAAACAAGGCATCGACCATACCACTACACCATCACGTCCCATTATGATAAGTGAAGATAACACTCAAAGTGTTAGACAGGATATAGACGCTTATGTCATCAGCTGAAATATTTAAGCATTGATTCTGAAGCATTTAAATCTGGGATGTTGTGATTTCATAGAGGAGCAAGGCGCTTACATTGTGACTGCTGTGATTTTACATAGAAGTAAGACGTGTGGCAGTAGTGTTCTAGACCATGGAGCCCATTCCCTCCTTTGAAGGCATGAGTTGAGCTTGTGAGCTGTGATACTGTATATCTAATTGCATTCCTGTCCTACGTGTCTGTTCAGATTTTCAAGAACAGACCTATTCAGTATTGACAAAATGGAAGAATTTTACACCCGCCTTGTAGTTTTTAAAAGCCTGCATTCAGTCAGTGGCTTAGAAATTATAAATTTATGGCCTATGTTAACGTGTTGTTTAGTAAAAATACCTTACCGGTAATCTCATTAGACAGGAAAGAAACTAGGCCTATCATGTAACAGATGGGGTGTATACCTAGTTACGATGGTTCAGAATGGCAGTGGTAGGCTACTTAAGACCACTATTTGAATGGCAAAGCTTGCTATGCCCTTGCTCTAGAACCTCGAACTATGCACATTTTTCATTAACTAAAGAAGTCATAAGTCATACACATGGAGCGCTATAAATGTGGAACTAAGTCTCATCGCCATTTACCGTACATGGAGCGCTATAAATGTGGAACTAAGTCTCATCGCCATTTACCGTACATGGAGCGCTATAAATGTGGAACTAAGTCTCATCGCCATTTACCGCACATGGAGCGCTATAAATGTGGAACTAAGTCTCATCGCCATTTACCGTACATGGAGCGCTATAAATGTGGAACTAAGTCTCATCGCCATTTACCGTGACCGTTGTGTAGCTAATACAAGCGTGTTACAGTATTCGAGCTTACCAACTGTCTAGAATCATGAAAAACACGACATCGAGTGAATTATAGGAATAAAATCAGTGAAACAATCAGTCGACCTGCAATAATAACACGGCTGCTAATTTCACTGGACGTTTAGACAATCTCTCAATGATCTCCCTCCTGAATTTCGCAAATTCTCTGTTCCTCTATCCCTTGCGTCGTTCACCCATCATCATCCGTCTCAAGCTCCTCTATTTGTTATTCCTCAGGTACTCCATTCAAAACTGAAGTCCCAACCTTTTAAGAAATTTCATCCTGATCCATCGAATCCGCTGCCTTCCCACTTCTCTCAGCTTAAACACAACTCACCGTAACAGCTCCTCTTCCCTTCTCTGTCTGGTCTGATGACAACCAGACTTGGTTCTTGACATGGCATCTTCGGACAACTCCAGTGACTTGACGCAACACTCGTGAATAAAATGGTGCACTGCGCTTATCTTTTAAGTAGCGCTTTAGAAATTTTGATTAAGGGTAGGCATATTTTGCCGGTTTCCATATATATTTGAATGCTTTAAAAACCGCTTGGCGTCTGGGCAGTCAGATATGTATATAAATGTAGATGCAATTGCCTCTGAGAAGCACATGAACTAGTTTGCACTTATGGCAAGTGTGCGTTTCTTTCTCCACCATGCTTCTAACAACATCGCAACAACACTTCACCTCTTTCGGTTTCTGCGCAGGTCTTTCACTCAAGACTGAAAACACTTCTTTTCCAGAAATCTTATCCTGAATCTTCCTCTTCCCCTCATCTCTCTTCTCGCTTCAATTTCAAACAGCATCCACCGTAGCCGTCCGACTGTCTGAGTGCCTGACTCCTGGATCTTGACCCTTTTGCCTATCGATTTTGTTTTGACTGAGCGCCTGTGAATAAGCTGGTTCCCGCGACTTAGCTTTTGTTGAGCGCTGTAGAAATCTCGAGATTACGATTACGATTACGATTACGATCGCATGGAAACTGGTGGCAAACCGTCTGAGATGCCTTACTGGGACCACACCCTTGACGCTCAGGGTATCCATACTGACGAAAGTGATCTCAGCAGATTGGACTGAAATACATGGGCCTAATTGTGTAATAAATGTCAGGCCAAACTATATGCCCCTTAATCTTTCTGCACTTAAGGGTCAAAAGTTTATAAAGTCAGCTTTTTGGTACTTTTCGACCCATAATTGCAAAGGGGTGAAGTTTGTTGGATCGTCCCCCCTCAAACATGTTTCTGTCTCGGTTATTCAGAAATCGTATTTCTTTCGCTACGGGCTTCCATTCATCAAAAATGTAATCTCTTTCGAGTAAATGATAATAATGAAATAAATAAATAAATAAATAATAATAATAATTATTATTATTATTATATTTTAAATAAATCCTACAGATAGGGACCTACCTGCATTCATGTATATGAAGATTTACGTAGCGTCTTATGAACTTCTCAAAAGAGTTACGAGAATGTAAAATGTAAAAGTAGTATCATAATTAAACTCATTATATTCAACGAAGACTAATGTTTTGTTAGGTATCGAATCTTCTCAGATTGGATTACTCTGCCATGAACCTTGAGCAAGTCCTGGGAGCACAATTGCCTTGCGCGATCGACTGCTGTATTGGCACAATATAGTGGCGCTAAATAACTTTGAAAAATGTTTTCCATCAAAATTTCGTTGAACCGTTTCAGGGAGGAATAACATGTTGGCGCGAAAAGAGACAACAGCCAAGCATGCAGCTGGCAAATTTCATTTCCACACATCGGAGTTGTGAAATCTACTTCTTTGAAAAAATTCAGTGTGCCAAATAGGAAGATGAAAATATTAAAACTCTGTCTGAGAGTAAAACCTTGTTGGTCGAAAGAAATTAAAGTGAGACATTCACATCCTTATAGCAATAGAAGACTTGAGGAATTAGACACATTATACCATCACGAAGACCACTCATCAGATCCATATAAATCAGAAGAACAGCCAAATTCCTGTGATATGAATAAAGACAGATGCGAAGAACTGAAAGACTCCCACGAACCGCATAGGATTCGAAGTGATAAAATGAAAGACTGCCATGAACCGTATATGGCTCGAATTGAAGAAATGAGAGACTCACATGAACCCTATATGGGTCCAAGTAAAGAATTAAAAGACTGCAATGAACCGCATAGGGGTCGAAGAGAAGAACTGATAGATTCACATGAACATCATGGGGGAAGAAGAGAAGAACTGAAAGACTCACATGAACCCTATATGAGTCGAAGTAAACAACTGAAAGACTGTTATGAACCGCATAGGGGTCGATATGAAGAACTGAAAGACTCACATGAACATTATAGGGGTCGAAGAGAAGAACTGAAAGACTCACATGAACACTATAGGGGTCGAAGAGAAGAACTGAAAGACTCATATGAACACTATAGGGGTCGAAGAGAAGAACTGAAAGACTCATGTGAACACTACACGGGTCGAAGAGAAGAACTGAAAGACTGCCAAGAATGTCATTGGGGTCGATGTGAAGACCTGAAAGACTCACATGATCTCTATTGGGGTCGAAGAGAAGAACTGAAAGACTCATGTGAACACTATTGGGGTCGAAGAGAAGAACTGAAAGACTCACATGAACACTATAGGGGTCGAAGAGAAGAACTGAAAGACTCATATGAACACTATAGGGGTCGAAGAGAAGAACTGAAAGACTCATGTGAACACTACACGGGTCGAAGAGAAGAACTGAAAGACTGCCAAGAATGTCATTGGGGTCGATGTGAAGACCTGAAAGACTCACATGATCTCTATTGGGGTCGAAGAGAAGAAGTGAAAGACTCACATGAACACTATTGGGGTCGAGGTAAAGAACTTAAATTCTGCCACGAACCGTATAGAGGTCGATGTGAAGAACTGAAACACTCCCATGAAGCGTATAGGGGTCGATGTGAAGAACTAAAACAGTTTCACGAACCCAACAGGGGTGGATGTAAAGAACTTAAAAACTCTCATGGACCGTGTAGGGGAAGATGTGAAGAACTGAAAGACTCACATTATCCATATGGGGGTGTAAGTACAGAACTAAAAAATTTCCACGAACCGTATAGTAGTCGCTTTGAAGCACTAAAAGACTCACGGTATATGTGTCTATGTGAAGGACTGAAAGACTTTCAAGAACCGCATAGGGTTCGAAGTAAAGAACTCAACGACTCCCAGAAACCCTGTAGGTGTAGATTTGAATCACCGAAAGATTCACGTGAACCATATAGAGATAGATATGAAGAACTGAAAGACTCACATGAACTGTATGAGAGTAGATGTGTAGAATTCAAAAGCTATGAACCGCATAGGGGACGAAGTGAAGAACTGAAAAACTTCCATGAACCGCATAGGAATCGAAGGGAGGGACTGAAATACTCACACGAATCATTTAATAGTAGATGTGAAGCACTAGAGTACTCACATGAAACGTGTTGTGGTCGATTTGAAGAACTGAAAGACTTTCATGAACCTCGTATGGTTCGAAGTGAAGAAATGAAAATCTCCAATGAACCGGGCAGCAATAGATGCGAAGAAATGAAAGATTCATATAAACCGTATAGAGCTTGGTGTGAAGAACTGAAAGACTCCCATGAACAATATAGGGGTCGAAGTGAAGATCTAATGAACTCCCATGAACCGTATAGAGGTCAATGTAAAGAACTGAAAGACTCCCATGAACCGCGTAGAGGTCGACTTGTAGAACTGAAAGACTCATATGAACCGCATAGGTGTCGATGTGAAGAACTGAGTAACTCCAGTGAACCTTATAGGAATCGAAGTGAAGAACTGAAATACTCACATGAATCGTTTAAGGGTAGATGTGAAATACTAAAAAACTCACATGAACTGTATAGTGGTCGATGTGAAGAACTGAAAGACTTTCATGAACCGCATATGGTTCGAAGTGAAGAAATGAAAGTCTCCCATGAACCATGCAGCGGTAGACGTGAAGAAATGAAAGATTTACATAAACCCTATAGAGGTTGGTGTGAAGAAGTGAAAGACTCGCATGAACCGCACAGGTGTCGATGCGAAGAACTAAAACACTTTCATGAACCGTATAGAGCTCGATGCCATAAACCGTATAGGGATCGAAGCAAGGAACTTAAAAACTCTCATGAACCGCGTAGGGAAAGCTATGAAGAACTGAAAGACTCATATGAACCGTATAGAGATCGAAATGAACTACAACATTCACATAAGCCCTACATGGATCGAAGTGAAGAACTGAAAGACTTCCGTGAACCGTATAGGGGTAGATGCAAAGAACAGAGAGAATGTCATAAACCGTATAATGGTCGCTGTGAAGAACTGAAAGACTCTGATGAACCATATAGGGGTCGAAATGAAAAACTGAAAGACTGCTATGAACCGAATAAAGACAGATTAGAAGAACGGACAGAATCTAATGAACGAAATACAGACAGTTCTGAACAGCTGAAAGACTTTTGTAGCAAACTGGGAAGTGAGGAACGTAAAGAGCCCAAAAAATTAAACGCCAAGGAATCAAAATCAACGAAGAAACTAAAAGCTAAAAATGATAGCATATCCGACTCAGATGACTTGAATCAATTGCATGCTAGAATTAGCCAACACAGAACCTTCCTCGCAGAAAGGATTGATCCAGATTCAGGGCTTCTCGACATGCTACTAACTCTTCAAGTGTTGTCTTACACAGAATGTAAGGAAATCAACTGCAAAAAGCCATTCCATAAAAGAAACGCCAAGCTTCTCGACTACATATTGAGCGAAAACAAGCAGGCAGCATTCCTGGACGCACTCAGCAAAACGAAGCAAACGCATTTGGTGAACTACGTGAAGTCAAATGGAAGTGAGAAATTCACATATTCTATTTTTTGCAGTAAAGAGACAAGCTTAAATTAACTGCTGCGAATATTAATATGTCGCCGCCTGTATAAGAGATGGTATTTGTAATTGTAAAAAGAAATTTGTATCGCGCTGCTTAAAGAAAAAGGAATCAGAAACGTTCTCTAGCATAAACGATGTTAATATTGAAAATGTTGTGTGCATGTTTAAGCTGAATCCCCATCGAAACGCTCATTTGTAGGGGCATCGCAACGGTTAAGAAATCTCAGGTTCAATAGTCTACGTATGTTCGCGTTTCATTTCTGTTACGTAATATTACACCTTATATTTCTTAACACTTGGGTTCTTTGTGCATTATAATGAGTAGGCCTACCTTTGAAACTGAAGAGGATCGAGGCCATACAGTCGCTATAGAATAATGTGTACATTTACAGTTAGATTTACCTTATGTCTAACATAGGACTCCCTAAAATGTGTAAGTCAACATGTGGAAACAATGTCTTAAGCAAAATGAACGAAACTTGGGCAGGTCGATATATCTGTTTAATTGTGTTAAAATAATTTCTGTTCAAATAGTAATTGTTGCTCTTTCATTACTTCATGACTTATTAAATGCATGATGAGTGTTTGTTGTTCTGCTACAGTATTTAATCCGCTTTACAATGGCGATTGGCCTCTTACTGATAGACAAGTCTTAGTATTCGATTCCAATCGCGGATTCCTCGCGAGAACTCTGGAAATAGACGACTTCATTAATGAACTACTTAGCAAGGAAGTAATCAACATAATTCACAAGCAGTTGATTGATTCTAAGGCGACTCCTTTTGAGAAAAACGAAACGGTGATTGACGTTCTCAGGCGACGAAGTATAACAGACTACCAGAAGACGATTGAGTGTCTCAAACAATCAAATCAAAAACACATTGCAGAGATACTACAGAAAGAAGGAGGTTTGCTGAAACTGCATCATTTAAGAATAAACACTTAATAAGCTTCGTAATCGTAATTTCTAGAATTCTACAGCCCCCAAATATAGCTGAATTCACAGGGCCTCAGTCCAACAAAATCGACAGGCAAGAAGGGTTCGGATCCAGGTCAAGACCCAAGTGGCAGGCAGGCAGGCAGGCCGATATGGTGGATGGTGTTTGGAATTGGAGCGGACTAAGAGATAAAAGGAAGAGAAAGAATCAGGATGGATAGGATTTGTGGAATTCACATACTTGTAATAAAATGCTTAGATGCGCATGTGATCCATGATCCTATTAGTGCATTTAGTCGGTCGGACGGCTAGAGGCCCGGTTAAACGGAGGCCCGACCACCAGGGCATGGAATTGGGAAGAAGGAAAAAGGTTCCTGGGAGCGGATTGAGAAGGCCTATTTGAAGGCCAGATGCAGCGACGGACGAGGGCGGGTCAAGGTAGAATCAGAGTAGGGTAACATGGATCAAGAGTGGAGATGGAGGAGGGAGGGGTGAGGGACAGGAATATAGGGAGAGGGAGAGGGAGATGTAACCTATCAAGAGGGACAGTTACCGAACTCGCGCAGATGATTTGCTCATAAAGAGCATATAATATATACCTGGTTTCTTTGATACAGGCTTTGAATTGTGCCATCAAACTCCTACATTTACAGTTAAGCTAAGTTTGTTTTGTGGTAAGTACCACTTAGAGGTTTATTGTCACAACAAATTTACAGGTACTGGCACTTTTATGTTTGTTTTTAGTTATTGTTGAAATTCACGCAAATATCACTGTACCTGGGGGCAACGTGGATGAAACGGAAGAGGAGCTAGTTCAAACAATCACAAGCTCACTGGCTGAAAACCCATATCAAAACCCGAAATCAGTATTGGAGTTGGTCCAGCAGAAATTAATTGGTGTAGAAATTGGGCAAAGTATTGTTAATTGTTTCTGCTGCGATACAACAGAAGATCTCGAGCGTCTCAGTGAAATGTTTACCTCCGGAAGACTTAAGGATTTGATCGAAACGACTTACAACCGACTGCTGAAAAACAAGAATACAGTTTATGTTGCACTTACTTGGAGGGAAGATGATTACTTTCGATGTCAGAAATTTTTTGGCGGTCAGTTATGTTATTATGTCTGTTGTCATTTTGAACTTAATTTTAAACTAAATTAGAATTGCAACAGTTAAGGTCCATTCAAATAAAAAACGCAGTGAAAACTTATATGATGCGAAAACTAAGGATTTCATGCTAAAACGTCTAAATGTCTATTTTAACATCGGTTTTCGGTATATTTCGGTTTTCTGAATACCGACTTCGGTGTCGATTTCGGTTTTTTCTGAATATCGAGATATTCATTCGGTATCGGTTAGACCGACCATCGATTAATGTACGCATGACAATTTAATTCAACTTCACATTTGCATTTTAAATCAGTTTGAAAATGCTTGCTGAACAGAATGAAATGCCACAGTACGTATATAATGAAAGATTGTTACAAGAGTAAGGTCCAACATTGGAAAAGCACGATGGGCTTGAATTGATGTGTGGGAGCATTTCTTGACTGATATTAAGCCTTTCTTGTTAATGAACTTTAACATCAATTCGGCTAGCGTTGAGAACGACTAGTTTTCTTTAAAGAGGCGCTGTACAAATTTCCGATTGCAGTTTTAAATATTTAAAAAATACTGTAACTGCATTAAAAGTTGATTTTACTTTTTTCACTTTTCAGTTGCTTTTCCAACTCCCGTCAGTCGAATCAAACAACTGAACATCTCAGCGATGGCCTTAGGAGTGGCACAGGTCAACGACAACCTCTATGTTCTCTGCCGAGAACCCAGTGCCGTTCTTATCTTCGAGAACATGGATTCGATGACGAATCCGAAAGAGATTGGACTAGACGTTGTTAAGGTGCCTGTTGACATGGCAACCAATCGCGTTGACGAGTGTTTATACATCTCCGATTCTGGCAACAGTACCATTTTTAGGTTGGCAACAACCGGTCAGCAGCAAATGATGCCTACAAAATGGCTGTCTAGCACCAGGTCACCTTACACTATCTCGATGTCTGCAGATGGTTCCCTATTAATGGCGCAGTGGGGTCCTCCGTGTTGCTTAGAGAAGTACTCATTAGATGCCACCCTGGTATGCAGCGTACAGTTGCCAATAGGCATCTTTAATCCTCTGCATTCGGTCGAAACATCTGCGGGAAACTTCGTTGTCGTTCATACGTGGAAACAGGCTGAAAAGGATAGTACGAAAGGTGTGAAAGGTGTTTGTGAAGTGAACCGTGACGGTGAAATCGTGCGTTGCTTTGAATCAAAGGATGAATTTGAACAACCGATGGATCCTCGTCATCTGTCACTGGATTCGCTCGACCGGGTGTTCCTTGCCGACTACAGAGCCAACCGAGTGATGCTTTTCGATTCGGATCTCAGCAAATGCCAAGTTCTTCTAACAACCTCCGATCATGGAATTCGTTTACCTCGACGGCTTCACTTTGCAGCCGACACGCATCAGTTAATCGTGGCTCAACACGATGGAAAAGTGACCGTCTTTGGATTCAATCTAATATAGTAAGCGTTTACGTTCTTTTACGCCCAGACCTCTTAGAGTAGATTGTTTAATGAATGTGTTCGACATGGTAGTTAATTCACAGCTCGTTTGATCTGTGGTCTAACAGTTACTGGTTCGAACTTGCTTGAGTGGATTCCTTATAACAACTAGGGCTGTACCGAACATTCGCTTCGTATTCGCTTCGGGGCCAAATAATGGGCCAAAAAACTATTCGGTATTCGGCCGAATAGTAGCGGTCGGACCGAATACGAATAGTGGTCACGTGACATCCGTTTCTGCATATGCGGCTGCTACAGCGAGTGGACTGAAGTGACTCTCTCATTAACATAATATATGCTGTGGTTGCAGCCAGGCGTTGCCGACTGCCTGAACCGCGGTATCGCAGTGTCAGTATCTCATTCTTTGTGTACAGTGACCGAACGTTAACGTTCAGCCTTTGAGGCTTGAGCAGGTCAATTGTTAGTATTCGTATTCGGCCGAATAGTTGGTCCAATTATTCGTATTCGGCTGAGTATTCGGTACAGCCCTAATAACAACCTTTGGAAAGTTGTTAATTCTCACTTATCTCTGGCACCAACCAGTAGAATTTTGTCCCTTTGGGCATATCTTAAAGGAAATAGTAAGTCCTGCAATCTACTAAAACTGTGACCGTCTGTTCGACTTCTGTGGTCGTCTATAAACCAGTTTTAAAGGCCTTTAAAGCCTACTGACGAACATGACTTTCTTAACGAATTTAAGATGAATAATCATGTTATCATAGGCAGCGCTCTTAAGAAATACAGATAAGAAGCTGTAAAATTAGTCTATATACACATGTGAGCCCCTCCTCAAGGAATGGCTACGTGAGCTCTTCTGTCGATAGCTAATAACTCTCTTACTATCAATGTCTGCATAATCTATACTCAGGGTGCTATTGACGACTTTCAAACACCTCTCAAACGCGCTGCGCCCACTGCCCTAAACGGGGTCAACGTTCAATATACGTTACCGATAATTAAGCAAATGATGCTCAGATAACACGAATAAGCACTGGCTAAGTCTCGCCCATACTTAGAGCCTAAACAATGGAGTCCCCTCCAGAGCTGACCGTAGACGCTATGTTCAAAGTCCCTGATTTATGTTGCATTGATACTAAAGAATTTCAACAGCCGAACGAACGAAGCTGGCAGTTACACTCACTGACTGGCACACACCCACAGGTGGCAGAAGACAACGTCTGGTAATTCCCCAGGCCATCAGCTCTGTGTTAATTTTGAAAAGCTTACATAATTAATTGCCTTCAACCCAGAATGTAATGTTAATGTGTATACCTGGATAATTCCCGGCAGATGAGTCCACGTCGCTGGGGTGAATACCTCTTGTCGGTAACTAAGTTCTGCCAGGGACCTAGTTCTTCGGGGTGTAGGGAGACACCATGTCTTGGATTACGGGTGAATACCTCAATGGCCAAGGGAGCGGAGGACCTCCTCTATCAAGCTGTTTTGTTTCGGCACTATATTTTACAATTTGTAAAGTGTTCTCCATCATATTTTACAAGCAATTTGGTAGTGTTTTTCATGAAAATAGAGTTTATGAATTCTAAGCTGCAACAAATTACCTCTGTACAGTTTGATATTTCCTATCAAACACACTATATATTGTGAAATCTGGCAAATCGTTAATTTGTATTTTTAACTTTAAATAATAATTTTCGTCCTAAATTCAACCCCGTTTTGTCAATCGTTTCAAGTTGTTGCTTTTGATTCTTAATATTGGTAACACTGGGCATATCTTAATTATTACATACTTATATTAATAAGTAAATTTACTAAAATGTAAATCTTTAGATATAGCGAGATAGGCAACACATGTACCCAATTTTTGGCTAGATTTGAGTTTTCTTCAGAGTTTAAAGTGATTTCTGGTTCAATGTGCGTTTCTGCTTAGCACAATGCAATATTATAAAATGGGTTTAAAAATTTGGACAGGAGCTCTTAATTCTTATGCTTTTTTAACTTTGTTTTGACCAAGGCAAAAATTTTTAACAGTTTGACAATCATGTTGTAAAAAGCCATCTGACGGTAATTGGCGATGTATAATCTATCGCAAGTGAAAATTTGTCAACATATAACCCGTAGGCTGGCGAGAGAAAGAACTAAAAACCAAAAATTGAACAAAGTTGGTGCATGTGTTGCGTTTCGCTGGAGGTACCATCGGTAAACCGATTGCTCCCAAACTTGAACAGGTTGGAGATCACGGTGTCATAATCATCCGTATCGACCTTCAAATCAACTCGGCATTGGATTTATAAGGTGCTAAAATATGTCTTTTCCTATGCTTAAGCAGCCGGCCGTTAACACTGACTGCTGTGCCACGAATCCTGTGACAGACTACCATAGTTATTTGTCTTCCCAACAAACGGTCGGTTGACAAGGTTGTAGTATAAATATACTTGCATTAACATTATTACTGCTCCAAGTTGGAATGCAGGTTATTAAAGAGCATAAGCAAGTATAAAGATCATCTTTTGGACAAATATGCCTAAAACAGCGTACCAGTTAAGATGTTTTGAAAATTGTGATGCACAAAATATTGTAAGCACTGACTTTGACGGTCCAATGAAATGTTTTAGTTCAGACAAGGCTAACGCAGAAGCCAACATATCAGTAGATGTTAATCAACAATTAGCGGAGAATAGAGAAACTTCTAACTCTGGAAATAATATCTGTGGCAACGACGGTGAGTATTTGAAACCCTGGTTGAGATTCGAGTTATGCCAATCGGAAATGTTTTTCATATGATTCGTCATATTTATACAGCGCCGAGTTAAAATTACAAAAATCAGTCGACGCCTGCAATTTTGGGTGAAGAACGTGCTCAAAGTCCATGCACAGTAATCGTCTCGGGGAGGCTCGACCCGCAAGCTTTTCGTTACAAGACGAGCGTTCAATCGGCTTCTTGGGCTTGTCAGGCATTTTTAGAAATTTAGATTAACCGGATATCTCTTTAGCAATTAACGCATAATGTGTGGGCCTACATTTTAAAATGAGTGCAGTATATTCGTATCTATAGCACGAGCCTGCTCGTGATTCAGTCTTTCCCAGAGTACCATTTACGACTTTTAAAAATCTTCATTCGAGAAATGAGCAGTGGTGATACATCAGTCAAGACTTATTTTACTCCAAAACGGTCTATAATCTAAAGACATCTAGCTAGCAAAATGCCTTTTTCTACAACGCACGGTATTTTGCTCTGTGCATGCATGACATTGTTAATGTACATAAAATCTATATTGCCACACTAATTGACAATTGACTAGGACTATTTATTGCTCAATCATTCACTGGCACCTCGCGGAAAGTTGCAGTAAAATTGTTCTAAAAAGGCTCGTGTAGGCCTTTCACTGTTTACAATCGCCTCTTTGACCTATAATTTTTGTGGTTAATCCCAATTTTTAGTTGATTCTGGTATATATACACACATATATATACACATATATGTAAGCATGCATATGGACTCTTAGTGAAGGGCAATATGCTTTAATATTTTGCAGTTTCTTCAGTAGATGATGCAACCGAAAGTCAAGTAGTTCCAATCAAAGTAACGAATCAATTAGTTTCCAGCACCACGGTAAGTGTCATCGCAGTAATTAACATTCATACTAATAATAAAATATAAACCTTCCAAAGCCAATTAAGGCTTATTTCTGCCTCTAGACATGCAGGCATATTAACAGGCTACATGTTACTCCTTCCAAAGTGTCCTGCTGTTTGCTTGCTGTCGTCGTGTAAGCGCTTCATTGCAAAAGATGTATGAACCGGAGCTAATTAAAATGTAAGACAAAATTATGGTCATTCTGTATTGTTTCAGTATGTACTATAGTATGTATTTATGCCTAAAATTAGAACTGTGTTTGATGAACGAACTCTTACGTTTGCTCGTCCTAAATGTTGGAACTTTCTTCCTGTAGCTGTGCGTTTTGCTCAGTGGCTTGTGTCATTCAATTCTCATCTCAAGATGCATTGGCCCGTGTCCAGGACCTTGGGATACGTCCATGAGCGCCTTCCTGTGTATAATTATGTTCCTCAGGGGATATCGGAACTTTAGTTAATAGAGTAATGAATTGGCATTTTCTTTATCATTGCTCTTCGGTCAGTAGAGCTACCCGCTCATCAAAGCACGTCGGTCAACACGGAGTTTCGTAATGGCCTACATAGAATTTTATTAGTGTAATTTAAAGCATTTGTTTGCTGTTCACTGACAGTTTAATTACCAACTGATCGTTATACACTTTTCGTCTTTCATATAATATACGATCTCTTTAATTGCCTGTCCGTCTCTTCATTTCTCTGTCTGTCTGTCTGTCTGTCTGTCTGTCTGTCTAACTGTCTGTCTGTTCGCGCGTGTCTCTCTATAGCTGCAAACACCTTATCAGTTCGCGCAAGATTGTGTAGTCGTTCCATTATATAACTCCTTCATATCTAACAAAGCCCTTTACTGCTCTTTAGTATTAAATATGAACCTAGGTCTGTTAAACTTCGTGGTCTTAGAACATGCTGTAACCAAATCTCACTGCGAGTTCTATTTTACTTACTTCAGCTCGATCATCTTCCACTTGAGTTGTTGGACATGGTTTTGTTAAACGTTGTCTTGAGAAAACTGTTAAACGAGACTCTCTGTCAAACCGACGCAAATATAATGGCCGAACTCCAGTCAGTCAGTTTCTGTTGGGATCAAAGAATCCGGCGACGGAGGTTTAAAACTGCTGTAAAGCGCCGCCTTTCGGGTGAGCTCTAAAATCAATCGATAAAGTATAGCCTTAGATGCTAGGGTGCGTGGTGAGGCAGTATGTAGGCCTAGATGATGTTGAATGTTGGCGCTATCTGCCGAGTAAATACGTTCGTGTGATGGTTAATTGGGACGGTTTTTGACAGTAACTTGCATGGCCAGCAGCGGTGCGTCGAAGGATTTCCCCAACAGCGACAGTTTTCGGAACTAGCGCGCGTGTGCTCTGCGGGGAAGGGGCTAGTAAGAATAATACGTATCGGCTATATACGATATAGGTCTATACATTAATAAATTCGTGATGCGAGCCATTTGGTTGTGCTGAGTCAGCATGATCTACGTTCTTTTTAAACAGCTTGAAAATTCCATTGCGACTGTGGCGAGCATAACCCATTCGTTGACCCATATGGAATTAAAAAGCGGATGAATGAGATAAGCATATCAGCCATGCACAGATTGTTACAGGGCTGGCCTGTTCTGAACGTTAGTCATAGTAGGCCTATCACCTAAGAGTTATGAAATATGGGAAGTATATCTGAAAATTTACATTTGTGAGCATTCTGCTTGTCACAGACCCTCTCCAAATGTAAGTTAAGAGCCACTATTTTGAGAGGATGTCGCCATTTAAACAGGCATACAAAATATTTGCCTACCTTAAATTAACCATATCGTAATTTTTTTACTGATTTGTATATTTTTCAAGATGTTTGTTTTATTTTCACCGGCCATTTTAAATACTGAGGGATCATTTCTACCTCAGGTTAAGCAGTTTATTTATTTATTTCTATTTTGCTGCTGTAGATTTTTACCGAAAAAATCGACGAAGGAAGGTAATCGTACGAAACAACCGGCAGTACTTAGTGGAAAGCATTCAGCTGAAGTCCATAATCTGGCGACTGCGATCTATCGATTGCCTGACGGATCATCAGACACGAAAGATAAACAGCTCGAAATGCGAGATAGGCAAAAGCGAGGCTCTCGTGGATGTGATCAGATCGATCGATACCAATCAATACTCGTCTTTGATCGATTCTTTACGACAGAAACACCAAAGGACCGTCGCAAGAGCCCTTGAAACTGGAGGAGGTGAATACGTGTTATCATTGTTGTTGTTTGGTTTTATTTTTGTTGTTTTAAATTTCATCGGATGCTTTTATTGCGCTAATTTATGAACTCACCTCAAAAGCACGGGTAGCTGGATAAAGATAATTGTTCAACTGTTTGCGAAATGTGATCAGCGAAAAAAAGGGTCTCGCAAAGCTGGTGGTAGTGAATTCTGTAAACGAGTACCATTTAAATAAATAGACCCTACGTAAGTTAATGGGTAGGTTCTCTTGGATGCGATCGCTTAAGAGATGCCAAGCTTAACACCGCAAGTCTGTGGATTTGCAAAAGACTATTGACGAGATTTAGGAGTAAGTCAACTATGTAAGTAAGTTTATTACACTCGAAATGCAATGAATGCAACCAAAAATTCCGCTCCCGCTGTATGTTTTGTAGTTTCCTTAAGAACGGAAGTTCATATCGTGGATGTGGCAAATCGCCATCTGGTAGAGCTACAGTTAGTTGACGAGCTCAACAGATTACGAGACAAGAAAACTACACCCTCTCCACAGCTGGAAAGACTGGTCGATCGACTGGAAAGCGCCGACTTAGAAATTCTCAGTTCCGTCCGAGATAACGGAGTTGTTGTCTGGATCAGGTGTCGAACACCAGAGACTCTTCAAAAGATGCGAGAGACGGATGAATGTGATCGTCCTCTGAAACTGTTGGCAGATCTTTTCCTATTTCTCTCAAACGAAAGAAAACTGGGAGTCGTAAACATACGATCAATAAACATAGACGCGACGCAGTGCAAGAAAGAAATGGGTTAGCGAACAAGTCTTAGGCCACATATTCATAAGTAATAAACACGTTCATTGGGCCCCATAAGGCCCACAGCTGGCCCCCAATTGCCACCAGTGGCCCAATGCGGATCGTATTCGTAAACTTGAGATTTCTACAGCGTCAAACGAAAGCTAAGTCGCGGAAACCAGCTTATTCACAGGCGCTCAGTAAAAATAAAATCGATAGGCAAGAAGGGTTCGGTTCCAGGTCAAGATTCAAGAGTCAGACAGGCAGACGGCTACGGTGGGTAGTGTTTGGAGTTGAATTTGCAGGATAGATAAGGGGAAGAAGAGGATTCAGGTTAGGCCCTCCAGAAGAGGACCCAGTGAATGTACGCGATTGTCTGGGATAGGCCTACATTTCTTTGTGCCTTTGTTTACAGCTAACACTAGATCATCATTAACATCGATATCCGCTAATTGCTTCCGCTAACAGTTTCAATCAGCATTCGGCAGATGTTGCCCCAGTATAATCTTCGCAACAGCGCTCATTTGCAGTCAACAGGCCGTTATCTTTTGACCGGATTCCTGTCGATGCCAATTATGTGTAATTTGCAGTAACCTTGTTTATCACAAGCGTGCCCTGGACGGCCGTTAGGTAGCCTCTGACAACTTATTAATAATATGTTTGAGTGGTACGAAATTATGGAACCCATATGTGGAATATTTTCGTATTCTCACACTATCTGATCTACCTGGACTCTTGCATTAACTGGTTTCCGCTGAGGGGTATAAATGTACACAAGCAATTAATTAACGCTCACGACTGGAATGTTTTAAATGTACCTGCTGATTTTTTTTTTGATATTACTTTGTTTCAGTAAAACGCCAGTTGGTTCTCAGCAGGACTCAGAGATTTAAACTACCGACAGCAGTTTACGGAGTCACAAAACTACAGGACGAGTTCCACTTCCTGTGTACTGATCCCAACACCATTCAAGTATTTCGGAGTTCTCACCCATATGATCATCAGAGACAGATCAAAATAGATCAGGTTCTGTTGCCTAGTGACATCGGAGCAAGTCAAACTGATAACTGCCTCTACGTAATTGATCAACGCAACAGTTGCGTCTGGAAGGTTGAGACAGAGCACTCCTACCGATTAGTGAAGTGGGTGCCTGCCTTCGAACCCTTCAGTCTGTCGGTAAACCCTGCAGGGAGTGTTATAATGGCCAGAATGGGACAGCCTTGCAGTCTGGACATTTACGAGTCAGGCGCCACGCAACCGATGAGGCTCCATCTTCCGAGGGAGGTTGTGAACATCAAGCATGTCGTTGAGACGTCGTCTGGTAGTTACGTATTTAGTCATCAGCCGAGGCAGAGCGAAACGTGGAACATTTGCGAGATGACTCAAACGGGGCAGATAGTTCGTCGTCTGAATCCTATGGGTCCATCACAGCAGCTTCACAGTCCGTGGCATCTCTCACTCGACGCAGATGATCGGGTGTTTGTGGCCGATTATCGATATGGCCGAGTAATTCTCTTGGACTCGGAGCTGAGATGGCAGGACGTGCTGCTGCTGAAGACTAAAGACGGGATCCAAGATCCTACAAGGGTGTGTGTCGATCGCGAGGGAAGGCAACTAATTGTCGCACAGTCTATTACATGTTCTGTAAAAGGAACAGTGGATTGCTTTCTCATGTCTTATCTGTAATTATTAATTTCTACCTGGCAGAGCAGAACGACAATCGATTCAGAAGGATTCGGAAAAACTTCGGCTCTCTTGGCAATTAAAAGAAGGCAGCTCGGCTAACTGCAAGAGTTTTTTCCATTGTCAAAAGCGGTGCAATAAAACAACATCTAGAGCCTTCGTTCTGCCAAGGCTAGCTTCGTGTCTTTCTCAGCAACAAATGGGTTTAAGTGCATCGAATGTGGTATGAATAATAGGCCTGCACCGCTACGGAGTTTTCATCAGTGGAAGGACATCGCACATGTCTGGGATGTTCACCAGCGTAGGCCGTCTTCGAATTAGTCTCTGGAAGTCGAGAACCCTTTACCTGCTGGTAATACAGTCAAGCGCTACATAATGTTGGCGTCAGACAACTAATAATGATGTATGTTTTGTTAGCATAGGGCATTGATCTCATTACTCAGGCATATATCAACTGGTCACGAACAGTTAAACCATTCGTTCTGGATTCTATAGCAACATTCCATGCATAATACCAACAGAAGTGCAAAGTCTGAAAGAAGCTTCATCTGTTTACGATTATGTCGATGCAGTATTGGTGCGTTTTTCAGTCTTCCAATAGGGCCTACATGTCATCAGCAGCAAGCATTGTGTCACGTACACCATATAGTATGGGAACATACATAATCAAAAATGTACATGATGCAGTCGCTGCACACGTTAATTAATATTTGAAACCTTAATTAGGCCTCATTCTGTGCGTTAAACTTTTCAAGCACATCCGCTATATAGGCCTATTAATTGCGGGAAATACGCTACTTATCCGCATCATTTCTGTTTTGTTTTGTAGATGTTCTGTTGCCAAATTTGATTCGTTTTCAAATGTAGTTTTATCGTTAGTTTAAACGTAGTTCTCTTAATTTATGACAATCTTGATTTGAGATCATATTATCGATAACTATACAGATTTTATAGTTTTGGTCTTATGATAATATTAATAAAAGTTAAATAATAAGAAATAATGCCAAAACTCAAGAAGCGTCAGAAATTATCGGGTGCACAATCTCCTAAGAAAAATTGCAAACAGAAGTTAGTATCAAAAAGCAGAAGAGTAGGTAAAACGCTTATTCCTAGAATTTTATCACTTTCCATTATCGACAGAAATTATTCAAAATGATTTTTATGGTTATATTAACAAACAATTTTAAAACAGGTCTATTTTGAATAGATCTTATTTTTTTGCAAGAGTTGAGAAGTAATAAGTCAGATATCAGCCCTCAGATTTACAGTGTTTTGGATGGCGTAATTAAAAACTGAAAAAGCTTGTAGGCCTAATAGGGGACCCTGTGAGCAGTTTCATACAGTTGAGATCTCGGAGATTAGTTGAGATTAGTTCAGGTCTCGGAGATCCCATGAGATGTCAAGAAGCCCAATTACAAATTAGCCTTTATTTGTAATCTGAAAAAGTCATACCAAGTAAGTAAGTAAGTGAGTAAGCAAGTAATGCATTTGTTAACACGCCACATGACCATCCACTGAGCGAGGAATCGTAGGCGTTGGTGAGTCAGGGCGTCAAACAACATAAGACGTAGGCTTACTAGCTCGTTTTAATTTATCCTAGTTTCGAATCATCAGCAGCGTGAAATATTCGACTCGAAACTCTAATTCCAAATGGCAGTAGAGATTAGCCTAGACATGAGCCTGATATGTGCAAGTCTAATATAGGCCCCCTATTATTTAATAATTATAGAGACTTTCTTAAATATCTTACTGCAGATACATATCCTTGATGACGAAGACTCCTTTGAGATGAGTTGCGAATACCGTGGTGCCTCGCTGCCTACCTTTCTCTCATGTCTGTCTGTCTATGTTTGTATTTGTGTGTTAGTCGTAGAATTCCAGAGGCCTCTGGCGTGGCGTAAAACCCCGTAAACCAGAAGTAGATTCTGTGTAAGTCGTAGGACCCCATGGAGCCTCTGGCGTGGCGTAAAACCCCGTAAGCTCCTGGGGTTTGTTGGGTCACTGGCGCGGCGTAAAACCCCGTAAACCAAGTCGTAGATTTTGTGTTTCGTTTTTGTCGTCTTGTGCCCGGAGGAGACTCGAGGAAGGAGAAGGGAGGGACGGAAGGCGAAAACTGTCAGGAAAAAGGAATAAGAGCTGGAAGACTGTCACCGAACAGCAACAACGAATTGAATCGGACAACATGTTACACTATTAATTCTAATACAACTTAATTGTTTAATATTAACGTTTTAAAGAAACTTTTCAGTATATGCACTCTTGAATAAAGTAAAACTGTATGCTTACTCAAACAATCAACGAACTAATTATTATATAGTCTAGACACATTAGACTGATCAGTTTTGATTGCATGTGGGCATAAATCTTCAATTGCAAAGACAGATAATACAGCTATTAGTATGCTGTACACCAAGATTATTGCCTAATTCATTTTATAAGAACAAAAAGAATCTTATAAAATCATGTTCGGTTCCGTTGTCGCCTTATTTTCCTAATAGGTCTAATTTCACGGTGATTTGCGAATTTCACCTCATATAGTAATTAAAACATCTAATTAGACCTAACAGATGCTTAAAGTCTGCCATCTGGCAACTGCAGCCAATATTGGCCTACACTGTCATGTAGGGGGGGGGGGGCAAAATGTGTACTTAGCCTGGAGCGATATTGAGGCTAAGCCAGCCCTGCTTCCTGCCTTCCGACTCAATGAAATAAGAGGATCAACAACTTTCAAGATGCATAACAAGTGTCAATCTCTGTACAGTGCCTTTCTAGAAGTTTACAAGGCCGTACTCGGCTACGCGCTGAAAAATTGACCCCATTTTTAGTCTTCACAACTTTTATGTACCAAAAATTTTGACGAACTTTTTAAATTACCATTACTTCTGGGATTTTTTAAAATAATATAACCATTCTGTGTGGCCAAAATTTCGATGATCTTCTGAATTCCTAGTTGTTACCATATTTTGACGATTTTTTGATTTGTCGCTATTTTCAATTACCTTTTTCACATCTTTCCCAGATTGTTAATGACCATTTCCTTTACCTCAGAATGAGCCAAAGTTCAGTGTTAAAAAGTGGTCTAAAACATTTACCACTTATCAGTGGTAAGTGGTAAATGTTTAGACCTTTATTTATTTTATCTTTCTACCGTACATGCGCACGTTAAGATAAGTCTTTAAAGCAAGTCTGAGGGGTTGGGAGTTTAAGAGGTAGGCCTATTCATGATTAAGGATGTCACATGACGGAGGAGGATCGAACAAAATCAGGAGGAAGTAATTGGATGCGTAACAGAATCCTGAAGAACGGTTCACGTAATTTGCGAAAAGGTTGTTCGGAGGTGAAGCAGTATATGGAACATCAGTAGGCCTATGCCTAACTGGTATACAGTGGCAGACTCTACCTGTGGTCTTGTATGTGGGACGCGTGTACAGGAAGGTGTTCTACTCTGGCGAGCGTGTACCAGTGCGTCCTATAGTAGAGATAACAACTTCAATAGTCTACGAAAGGCAAACATTCACGTGAGTCGACTTATCGTCGAGAAAAACAAATCCTCTTCACTCGGTACACTCCTTACATCGGTCCAAAGTCCCGATGGTGTCAAAATTATGTGGGTCCAGTCTTGGCCTACCGCTGGTCCAAACAACTGCTAATGGGTCTAATCAAGAGCTCCATACAAACAGGGCCTGGGTTCCAGCGTGATCACAAGCTGATAGCGTCGTTGAAGATTACGTACCTATGCACGCGCTGCAGGTTTCAAGCTCACGTTACGCATCCGAGTCAAAGTCAACACGACGTGTAGGCGTATAATTGTGGGTCTGTCTAGAGGGCGTTTAGCCTCTTTAAATGAACAATTCTAACTTGAGGAGGTAGATGATTTTAAATGTAATAACTATGGCAATCATCACATGTAATGGGCTGGGACAAATCAGCGTTCAAATTGTTTTTGGGTGTTGTTGTATTGTAGTCGTTTTATAACAGTTTACATCTGCACTACCCAGTTCCTCGTTTGTTTTGCCCATATTGAGCCCATAGACGAACACCGGTTCTAGTCAGTGGTACGTGGTGACCCGCTCTGGCCCCAATATTGCGTGGCTGTCTGATGCCTGAGGGCCTACATGACCACTGGACCAGAAAATAAAACCTTTGCTGATTTCCAAAGAACTTTGATTTGAAGAAGTTATCACATCCACGTTGGACCAATGTTGGCCCAAAGTTTTCCAGCATTGTTCAACGTGTGTTTTGCCGGCTGGGTAGTGCAGATGTAGGCCTAAATTGTTATAAGGCGACTACAATACGACACTCTCCAACAATAATTTAGATGCTGCTTTGTGCCACCCACATTTTTCAACAATTAAGAGGTCAGTGGGGATGAGAACAGTTAGAAAGAATACTACTAATATTAATAATACGTATGGAAATGATTTAATTAAATATGCTTACATAATACTTACTCGGACACTTACTTGCTTACTAACTAACTTACTTGCATTCTTACCTGCTTATTTGCTTATTACAGTCTCTTTATATGCTCATAAATCGTGGACACAACGGTTAAACTCCGCCACTGCCTTGTTTCGGGGTAGTGCCAGTCCCATGCCTTGGATAAAGGAGGAGGGTGACGGCAACGGCCTTTGATGCCATAAGCTGTCGTTAAACTGTGGAACTATTACACAACGGCAAGTTCATTTTTGCATCAACGTCTGCACAGGGCTATTTTGCACTTCGGTGTTTTTTCTTAGTCTGGAGCCGGTAAGACGAAGATCAGCTGAACACATTAACGTCCTAACAGTTAATGCTGTCTAACTTTTCAACTTATGTCTCTGCTATGGTCGATGCTTCCTGTTTAGATTATAAATATTATTTTTTTCCTGTCTATAAGCGTAACCTTTTGGTTTTGATTCAACATCATGCTTGACCTAACCTGTTGCTGATTTAATTTTACTTCAGACCTATCCCTACTGGATATTATTTTTGAAAACTGAAAACTGAAAAAAGAACATGCAATAAGGATTTTACGATATGATTAAACAACAATAAAATGCAAACTTGTAACTATTTAATTCACAATGCCACATAAAATTGCTTTGGGAAAACCAGCTTGATCGCCTGCAAAATTTACTTCATTGCTTGGAAAACGAAAACTAGTTTGTCGATGTACATTTCTATCGGCTAATTTATATAGAGCTTTATTTGAAACTCTTGTAGTAAAACTCATTGGTATCAATAAAAACATTTATAGACAAAAATTGATGACGTCATTACTTTTTGTGGTTGATAGAGTTGTTTGCTTTCAAAGAAATAATGGTAATTTATACTATCCAGTAGCTAATAATTGTTTTTTGCTTTTGTCGATGATCTTGTATGCTAGATTTATTAATTATCAGTGCAGGTTTTAATACTCGGGCATTGTTACTAAAGTTTTGTGTCATCAGATGACACCGTATAGCTATACCATAATGTCTGGGACGTCGGTTTCTGTGTGCGGCCAGTCGTGTGTTCCTGTTACTAGGTGCTAACCCATGCAAACATTGCCGCTTCCACGATTCGATGCCGCGACATCCTGTCCCGAGTAATTTCTTTAGCAGCGTGCAATCTTTGCCTCATACTTCGACAAACTTGAGCTTTTCAGAACATTAGATTTATTAATGCGATTGTGTTGAATGCACGGTGCATCAGTGCGTGATTTTCGAGTGGGAATGCGGTATGATATGTCAGCCACCTGGAGGTCACACTGCTGGGCGTAACCAAGCTTTGAAAACATTTCATCAGTGGAGGGCCCACTGTCTTCAGGGTAGGGTCTCTAAATACTACATCAGCTTCCAGTCTAAGAAGCGTTTATCATAAATCAAATTGTACATGTATTGTTTTGTTCAGTCTCATGACTATGACCATTTCTGTTGAATGTCACTTGACCATGATCAAATATACTAATCTAACTGGACTTCAGGTTCATGTAGTTCATGTTTCACAGCACCTAAGAGCTGTATTAATTCATTGTCTTTGTCCGTTGGTTGAAAGCTCATGGGCGTCTGCTAAGTAAGTAAGTAATGTTTTTGTTAACACACCATATATTGCGATGTGTTTGATCATTTTCTTTCACGCTTCTTTGTCGCTCGCTGCCAGAGTCAAGTTGTGGGCGTTTGTTTGGCACCAGTCTTTTATGTTATTAAGCCATTCTCTGGCTGACTTTTCGACCAAACTCAGGTTATTCTTATTTCTGCACTTATTGAGTGCCACTGAATAATTACTAGGCATCAGTCGATGGCGTTGAGCAGTTGTAAGCGATGAACTTGCTCAAGGTTCATATACAGTAACCATCTGAGGGAGGCTCAAACCCATACTCTCAGTTTTACAAGCCAAGTGCTCTAGCCAGTTGGCTAACATGCCCATTTTGCACGAATGGAGATGAATGGGGATGAGGCCTTTGTTGATCCAGGTGACGTTGGAGCCTTTGTTGAATCTTTCTGATTGTCAGGTGCCTTAGATTTCTGATATCTGTATGAGAAATTTATCTGCATTCATCCCTCTTCTTTGTCCAGGCTTGGGTTAGTTTGCACTCATGTTGTCCAACTGTTTTCAGGGTTCTTGTTGAATCTGACTTGTGTAATGCCCTAGGTTAATACTTTCATTATTGATGGCATACATTCCCTTAATCGCTGAGCTGTTCACCTCTTCACCGCGATCAGTTACAGATCAGTCTTTAAAGGACTGTTATAGATAAAAAGTATTTAATTTTTCCATTTACTTCACATAAACATGACTTTAATTACATTACATGAGCTGGTGATTATTGTTTTCTGATTGTGTTGCAGGTTCCATTGGTGAACCACACTGAGCCTGGTTGCTATGAAGATTTCCTTGGATTTATGGCGTCATAGGACTGTAATCATTTAACAGTCGTTCTTTTCTGCCGATTTGTCAGCCGAATTGTGCCATTTGGATCTTTTCCATCTTATTCCTAGGTAGGCTTTTTCGAGAATACCTATGAGATTTGACTCTGCTTCTTCAATGAACTATGATTTTATCTACAATTTCACTTGAAGCAGCCATCGATTGGTGCCTCATACATTATGTTAGCAGCATTATGGAAGTCCTCAGATTAATAGATTAGATGCATTCTGTTTCAGATAGAGAGTTTTGCAGTTCTGACTAGTTGATATGTAATCAAATCTAATGACTTATACAGCATTGTCATCATAAGGCACAATGCGTCAATTGGTGGTTTCTTCTAGTATTATTATTATTTTTAATTAATAACTTCTGTCATGCCAGTGTCAAATGCACAAGGATTCAACTGATGGCACACCAGAATTAATATATGGCATGCTGAGCAATGATCTGCATTTGGACATGTATCTTCTTTTGGCCACTCCTTTCATTAGCTTCTTACAGTGTCTGTATTTTGGGTTCTGAGGTAAAGCACGGGCTCTGATTATATTAATCATGTGGTGTCCTGTAACCCAGTTTCTTAGAATTCCTGGTCTTGGCTCACCCTGACGTTCTCTTCTGTCTTAGTCAGTTTCTCGTGTTTTGACATGACTCTGTGGCTTTCCTCTGTGTGGGCTTTGACTTGAAATATCTCTTTGTAATGTAGTGTGGTTCTCAGTTCTGTTGCATTTCATCCCATGTTACTCTGCATTTTCTGTTCATGACTAGACATACAGCACTGTTTGGGTCATTACTTCAGTTGTTAATTTAATTGTAATAGCAATTTACATAGCATCGTAAGTAGTGAGCTACGTTTAGGGTGCTTAACAATGTCCGTAGCTGATTGGTTAGAGCACTTGGCTTGTAATGTGGAGGGTACGGGTTCGAGTCTCTCCAAGACGGTTACTGTGCAGAGAGCTTGAGCAAGTCCTTCACTCATAATTGCTTCACTCATGATAATGGCGCATAATAAACACAGAAATAATAATAATCTATTGTTATGACAAGTGCTAAGAGCAGCAGACTTCAAACTGGCTGGGATTGTTTGCAAATAGACACCGGGCTGGTGAAATGGCATTTTCATTGTCATTCATACTTTGCAAACAGGTCTCATGCTGAGCAGAGTAAGCCGTATACTTACTTTGCTAGATTATGTTCACCTTCAAATTTAAAATTTTTTGTATGTTTATTTTATGGTTTTTTTAACGTCCATAACTTTTTTAAGGTCTCTGTGACTGAGCAGGTTACCCAAGTATTATTGACTTAAACCCATCTGCAATGTTGACTTGGTCTGTGTGCAGACGTTGCTTAGCCTTTAGGCATTTTTGCGTGACCCTTATGCAGTACTGTCTGAACCGTATTCACTCTTGAAATAACTTAATCCTATCTTTGTGTGTTAGTTGACTAGAACTTATGAAGTTGTGATATGACCTTGTGGAATTGAGGCAAGAACGTGAAAGAAAAACTAGTTGCTATAGATCATGTATGTAGCGAGAAACCCAGGCTAAAATTTCTAAAGATCTTGGGGTTAATGAATCTATGCTCAGAGGTTGGATAAAAATGATGCCAACTTAGATAATTTTGTAAAAGATATCAATTATAGCGATTATAGCATTGGGCTTGAGTGAAAAACATGTCTGCTAGTTTGATTAACGGGAAATAAACAAAGCCATGTGCAAAGCCATGGTTTGCTCTGGAGAGGCTAAAGAGAAACCTGGTAAGTGGCCCAATTCTTCAAGTGCAAGCAACAAAATTTGGAAATCTAGCCCGAGGTGAGTCATTCCAAGCCAGCCAAATGTTTATAAAACGGTTTCAAAACCACCATGTGTTGTATGATGTAACAATATCTGGTAAAAGCTGTATCTGCTGATGAAATAGAGCTGCAAATGCATTTCTCACTGAATTTAAAACTAATTCACAAAATAAAAATTACTCTGGACAACACGAAGGCACAGGTGAGGAATCATTAATTACTTAGATTCAGAGCTGCACTTTGAAAGTGTTTTGGAATTTTTTATATATCGCCAGAAGAAGTAACATTTTTGTCTGAGGAAGAAATGCTATTGGGCTTAAACAGCTCTGTTGCATAGGAAAATTGAGAGTGAGTGTTCAGACACTGGCTTAAATGACTGAGATGATGCTGTGGCTGATAACATAAAGATATCACTCACGGACCTGGTATAGACATGACATTGCTATTTTTATTTGATCAAGGCACAGGAAGCTCATAGAAATTAACTATTTATCTAAGAAGAATTAAAGATTTAATATGAAAGAAAAGAGGTGAACAGCAAAAACAGCAGCAAAAAATATCCTACCTTTCTGTATTAGTTTACAGTATGCCTGTATGTTCCATGGGTATGTATGTATATCTGTATATATGTATGCATGAAGACACTTGATGTAGTGCCTTTTAAGTTCCTTGCAAAAGTGCTGCACACATGGTTGTCTAACTGATCTAAACAACTGGATATAACCCAGAAGGCGATTGTTGTCCATATGTTGCAGTGCTCAGATTGTCTTATTTGCATGGAAAGATTCTTTAACTTTATGGATCACACCTCAGAGGATTATTGATGATCAAGTCTAGTAATAAATTAATGATTGCCTTAACTGTAAATGTACACGTTTTTCTTTAACGACCGTATGACTTCAACCCTGCTCATTCTTAATGAATTAATCAGCTGAGATCCTTCACCACTGCTGCCTGTTTGAATGGGTGCCAGGCCATTTAAGATCCCAGTGTACGGACTGTGCTAGTCCGGTCCGTACACCTTAGGTTAGCTAACCTAGGTCTTCGTCAAAATCATGGAGTAAACTAGCTGTTACTCGGTACTAAAGACCTTGGATTGCCTTTGGACAGCGTCACATGCAGTTCTGTTAGTCATAATATGTGGTACTTGGTAACTTTGTTGTAGTCTTGTGCTGCTTTTTCTAACTTTGATGATTGGCTGGGCTTTCTGGAAAATGTGATGTAAGCAGCTGCGTAGAATTAAAGCACGCTAGTTTCATTTTCATCTAAAGGTTGTTTCATTGGCCTGTGGAATAGCTGGACGTACCAGATATGCATAAGGTTGACTGTGCTCGACAGAGAGAAGAAGCATTATGAAAACCAAGTTTGAAGGCTGAATTTATGGCGGCTGAAATTCCTTTATCATGATAATTTTGTTTTGACTTGATGACCACACATAAACTTATTATCTTCACTTGGTTTTTTGTGCTGAATAAATTCAGACTGTGTGATTAGAACATGTTTCTGGTATGAGGAAATCCACTATCTTAGTTTGAGATTTTATTTGGTCTGTAGCATAGAACGTAGATTGAACAGATATTTGCAATATGATGTATCAGCTACGTAGAGGTCACTCTGGTGGGAATAACCAGATACTGCATTAACTGAAATGCTGTTTGTCACAGTTTATGGTTTCAGTTTGCTTCATGAATTTGGTGGAGAAACTGAGTGGGCAAACACTTGGTTGCTGTTCATTTTCAATATGGTTGGTTTGCTGGTGGGCCGTTTAAGTGTTCAGCAAAGTGGGCCATTTTAATTTTGTGTGCATGTACTTATTTTTGATATCCCTGTCATAAGCCTATCTCTTAGGCCGGGACCCCACAGCTCTGGACAGTGTCTTTGCCATGAAACTGATGTAATAACCACTGCTTAACCATGCCTGATAGCAGTGGTGTATTTGTGTTCAATTGCCTGTTTACCACCTATGGTTATTTAGAAAATTTGCCTAGATTTTTCTAACTGGGGACTTTGATCTTTTCGTAAGTCATGGTTTTCACTGTTTATGAAGCTGTGACAGTTTCTTGCATGTGTGCTTGGAGAAACATTTAAGTTTATTATTTGGGATACCTTTATAAAAGTTTCATGTATGTTTTTTTTTCTGTAGAGCAGCTTATCTGCTGAATATAACAGTATCAGTATAAATAGTGTTTATATATATGTATATATTCTAAATATATCGGGGTTTTTCTTGCTCACTGATGGATTGTTGATGCAGTTTTCTTGGCTTCACATTCTACTTTTGCTTTGTGTTCTTACCAGACATTTTTCTTTCAAAAGTTGTTTCACAGTGACAGGTATTGCATATTTGAATTGATTAATTTATGTTATTGTTGGTTTTTATGTTCATGATATGTTCAGATGTATGATCATTTGCAGAGTATTTGACATAGTGTTCCTGTAGTTGCCTCTTGAAGGTATTATGCAATGCACTGATTATGCTAAAACTCGTGTAAGTTTTTCAACAACTTTGGTTATTTATTCAGATTTATGCCAATAGATTGACATGCAACCACTCCATTGTATCACTGTGTTCACTTACCTAAGTTCATGTACATTTGTTTTAGGACGGTACATTTATGTGTTATTGTTTTACTCACAAGTAAAACTTATGATGAAAAGTGGCATCATGTCCCCCAAAGCTATTAACTTAACACGCTGTGTTAGTTAAACGCGTTGTACAAGGAAGCGTTGTGTGGTATTGAATAGCTAAACAGAGGAAGTGTGTTTAATTAAATCATGTGAACATGATCTGTATGGCTTATGTCCTTTTCCTTTTCATGACTGTTTTGGTAAGACATATTGAACTTAGTCATGGTACATGTGTTTTGATAATTTTAGTATGCCTTATTTCATAATGGCAGAGTCAAGTGTTGGCATTCATTCAGTGCTGAAATTTTAGTATTTTGTGTTTTTACAAAGTTAGATTACAAGCTATGTTACATTTTTTTGAATGAATGAAGTCATGGTAGATAGGCCAACTGTACTTTATATGAGTTTAGTTAGAGAATAGTTTAGGGTACTAGTGAATAGGATATTTCAGCATTATCCCTTTTAGCTGTAGCTGTGCATTTGGACACTGTACTATCCCAAAGCTAGGGGCCTAATTAACATGGTTGTTGGGTGGTTTTGTGTGTGGCCTAGTTATACACCGTTTCAATGGCTTGTCCCATCCCTCTGACGATTTAGCCTTAACATGTCAGCACTGTACTGTGCAGTGATAAAGCCAAAACTATTGACAGATGTGGCCTAAATGTTCATTATGCAATAATTGAATATGCATATTTTGGCCTAGAGCTAGACGCATATCTGGCAGTTATAAAAAAAGCTACTCAGAATGGCAATAAGCCACAGTTTCTGTGCTGTATTGCTGAGCAACATTTGTGTACATTCTGCCAAATTAGATATCACTTACTAGAGTCCAGTTTAACTAAATATTCTTTTGTAAAATTATTTTGTTTTACCTTGTGTTCACCATCTTTTGATCTGAATCCTTCAGAATGAAGGAATATCTGAATGAAAGAGAGCTGATTATTATTTAATTATGATCTTGATTATTTTACAATTATTATGCATGGATTGTGAGTGACTGAAGATAAGTATTTGATCAATGAAGCTATGAAGAGTTGAACTTGAATCTGATCCAGACTTGGCAGGATGCCTCTGGGAACTAGTTCAGCCCACACTTAGAATGAATTCTATTCAGATAATGTAGGCCAGACAGGTTACTACAATGGATTGGCTTATGTGTAGGCTGATGCGTGGGCAGTGCTGGTCACTCTCTCTCTATATGTATCTGAGATAGAGAGGTATCTTTGGAAGTGGGTCTTAAAGCTGGAGTTCTCGTTGAGTGAAATCTCAAGTAACTAGAACGAAGAGTGATAACACATCTAAAGTGATATATGTCTTGGTACACACGGGCAATACTCACTATGTCTTGGATATGTTTTTAACGTCATATAGCAGGTAGTATGTTTATTTGCTGTAATGGGCTAAATTTGCACGATCATTTACTGTGCATATAGTTTATGAATTCTGAAGTCACTGTGCGGAGGCCTAGAGGACATTAAGTATGACACGTTTAAATCATAACACCTTTAAGTATTTGCAAGCAGAATTTTCATCGGAACTCTCCCTGTGTTGAAAGTAGAAATTATGAGTTGACTTCTTAAAAAATTTTGCAGATTGAACTCTCATCAGAGCCTCCTTTAAGGTACTTGCAGGTTTTACTCTTTTCGGAACATTCATTGGGGACATTGTAGACTGAAGTGTTGTCTGGAATTCTACCCATGTAGCCACATTCTTTGGGCCCACAGCGTGCCCACGTTAAGCCACTGGTGTCTACTGGTGGCCTAGTATCAGCTCACTGTGGGGTCAGTAAAGGTGGCTTTCAGAGTAATATGAATTTAGCATTACCAATGCATCACCCAGTGCCTTACATTAAAGAGACTCCTGAAAAGTACTGCGTTAAATACTTGATCGTGAAATGAGAATCACCTTGCAGAGCATAAGCACCTAGACATTATCAAATTTTTTTCTGGTTGAGCTGTCATCAGAACCTCATTTAAGGACCTTGCAGGTTGAAATCTCGTCAGGCAAAAACACACAGACTTTACCGTAATTTTTTCAGGTTGAACTATTGGCAGAACCTCATTTAAGGACCTCGAGGGTTGAAATCTTGTCATTGTCCTTTAAACACTACGTACTGTGAGTGGCTGCACGTAGAACTCTTATCTGAAACCCCTTCACACACCTAGCAGGTGAATACAAGTATACTGGACACAAATATCACATGGGCTCACTTGACCGGTACTAAATACCAATACTGCTTTGTGCTTTTGATGAAAAACTTTGGAGAAGCTTGACCTTGATTTTATTAGGTTTGGCTTAGGCTAAGATATAATTGTGTGCTTCAATATGAAGAATTTATTCACATGTAACTTGTAGAATTTAAAACCTCTAGAACACTTTGTTGATTTCTGTAAGGGGAATATTACTACAGTGCAGTTCGTTTAAGACGAAAGACAGGGTACCAGCGTAAATATTTTGTCTTAACCGAATTTTGTATTAACCGTTAGGCAAACATAAGCGCAGCATGCCAACCAGAAACACGTAATGGGTGCATGACTTGCCATGCAGCAGCAAATGACGCATTACTGCAGATGATCGTAATCGTAATTACAAGATTTCTACCGAGCCCAACGAAAGCCGCACCGCGGGGATCAGCTTATTCACAGGCGCTCAGTCAAAATAAAATCGATAGGCAAAAAGGGTTCGGTTCCAGGTCAAGATCCAAAATCAGGCAGAGAGACAGCTGGCAGCTACGGTGGGTGATGTTTAGGATTGGAGCAGAGAGTGAGATAAGAGGAAGAAGGGGGTGTCAGGGTAGGATCTTTGAAAGAAGAATGTTTTGAGTGAAAAGCGGCCGATCACCGTAGGCTACGAACTTTGGTGGCCATTTTTTAGACACGAAAGTAAACCACTGGTCTGTTCCACGCTGGACCAGCAAGCGAGGGGTATTTTAAGGTTTTATGAAAGGGCTAAGGCCGATACATTCCATTACGACGCTATTTCGACAGCAAATCCTAATCGTTCGTTCTCGGAGAGGGATGGGCGCGTCAGACAGCGAGAAGCCTTTGAACGAGGGTACATCGCATGTGAATGTACGTGCCGATTGATTTGGGGCGGATGCCTCTGTAGTTTGCAAGGCGCTGACCATTGACGAATGTCTTCGCCATATGGTAGAGGCTTGTCAACGAGGATATTAGGTTACTCGAGTTCGGAAAGTTACATATATGTCTGATAACAGCAGGCACTAATCTGGCTAAGATATTCGAACTATCTAATGGGTCTAGCTATAGGGCACTTCCACTGTGGTTACATATCTCAACACCATAAATGTGCCACATGACTGGCTTAATGTCCTTCACTGTTAGACAAAATATACCCACGAATGAAATGGCCACATTAGTGAAGACAGCTATAAAAGTTTACTTCCTATACATAGGCATCATTATGGTAATTTTGACATCTATGGTCTCATGCACCAGCGCATCTTGATGCCTCATGCTATGACCTGCGAGTCTCTTACCGGTAATCAATCACCCAGTTACAGTTTAAACATGTACGCTATCTTATTCCTTAAATTGTGACATTCATCAAAGACGGACGCTGTCAAACTATTTTAGGCTTTTACGGAAATGCGAACCCGAAACCTTGCTGCAAGCTGCAGCTGTTGTGTTTCCGTCAACATTTCGTCTTACGCGACGGACTTGGCACTGAAATAAATTCATGGGACCGAAAACCATTTTTGTAATAACCGATCTTTTCATCTTATCAATTTTGTCTTAAGATAATAATTTAACGTTATTATCCCTTAATATCGGAACGGACCAATTTGTTATTTCGTACTAAGCGATATTTTGTCCTATCCGTTTTCGTCTTAAGTGAATTGCACTGTACCTGTGTTTCGAGTAGCCAAGAGATTACTGTGGTGGCATAATGGTTGATTGTGAATATGTCAGTTTCTTTACCCTTTACATTGGCTTTCCAAAACAGTGCATAAGAGGAAATTGACTATTTATTGTTGAGCCTGGTAACCCGTAAGTAAAACTCTGTCTTCAGACGTGGCTTACTGCTATACATTTCCATCTGCTTCCTGAGGCTTGTTGAAAAGGTGCTCAGTTATGCACTTTCATGCATGTATTCATTCATTGGCAATAGTGTTGATTAGCAATTATAAAATTATACGTCATTAACTCAATTATGTTAATTATATGCTATGAAGTAGGTGCAACAGGAGTCATATGATCTAATTTTAACTAATTAAGCATGTCTTATGCATTTTGATGAGTAATTTGGCTAGAATGGTCATATGCATGATGCAGTATGAGATTAATGGGATGTCAGTGGGCCATTTAGTGAGAGGTTTAAACTTTCTCACCGTTACAGAGGGATGCCTGCTGTTTTACCTGTAGACCATAGTGGTTGTGCATTATTGCCAGATAGTATTTCTATACATTAGTGTCTGTTTTGAGCAGCAGTACTTTTGAACTGTAAATGGCAATAAACTCAGAATATGAACTTGAGCTAAATTTTTATACTCTGGTAGTGTTAGTACACCGTGCAACACAAAATATACTGGGTATTATCAACTTGTCATAATTTGCGTCTGTCTTGTGACTGTGTATAAAAAGATGACCACACTGTAACATAATACATTACAGAATGCTAAATCTTGTTACGTTTTGTAAGAGGACACTTGTATCTCACTACCGTGTATGAATGTTTGGTTGCATTACATACATTACACTGCAATGTACTAAATTACACATGAGTGCAATATGTTACATTGCAATGCATTGTAAGGGGGCGCTTGAATCATCCTTTTCAAGTATTTCTCTTCAGGAATATGTTGCAGTGTGGCCTTATACAAAGGGAGTAGATAACAGTTTTGTTGATTTTATCTTGGTCAAGGAATACTTTCGAGTTATATAGTCATAAGTAGCTGTCTGTTTTGCTCTGAAGGATTCTCTGGGGAAGGTATATGCGCTGAGATTCATGAGGCATCAGTCATTATGCACAAAACTTTAAGTATACTTTAGTCTGTTGTGTCAAGACCTAGTTTGTATAGAAGTGGATCAACATTTATCTTAGTCTGCTGTAGTTCATTTTGTAAAGGGCCACTTTGCATTGATGGATAACTACCTGTAAGAGGCTTGTGTTAGTGGATTTGCTCTTGAAAATAAGTTTAAGAGAAATAGGTTTTAGAGAAACACTGTCTGCTACACTTTGGCCTTAGCTTAAGCCAGTTGTTGCAAGTATTGTCTGTTCAGAGGGAATGTTTTGGGTGCAGTGATGGTGCCTTAAATTCTTTTTTATGCATGTACTTTTAATCGAGCCGGATATTTAATGAAACTTAGATGGGTGTGTATGATTTTCTTCTGGTACATAGTTTTAGTATATGACAAGTCATTTATAGTTGAAAAGATGCAAAAATTATGGTAATTAAAACTAAGTTAGCTAATTTTTGTCTTTTGATATACCTTATATCATGGCTGTGATTACACTTTAGTATGGAATAACTTTGCCAGTAAATGCTATAATCCAACTTCTCAACAGGAAGTTGGGTCATAGTATTTACTGGTGGTTATCTTTTACCAGTTAATGAATCTAGCCAGACACTGTAACATAGATATGGTGAGTCATTACCAGATTCATCATAGGGTGGGCTCATTTATGAAGAGTTCAATTTCATCAGATGCTCTGCAGGAACTGATATGACAGTTTACATTTGAATTCTGTAAACTAGTTTATACACTAGCAGAAAGCGCAGTGCCCATCAAAAGACTAGAGTAAACAATAGACTAGACTGCTTAACCTCACCATTGTCTAACTGCTAAATACTGATGGAGATTTTGTCACTGATAAATGATGATCTGTCTTTAACAGCTAACATAAAAACAGATGCATCTTGACAATTTTGTTACTTACACACACACACACACACACGTTCACACGCATGCACTTGTTCCTTTGCAGTATGTTAGACTACTTCTTACATAAGCCAACGGCTTACTTAATCACTGGAGGTTTATAAAAGCTTCTGAGTTGACTCAATATGATTATGTTTACCTTTACAGTGGCCTGTTTGAATTACTATTACTTATAGCTGTGTGTTTACTTGTTGGAGTTACTTTCTGTTGCAGAAACCGATGCCATTTGACAAGATGGATGGCGGTCTGGTGAATGAGGCAGTCATTCATGGCCTTACTCTTTCCTCCGAGCTCGGATCCGATCCTGAGCCTTCATCTGCGTCTAGTATGGTATGTATTCATCTTCTCAGTCAGTGAGTTATCAGGGTCTCGAGTGTGCCTTAAGTGTCGAGGTGTTTGCCTTTTCCTATAACTACTGCAGGAACTAAAGGAGCCAATCTCATGAGAGGGTGTGAGTGCTTGTTCAGTTTGTTTGCACACAATTTCCTGTCCACTTGGCGCTATAATTTGTTACTGCCATCAGCTGTGAAGTAAGCAGAAATCTTGTGTTATGCTGGTCCAACAGACCTCAGTAGAGGTCTAAGAATGGCCCAGGCAGGATTTGTGCTTTGCTGGCTCAACTGCTCAAGACCTAAGAGGAAAATGAACACCTCACCTATGTCCAACTTTAGACTACTTTTAAATCTATAATCTAGAATTGTGCTCAGCATGCTTTCGTAGCTGTTAAAAGTAAGGGCCTGCTTTAGAGTTTCTGTGAAGTGGTGCTATATAAATGTCAGTTGACATTACATTACAAAGGTTAGTGAAGGGAGGGGGAATCCTGAGCAGCTAAGTGAGCAACAGCTAGTCCACGAGGCAGTCCATTCAGTTTTATTTTGCGTTTTATGCTCTTAATTGTCATGTTAGAAGGTTAATAATATTGAAGGCTTCTCGAAGTCGAGGGAGTAACTATGACTTTCTTAAGATAGCCAAATGCCTCGTCGTCTAATTAATGACGTGCATGAATGGATTAACAAGATTCCCGCTGTCTCTGAAAAAGTTAGAGCATATAAAAAAATGGAGAGTTTTAGTGGGGGCAGTTTAGAGTTATTTAATATTTTATTATTTTTTAATTAAAGTCGAGACATTTTACATGTTTCTTTGTGTACATCTTGAGGCATATAATCATAAAACAGAATGTTTTACTTTTTAAAGTGCTTTTGTATTGAAATGTGATAGTGGGACCTCTTTTAATAATAGAACGCTGTCATTGTATCGTTACACTCATGGCTCAAATGCTCCAGAGGTCTACATTTTAGGCGTGTCAGTGACTTTTGTGCAATATATCAATTATTTATTGCTGCATGTAAAAGGAAAATTATAACTACTGAAAGTCGTATGAAGCTTTTGTGACTTGCTCAGTTGCTGGCATCTGCTTATTCGACTAGTTGTTGCCTGTATTGGTAATGGCTGCTCAAGTGTGCTTTCTGTGATTGGCCTCTTGTGTGTTGCAATTATGAGTTTGCGGATTCACCAATGTGTAAGTGAGTCCTGATTTTCTTTTTGATCTTAGATGATTCTGTGTCTTATTGGATTATAGCTGAAAGGATATGTATTTGTGTGTATCAGGCTAAATAGCCTGATGCACACAAATACAGTACCTTTTAGGAATCTCACAAAGGTGTTGGCATTCATTCATGGTTCACCTGTATCATGTTGGCTTAGAGAGGCCAGCATTTTTCAGATGTACTTGAAAGGTGCTATGTTAAGAGTCTTGATATGTTCATACATAAATGCATATGGTCCAGTGTGTATATACATACATAAACAATACTAATATAGGTATAAGCTGAAGACTTGCTGAAGGTGGCTGATTGATTGAACACATGTAAAGCAGTTTGCAGGGTGAGGTTTGCAATGTAGGGGCCTCAAGGAAGTCTATGGCACACAGTAGCTTTAAGCCATCAGTTGCTGTCTAGTAATTAGATAGTGGCAGCTGCAAGAAAATGAAAGAATAATAAATAAATAAATTAGTACAATGCACTGGATTTGTTTTTCAGAGTTCATTAAATGGCAGACTGAAGTAAGTCAGTTAAATGGCTTATGGTTTGACCATGACACAGATTTACAAACAGAGAATGTGAAACATGTCATAACTGCCAACAATTTAACCCAGTTTTGACATTGGTAATATATTCAACCTTCTGGGGCAGAAGGCCACTAAGGTGACCTGTCGAAGGATAAACCTGCACACACAGAATTTGCTCGCTTTGCTTGTTCTTGTTCCACATCGATGACACAGAGTGTGCTACAAACTGTGTTTGAACCTTGTTAAGTGCAGTGGTATTACAAGCTGTGTGACAGTCAGATTCGGAATGCGTTAGTGTAGTGAGTAGCACGCTGGACTGCCAACTGAGAGATCAAGGTTCAGTCACCACTGGGGTAGAAAGATGTTTAGAAATGTATGCTCTGCTTGCCCCTCCTCTAGCAAATTCAGTTATAAACTGAGCACACTTGCCATACACTGATAGTGGAAAGATCTGATGGTGAGGGAGAGGACTGGCCACCCACCTCTCTTGCCAAGGCTCAGAAGTGAAACCTCCAACACTGCTTAGCCATGGCGGTTTCTGGCAACCTGTGGGAGTTAGCTTAAGGAACTGCTCTCCTTCAGTCAGAGTCGAGTAAAGGATATTGGGCTATAGTGAGTCTTGGATCCTGGGGTCTGATGAGATTTTAGGGCCTTAATTCACAAATTAAGGATGTTCACCACTTCAGACACATAATAAAGTCATAAATTAGCTGCTAATCCCTACTGCATACCCCAGAATGGCTGTACACTGGTTTAGTTACAAACTTGCACGTGCTGTAACAAATTACAGGTAACAGATTTACGGTAAATCTGTTATCTGTAATTTATTACTAGAATATTATGTACAGTAGAAGTTTAGCATTCTTATGTGAGTCCAGAATTATACATAGTACAAGTTTAACATTGTTTCATGAGTCCAGAATTAAGCCTGGCACAAATTTAGCACCCTCATCTTAGTAGAAGTTGTTAACGTTAAGTGTTGTTATCCACAAGTCAAGAATTTATGCCTTGTGCTCCGATTAGTACCATTATTAATGGAAATCCAGGTTGAACAGGATGTCCTTTTGAAAATGGTTCTTTTGCTGTGAGGCTGCAAAACATAAAAACTCATCATAGCTTGAAATGTGCGCACTGAACAATGTTTGGTAAACTGTTATTGGGTAGTAGTTGGTTGTTTGTATAAGAAGTCTACGTCTCTCTCTATTCAGCCATACGTGATGATTGATGTTTGGTGATTGAGGCCTGCAGTTACATGCCTTCTTATTTTACTTGCCAGCAGATAGTTATTCTTAGTTAGCACCAACTGGGCTCATGGTACCTTCTGCCTGAACCTCTGAAATCAACTCTGTCATGATAGTACTTCATCAACAGGACATTACTTGCTTTTTCATGCTCTTCGGCATGGTCATTTCTAACCTTCCCGAGCATCACTTCATTACAAAGAAATCATCTGTTGGAAACTCTGAATAGACACAGAGATTACTTAGAACACAGTTAAGGTAAGGTAATGTAAGGTAAGGTAAGGAACATATTTAATGCACGCCGCCTCCCAGTGTTAGTGCTCTAAGCCTTAGCACACCCAACAGCACTTTTAAGAGGTCCTTTAAAGTTAATTTATAAATGTCAGGGTACAAACCAAGATATACTGCCTTTCCATGAATCAACATCATTCTTGGTCTGCTCTTGCATAACAAAGCAATTTCTGTAGTACTTTGGCATGCATCTGCTTATATTTTTGTCTTGCTGTGTCTTGTCTGAGTGACAATGCCCAGCAGTTTACCATTTTATAGTGGAGGAGCTGAAATTCTTTGCCTCACAGTGAAATTAAAAGGTATTGAAACAAGTGAATATATAAATAAAAGTAGTAGTAATGATAATTTTATAAGTTGATTTACCCTTTTGCTACTTGCAAATAGTTTTAGTTTAGATTTAGATTTTCTTTTTTTTGAATGGATGTTTTTGAAAAGAAAAACAGAATAAGTAAAAATGGGATAGCAAACACAAAAGAAGTGGAGCACAATTGTGAAGGAGCAGATGTGTTGACCACACCTTATAGAACGACTTACAGCAGACTGATTTTATCTCTTTGTTAATCTCATAACAAAGGACTCTGTAGGTGGAGTGACACTCAGAAAGAAGCAGGTGCATGAAAACTACACTTTTGAAAGAAATGTTTAGTAAAAGCAGACACTAAATTGTTCAGAATGCTCAGTGTTGTGTAATATAGGATAATGAAACACGGATTCTGTGGCATACAGACTGACATTTCTGCACCTGCATTGTGTGCAGTGTTTAACAGAGGTCTTCATGAATTGTCAGATGCCCTGGCAGCTTCAGAGGTCCTTTTCTTGTCTGTGGCAACAATGCTGAGAGTGATAGCATTGTCAACCCAAGGGCAACTGTGATAAAGAACAGAAAGAGTGAGAGAAATAACGGAAGCAGTAATGGGAATTTCCACTTTTCAGTTATTTTTTCCTTTTTTTTTAGTGAACATAAACTCTGTAGAAATTTTTATCAGTTATAAATGAGAGGCAGAGAAGGTCAAAGAAAGAAGAGTACATGAGTTCTAGATGATAGTTTGCTATCGCAGGATTTCTGGTGCGTAAAAAAACGCAAAGCTTGGCTGCCTTGGTGCATACTTTTAAGATGGACCTTCTGAGATCTTTCAATTAGCACATGCTTCAGTACCATGGAGAGGTTCCTACAAGGAGCTACATAAATGTAGCAGATACGTGCATAATGTATCTGAGCATGGAAATATGGGTCTTCTTAGCGACATTGCTGCCAGAATGACGGATATCCCCGTAGACCTATTTGCTCCACTGTTATCAGGTTTTCGTATGTCAGGTAGTTGTGGATTACACGAAATCGTGAATATTCGTGATGCTGTGGCCTAGTGATGCATGTAATAATACTGCTTTTAGTAAATGAGCCTTGATTTTACATGGTCGCAGCTGATGACTGTCATTGCATTGTTTAACCTGATATGTCAACACTTCTCAAATGGTGTGCTGTTTAAATATCCTTACTGATGTGGGTTGAGTTGAATTTTGATCTTTTTAAATGCTATTGTTCCAAAATCTGCAGTTATGCTGGAGACCAGTGCAGCTGACAAATTATTGCATTTGTTATATGCACAAGGTCGTTGAATCTGAATTTGAGGCATGGAGCAATTGTGAGTGAAGGACTTGCTCAAGACTACTACACAGTTAGAATCTCGGGGAGATTTGAACCTGTACTCTCCCCATTACAAGCCGAGCACTCTAACCAATTGGCTACTGTGCCCCCAATGATGCCATGAAGCCAACTAGCTGCCTCACTTTCACACCTATTTCTAGCATCGACGTATATTTCCCATCTGGTCCAAATGTTGAAACACATTAGGCTTCTCACACCCCTAACAGACCCACCACATTTGATCTCTCTCATATGATGCAAAAATTACTGATTCAAGGCTGAGTAATTAAGACGATGGCCTGCTCTTGACGAAATTTAATGATCTCAGTGTCAAATTATATTCCACTTCGAGTTCCGGTTAACGTAATGACGAGGTAATTGACTGGGTTTTTTGGTAGGCCCACGGTCCACTTTGTTAGGCTGACCTTTCCATTGCTCATAAGAGAACAGCTGAATTGGGTCTTTCCAGCTGATGCCCAGTTCTTTAATGTGGAGGTGGATGAAGTTTATTTCTGTTCATCAGGCAGGCTTCCTCTTTATCATGCCATCTTAAATCCATTTTCCTACTGACCTCTGCACGGTCTGCTTGAAAGTGTAGGGTGTCTGAATGGTGGGGTAAGTATAGATAACTGATATCTATAAAGGTCACATCATCCACTGTGGCAAAACCCCTATCATTAAGTGTCCAGCAGAAGCCCATTCATGTGACCCTCTGTACCTCTGTGCTATCTGATCAGTGTCAGGCAACAGAACTGGCCCTGTCCTGTCTTCATGCATATGTGTGTGTGTGTGTGTGTGTTTGTGTCTTTATGCATATGTGTGTTGTTAGAACTCAGTTTTGTTCCTTTTAGTTTCCACCTCTGGCTGTCCATACAAATGAATTACATATTGCCACTTGCCAATTTGCTTGTGACAATTCTTATATTCTGTATCATATACAAAATTCATGCGTACAATGTTCATGTGACGGTGACATTTGTTTATATAAATGGATTTCTGTACACGTGTTGTGTGTTCTGCAGTTTTTGGGCAAGGGTCTTCCATTATGTGTACAGATACCTCTAGAGTAGAAAAGCACTGTCAGGAGACGCTTCCTCTGACCTTTCACACAAATCTCCTCATTTAAGTGTGTTCCAGCTGTCTGAGTTTGGGACTGCCAATGACATTTCACCAACCGTATTAACATAAATTCAATAACTGCATGAACTCCATTCATACTTCTTCCCTACTGTGACTTCACTTGTAAAACTGTTGAAATTTGTTATAATTATAATTTTAATCACAGATTTATATAGCACCTCTTCAAGAGAGACTCTTCAGATGCGCTCCCGATTTAATGAGAGAAAACCAAGACTGAACAGAATGGATTTCAAGCGCTTACAGAATAGAGGTAAAGACAGACCAAGGAGCTAATATCATAGGGTACTAGGCAATATATTCCAAAAAGTTGGACCAACCACAGTGAAGCTTATATGCTGCACTGTGGAAGATTGAGTCAGAGGAACAACCAAGACACCCTGTTTAGCAAAGTGAAGAAATCTAAGGCCAGGAATGGATGAGAACAAGACACCTGTGGTATTATGACGGCACTGATAATTTCACACTGTTGTTGACTGCTGTGCATTGGTTGTTTTTGAAGGGTGCTACTAGCTTCAGTTGCATGTTGGATTCACCTATGCGTAACAGAATGACCAAGTAGCAATGATTTTGGTTTGCCATTTGGCTTTTTGTTGATTTCTTTGTGTTTAAATACTAGTTTCTAAAATTCTGACAATACTGTTGTATAGCCTTAGATGACAGATGTGCACATTTAGGAAAATCTTGATTTCTTTGACTAAAACACAGATCAGTTGATGCCACCAAACAGAGTACCATGTATCTGTGCTTTTTTGTGTGGGTGTGATCTTATTTACCGGCTCTGATTTATGTGTATTAAATTGTGGTTTCTTTGAATTAAAACAGATTCGTTTGGTCCCACCAAGTGGAGTGCACTATAGGGGTGGTATGGCTGTACTTTTGTGTGGTTGTGATCTTATTCACCAGCCCTGATTACTCATGTAAAAATCTCCTTTAATGTCCGCTTACAGTAGCATATGTAGTGGGACGGTATAGCTGTCTTTTTAGGTATATTATATGTATCACAGTCTGTTTTCAGTTAAGGAAGTTGTAGATTTTGATGTAATTTAATATAATTGTGCTCTAAATTTTTATGTATTTAAAAGACTTCAAAAATGTTTAACAGAGTGGTGTCATTTCATATGACCCGTGGGAAACTAGTAAAAGGTTTTCAGTGATTATTGTTTGGAATTTAAACACAGCATTACAAATGAAGTTACTTAAGTGTGTGCTGGACATGTGTAAGTAGTTTTCCCAAGTGTTTTCTGAAGTGATAATTACACCATAGCACTGCTGATTTATGATGCTTCAAACTCTAATCCTAACAGCATTCTAGTTGAGAGTTGCAACCTGTCTACTCTGACACACAGTGTTTGGGAATGAGCTTGCTAAGTCAAATCTTGTAATATAACCAATACTAATAACTATGTTCGTATCTGATCATATCGAGTTGTATTCAAATGGCCAGAACTCATCAATTAGAGCTTGTAAAACTGATTTTTTATTGTTTATTACTTGAGGTAGAAATGATCGTCAGGGCTTAAAAATTCTCTGGAGAATAAAGAGTTATGGAGTGGCTAGAACTCATCAAGATATTATAATTATATTTATTTTTATTTAATTATATTAGCTGAGAAATTTAATGTGCCATAATGCTCCATAGGCAGGCATGGGTGCATTACGTGAGTCACATGCATTGCACAATGGTGGAGTTTAAGAAATATGTCAACTGGTTAGATTTGTTAGTGATCTTCAAACGGTTGGTTGTTTTTCTGTGAATGCACTCAACAGATGCTCCATACAACGTTGGAGCTCAAAATAATATACTATCTTCTGACTGGATTTTATTGATAACTTTCTTGTGAAAGCGATCACAAAATGCAGTCAACCGAGTCAGTTAACGTTAACTAATGAGAACTCTTATAAAGGTCACTGGGACCTGTGTACACACTGTTTAATTGACTTGCAAGTCAAAACGAGGCCTACTTGATTACTGTAGGTCTGTAATGATGTCAGTTCGTTGGATCTTGGTGCAAGAGCTAAAATGCAACAGCACCAATTTTGCATGGAGTGTTGTAAGCAGCTTCAGCCGCAGTCAGCGTGTTCAGTGGAACAAACTAGTAGTCAGTATTCCTTTGAGAATGATTCTTAATGAAGGTGCATTATAAATGAGCAGTTACCTTTCTGTAGGTTTACTCGCCCAACCTTGCCTTGTACATCAGTGGCTGATGATGTCGTGCCTAAGGAATATTATTCTTATTATTTCTGTGTTTATTAAGTGATACTTTCAATTGATGGTGCTGAGCAATTGTGCGCAAGGCATTTGCTCAAGGTCCCTGTACTGTACCATCTTAGGGGAGGCTCGGTAGATGATTTTTACAAATTTGTGAGTTAATATTTGATTTATTTTTTCAATTTTAAGCAGCTTGCACAGATATATTGACATCAACACCAAATAAATTCAGTTTGCATTCACAACCTTCAGATGTGATCTAGTATTCATGTTTAAGTCAGTGGGTCAACCAGGAAGAGGTCCAGCTGACCTTCTGTGGAGATTAATTGGTTTTGGTGTGACCTGGAAGTCATTGCATCAGATGGGGATGCGCAGAAACCTGTGTTTCATGAATTTCTTATTGTTGTAGATCTGTGTGGGGCAGTTTGTCTGTACATTGACCTTTAAACTGCAGGTTATTTACATTAAGCTGGCCAGCCGTTGTTAAAGGGTTTAAGGTCTTCTCAAACTCTATGTTTTCTTACAGTTTATCAGCAAGCAGCTTATTGGGCTGTGTGGCAGATTCTCCTAGGATGGATTATTTTTACAGGCTTCTGCAAATTAAATGGAATTTGTAGGGATTATTAAGAAATAGACTTGATCTGAGTCTCAACAGAAGTTGACTGAGCATGGGTTTTTCTCTGTATATGAGATATACAGGATTCCCATCATCATCATCATCATCAGCTGCTGCTGCTGCTAGAAATTTAAACTGCGTCAGATATAGTTGATAACTGTGCAGCATCCAATGGAAGTAGCTGATGAGTAGGAAGTTGAGCCATGCCTGAAAAGGCCAGATTTAGCTGCGGACGCTGGTCATACATTGGCCAACATCAGTGCATTCTGAATCAGCCCTAATGATAATTACGTTTTTGGAAAGTCAAGTAATGTTCCACTTTTAGTGGTGAAGCTAAACGTGTCTTTAGGTGTTCTTTGTGGATTTTGTGCCTGTGAGAAAGCGTAGCTTCCAGGTCGTCTGCCGTTTGTGGTGGGGTCTGTGGCATGCGTCCTGGGACTCAATGCTGTACTTTGATTGGCTGTTGGATTGATTGGGATTTTATGGAGATGAGCAGCTGGACATATTCTTCTGTTCAGGAGCTGAAGGGAAGCCAAGACTCGCTTGACAGTCGCAGGCATCAGTCGCTGCCGCACATAAAAAGCTTTGATGCAGTCGTCTTCGATGTTCTTCGTGTGGCGCCTGAGGATTTTGCTGTGAGTAGTTTTTTTCTCATTCTCTGTGTACTACTGATGAGTGATGTACTGTAATGTTACTTTCACAATGCAACATGGTAGTCTAACTGTGGTTGATCCATCACTCTGGAACAGACTGCCCTGCAGCTGGCAACATGAGCTTCTTGTGCTTTCTTTCCCTCTATTTCATCAGCGATTGAAGGCCATTCTTTTTGATCATGGTGTCTTTTTATGATGTTGGGAGCGCCACTGAGCAGTTTCCTTGAAGAGGCGCTTTATAGACGTGCAGTTACGATTACAGTTACCTAATGTATGTGTTGCTCAAGAGGATTTAGCTATAACTGGTCCCTTCTTCCTGCTTAATCTGTGGAGCGTTTAATGCCTTTGTGAGTTTCTTTTAAAGGTGCTATACAAATAGCCAGATGCATATATATATATATATATATACATAAAATGTAATAAGTTGCTTCAGAGGCTTCGGCTGTAAATGGTCCCTTCCCCGTCTCTTGCTGCCCCTACCGTGTGCCGAGTAGTGTAAGTTATTAATGCATGATTTTGCAGTAAGTATTCATAGATCCGTATCTGTTACTACTCCAGTTACTTATAAATATACACTCCTAATTTAAATACCGTCTGCCAACAGCTGACACAAATACAATCAAGTACAAAACACTCACTTAGTAGTTGGTAATAAAGTAGGTGCTGTGGCCTAGAGTCAGACAGAATGATTTTCGGCTGCTGCTGCTGTATTGAAGGCTTGGGAGATCTTATAAGTACTTGTCCTTCATTGAAATCTTGCATTATTAATAATAATACTAACATATTAGTGTTGTTTAATGCCAGTTGGTGAATTCCTTGAATCCCTGCCAGGCAGAGATGAAAATAAATGAGAGCTAATGCACAGGTTTCTTGAATCGATGGAATGAGGTGGTAAAGCTTTTCAAGTCCTGCCAATACACCTAGCCCCATCTGCTGTCTGGGACCTTTTGACCAGTTGTTTTGACTAGCAAAGACCTATGAAATTGATTAGGAGCAATTTGCCAGAACAGGTTAGAGGTACTAGCTTATGCCAGCTGGACCAAGCCTAGCCAGTTTTATAAAGACATGAGTGGAAAACCAGACTGAAAATCCCAGGAACATCAGCCCAGATGAAAATTTATGTAAAATGTAAATGTACACGGGTTTTGTATTGGTTTTATATAGAAAGTCAATGATGCAAGAAGGACAGTGATTAGAATGATGTGTTGATGTGTGGAAATGGTAGAGATAGACGGACACAAACTAGACACAGCAGGAAGAGTACAGGGAAGTTTGGAGGCAGTTGTTGGGACTAAACCCAAGGTCTGGCTGTGATGGCTTAACTTTTAATGGACACAAAAGTGCAACATGTGTGTCTAGCTTTATGGCAAGAAGTCAAGTAGGCTGGCCCTACAACATTAACGCTTTATGTCTGTGCACTGAAAAATTGTTTGTGCATCTGTTGGTTTTTATGATCCATAATTATTTTGTATGTTATTAGGTTCTTATATTTTGTACTGTACTTTCATATCCGTTGGTTTTTTCAGTTAATCTCTGTATACTGTGATTAGCTATTCAAGTAAAACGTTTTATTTGCAGATACATTTATGTGTATATGTAGATTATATGACAGTGTGACTATACATAGAATCAGACCATGAAAATGTGCTTGAAACTTTCAATATATGTTCTGGATAAACTGGGTGGGGTTTTTGGCATTACTGGTAGTTTCTTCTGGTTGCATAACTTTGTGAGGGTGTTGCCAATTTCATTTGATATCTTGGAGTTAAAATTCCTGAAGCAGTTTCTAAAAACAAGACTAGTTATTAAACTCTTAAAAGTTATGTCCGATAAGAGCTGATGCTGATGAGGCCAGATTCTTTATTAATACACTGAAGTACTGTCTGATAACAGCAGACACTATAGCCTGCAGTCAGGCAGCATTGTTCAGCTACCATTGTTTGATAACTTATGCATTACTGTAGAATTTGCAATTTCACTATAGATTGTTTTATTTATTCGTTAAGACATGGTAGTTTTCCTGTAATGTTATATTTATTTTGTCCTTATATTCACTCTAGCTTATACATTAAACTGCTTTTCTCAGAAAAATATCAAAATTTGCTCCTAAAATTGAAATAAATTTAAATAAAGGTGTTGACTTCACCGGCATTTAAGCTGGATGGCTTATTTGGAAGTTTAGGGTGGTTAGATAAATTGAGTATTCAGTGGTATATGTGAAATTGGTATTTTTGGGTGTGCATTGAAAGTGCCAGTAATCTATCTATATGCTTAATTGACCTCCACATTCAATTGCATAAAATTTAATGTGTCCCAGATTCATATCAATACATTTGTTGTGTCAGAATCTAGATTCTTTTTTGGCACAGGCATACAAAATAGCATTGTCTTCTCTTCTACAGTTGGCTTTTGAAATGAATTAGTTGGCCTTTGGGCAGCTGTGAAATGCCATGTGCAGAGGAACAGAGCTTAAAGGCTTGGAAACACCTCCTTGTGTCTTCTTGTGTTTCTTTCTGCAGTTGTGTACACAACTAAAGTTGCCACGTGATTGATGTCTTGCCTTCTAGTTACATTACTGTCTGTTGTAAGGGTTGTCTTTTGTTTTGTGCTATTCACTGGAACCTCTGTATTACGTGATTTGTTATGATACGGTTTCTTATATAACGTGGAAAGGCGGTGGATCCCAAATTTAGTTTAGCATTAGCAATTGTCCTCATTATATCTTTCTGGAATAGGTTCGTAGTAACCTGTGACATGAACTCATTGGTCTTTCTTTGCCTCTTTCTGTAGGCGCTTGAAAAGCATTTTATGTTTTCTGTTATCAGGTTAAGAGTGCCTCTGAAGAGTTTCTCATGTAGAGGTGCTATATAAATTACTAATACAGACTTTATACTTATCACAAAACAACATTATGACACAGTACGTAACAAGCAGCATTATATTGGGTTTCCATTTGGTTCTTGTTATTGACTCTTTTGTTTCAAATTATTCTATCTGCAGTTTGGTTATTTATCTGTATAGTGGGTGATACTTAAACCGGTTGGAAGTACTTGAACAAGAAGTTGGGTGTCTCTTAATTAAAGTGTTTGTTGAACTTTCTGAATGTTGTCTCATGTGCTGTTTATTTGCGAATAAACTTTGATTGAACTTTAAGCTTATTTTCTCTCAAACTCAAGTTCAGCCATACATACAAGCACATTTGTTTTATGCATATTGTTCACTATTACATAAAAATTTGGGAAACTGTTATGAATATGTTTGCTAATCTCAAGCAGTAATTTCTGCGCAATTTATTTTGAGATAATTTTGCATCATTACTTGATGCATGTGTGAGAGTTAGCTAGCTGTACCAACAGAGATACACTTGGGTAACAGTTTCTATCAAAATTAATCTTTGATGTCAGAACGTTGCTGTTTCCTTTTCAGAGTCAGATAACTGTCATGGATATTCCTGTGTTCAAGGCCATACAGCCTGATGTAAGTTAACTGATTTGATTTATGTTAAACTTTAATGGAGAGGATATCAACACACTAGGTCATAGTCCTCCCATGCCACAGGACAAATCCCAGTCCACTGGGCTTTTACCTAACAAGGGTGGCTTTCTCGCTTGAGCATCTGGTATTCAACTCTGGTAATAATAAACTGATTTTGTTGACCTGCATCTAGTAAACAAAAATATAATAATTGGAATTATGATGTGGTGATAAGCCTTGCATGTTTAAGTAAGTGCTGCTTCAGATTTCTACAAATGCTTTGCTGCTTCATCAAGAACTTGTTGTAATAGATCTGTCTTGCCTTTCTTGTCTTATCGTGCCTTTTCTTTTCTTAATTTAAAATTGAAAGTGGTTCAGAGACGAGTTTGAACTTACCGGTAGTTTTGTTTTTGTTTGCATACTATGCGATGTGCGCCTAATCTGTTTCATCACGAGTAAATCTTGTTATAATTTGTGTTGAAGGAGTTAACTAGTTGTGCCTGGTCTACAAAAGAGAAGCTTATAAAGGCACCAAATGTCGTTGCATTCACTCGTAGGTTCAATCATGTGAGTGATTTCATTGCTTTGTTTCTCATTCCACGTCAGCTGCAGGGTCCTTTGTCTTACTGGATCTGTGCTTACAGCATGCCCACTACCTTTCACTTCTAAAGTGCTACCTTCCCGTTCTTAAGCACCACTTTTGTGGCTGCAGGAAATGTCTTGGTCTTTTAGAAATAATTCCTTAGATTGACAAAAAAAGAGATACTGGTCTTGACTGAAATAGGTTGAGCACAGATATTAGATGTGAAGGATGAAGGATTGTTTTGCCAGAAACACATGTGCACAAGTTATACATGGATGGCAGTGGATACAATGCTAGTAAGAACAGTTAGTCCTTTCGAAACTGGTTAACCGTTTAGGAAATGTCATAAATGGTTTCACTTCTTGTGCATTTTCAGCCCTTCATCTCTTCAGCATTGGCAAAAGAGTACCATTGCATGTTGGATTTTTTTTAAAAATTATCCTGTTGTTGAATTGTTTTGGTTGTGTTTGCACTTGAAAGATCCTTAAACATTGGAAGTGCACTTCTGAAGCTTTTCCATAGATAATAATAATAATAATCTGAGAACTTCTGAAGTTTCACTGCTTAAAGACATGTATGGATAGGTTTTGCAAAGGAAAATCAGTGTGCTTGCAAAAATTCCAGGGTGAGTCCAGTCGAAACACAAGAGGGAAATCCAAGAGGTGTGTAAACAAGCAGAGGTATATCTGTAGAGATGGACTAAAAAGTGTGTTACCTTTACCTTGGTCTTATCACCATCTCTCTGTTGCTTTAAGCTGGTGAAGACCGGTTTACTTAGATACAAGTATGCCCTTGAATTTTTTCATTGCTTTACTGCTCTGGATTGTAGAAGAGGATTGCAGCCAGATGACATTGTCACTGTGCTCATACTCATGTGAATTTGTATATTTTCATTGCAGATCAACTTTTGGGTTCAGAAGGAAATACTTTCGGGTAAAACAATGAAGTCTCGTGGGGAAGTCTTAGGACATTTCATCAAAATAGCAAAGGTCCTTATTATCTTGTGATTTTTCCTTGTTATACCAATAGTGGTGCTTAATACAGTTATGCCAGTCTTTTTATTAGCTGAATAAATTATAGCATTTTGAACGTCCTGCAGAACACAGTAAAGAAAGACATGTGACCTAATTTATTGGTGTCCTTGCACGAAATGGCCAGTCTTGCCAAATGCCTTAGGCACTTGAGCTGTCTTTACAACTTGTTTTTTTGGCCTCTTGGTGGTGGCTAATGAAAACAAGTTTGCCATTATCATGATATAACAGTGAAGCACTTATGTTCGACATGAGAGGTCAAGTTATGGCAAACTTGTTGGATTTTGGATGCATGGGGTTGAAGTAGCCCCTGCTTAGCCTGCCTTCCGTGTGCGTTGTTTTTGCTGTAGAATCGCTGAAATGATCTTTGGGTCCATTTAGTTAATGCCATATGGACCTGACCAGAATCATAGAGACACCTTTTTTATATTCCATTTTTGCTGTACGCTGTTCCGTGTTTCTAAAGATCAGTCCACAGATTTTGACCGCAGCCACTGGACGTTTGCTTTTCTTCTAGTAGTGCTATAAGAATTTGCCATTTTATTATGTTATATTAGCGAGTGTGAATCAGTACCTCATGTTATTAAGCTATTTCTAAAGAAGTTTGGGATGAGAGTATATTCAGCTGCTAATGAATACCAGCACTTACATCGACAGTTATCAGATGGGAAATTGATTTATTGTGTTTGGATTTCCTCTGAGATGGTGTCTGTTTAGAGACCCCAAAGAAGCCCTTTTTGCATAACTGCTTAATATCATTAGTTAAAGGCTTTTCATCGGATAAAGTGTTGCTGTATGAGTTTAAGTTCAGATGAATGCAAATGAATATGATAAAAACAAATGTTCTTAAATTTTCTTGTGATAACTCAAGTTAAAGAACTTATCGTTTGATCCCAAAAGTATCTGGAAAGGTATTCACGAAGTTAATAAAGGCATCATGTCCAAAATTCTGTTTAATGTTACTGAATATCCTAGTCAGTCATTTAGTGTATTCTGTGTATTAGCATGTAGGCCAGTATGTTCATTTTGGGTAAACTGTATTTTTGGTTTGTCTACAAGTTTCCTACATAACACTGTTTAATTTCTGGAACAGCGTCTGATAGATTTGAACAACCTCCATTCCTTGATGGCCATTATTTCCGCTCTTCAGAGCGCAGCCATTTTCCGACTCACTCGCACTTGGTCCGTAAGTATTCATTCAATCATTCATTCATTCAGAGCATTTATATGGTGCCACTTTCATAGCATACACTGCATTAAATTTTGTATATACTGGGAAATGTAACTGGAACTTGGTCTCACTTTTCAATGCAGTTTAGCTAAAATATTGTATAATGTACAAGCAGCTGTAAATGATTGCACAGATGTTTGTTTGAGAATGTGGATTCAGGAATATTCTGTTATATTTTTCAATTTATATAGCACCTCTTACAGAACAAACTACTCAGGGAGGGACACTTCCAGTTTAAGAGCACAGAGGAGTGTTAGCTAAAGATTTATCCTGTTTAAGCAGTTATTGTTCTGTTTTTCATAATTAAACAGTTCTTATCATGTGGTGGGCATGCAAATAATTTGTTATGTGGACTTTTCAGATGGTGCCAAAAAAAGAAAGAACGGCTTATGAGAAGATGGCTGAGCTGTTCTCTGAAAACAACAACAGACAAAAGCTAAGAGAACACATGGAAATTACAAAGCTTCCTTGCATTCCATACCTAGGTAATGGAGTTTCTTAATGTCACTATGGTGCTAATTGGGGTGCGGTTTGTAGCATAATTATGTTGTCCATATTCTGGGACAGTGCTAATGCTGTTGAGGGAACTCACATTACCTTTATACCCATTCTGTGTTTGCATTATTCTGACTGACCAGAGTTTCAGTGTGCCTTTTGGGTACTGGTTGTACAGAGGCTGGCCTCCCTTTATCAGCTGAACTTGGCAGCAGATGTGAATTAGTACTTTGCACTTGACAATAATATTTTCTTGGATTATGTTGCTTGGTCATTTAAATGCTAACCTAACAGTAGCGAAATTATTTGCTGAGTTTTGGCATGCAAGGCCATACAAAATATTTTGAGTAGTGTCAAGTATTAAATAAAGTATTGTATATATGGGGCTTGGCTGCTTGGAAAGCAGCCTATGGCCCTAAAGCCGATGACCTGTGCTGGAATGTTTAAAATGCACTTGTCTGCACTGCCATTTCTTGATTGATGGTGTAATGTGCCCTTGGTCGCTGTAAGTGTAACTGTAGCTGAATACTCTTGACAAATAACCCAGGTGGGTCACAGGTGCTTGGAATTCTTTTGAGTTTGTGTCAAAAGAAATGTTTTTTAAGGGCTCTATAGAAATACCTGGTCATTTATAAGTAAATGTGAATGCATTTTATTTTTTTACTGTATATATATATATATATATATATATATGTTGTATGTTTTGTATGTATCTTATGTGTGTGTACTGTATGTTGCAAGAGAGATGTTTGTTATTGAAGGCTTATATCTGACGGACATTATTTATATCGACGTCGCTCATCCACATTCTGGGGGAATGGAGTCGGAGCCAAGGAGAACGAAGATGAACAACATCCTTCGAGTCATATCAGAATTTCAGCAGTCCAACTACGGTAACGACTGACAAGACTGCTGTCTTTATCTTTGCCAGCAGATCTTTACCATCAGCAGTCTTATATAAATAAGTAAGTAAGTAGTCAAGTTGGCCTAGGCAGGTAATCCTTTATTCAGTACCTCAGCATGGACTAATCTTCTGAAATTTGACTTGAATTGTGGTTAGGCTTTAACGTGAGTGATGCCTTGTGCATTAAATAGCTTCAAAGTAGTATCAGATGAGGTCTGTCAACTCTGACCTAAGCATAAGGTTCAGTCGAATGATGATTATTGATCTCTTAATGAGATGCTTTTATTTTGTGAGGATTGTGATGCAAAACACAGGTTCGGTGTGACTGTGTGTTTACCTTAGTTGTTCCCTGGATCTCACTCTGATGTGGTCACCTTTTCTGAATGTGAATGACAGTGTTCTTGAAATGGTGATTGTAGATCATCTTCCAAGGTACGAACATATCCAGAACTACCTCAAGTCAGTTCGATACATCGAGGAATTACAGAAGTTTGTGGAAGACGATAATTACAAGTTAGTTTCTTTTCAGAATCATCTACTTTGCCTTCCTGTCCAGATACTCATAACGTAGAATGGTTGTTAAATCCCTTTCTTTGTCATCAAGTAAAATCTGCCTGATAGGCAGAAGCTTCGCTTTTGAAAAGCCTAAACCTAAGAATGACTCGGTTGAGCTTCTACTTGTGGGAGCCAAAGAGCAATAAAGTGATGAGAAGTATGGCACTCTTTGGCTACACTGTAAACAACTTTGACTATACCGATGAGGACGTTGGCTGCAGAAGGCAGTGATGGTTTATTGTAAGCAGATCTTGCTGGCCTTACTGCTTTCATGAACTGAATTGCATTCAAAGCCTCTGTTTAAAGTGTTCAACTACTGTAAATGGATCTCTTATATATCGTATCCAAACCAACAGTGTATCTGGGCAACTTATTTGGTTGTAGTTGATTTTCAGACACAGGCTGGTTAGGGGTTTACTTAAGTTAACTGTACTAGAGGTGAATTTCCACTGTATGGTCCATTGGCCAACAGTAGCCATCATATTTGGCACACAAATTAGTTAGTTATCCAGACACTTAATGCAGTGGCTATTAACTACTTTACAAAAGCACGGCCTATGATGTGAACATATCTAGCAGTACTTCAGATTCTGGTATAGTGACATTGCTGAAGTTTAAGAGCTTTAATAAATAAATAATTATTTAATAAAATACCTTGGCCTGTTTTGATACTCTTGATTTGTTGAGTTGGATTTGTTCTTTTCACTTTTAGATTGTCGCTCAAAATCGAACCGCCTCCGCAGGCAGCGGCTGAAGAAACGTCCAACCAAGATGAACGCGTGACGACGTCTTGCATCCCAATCCCCTACTCTCCTGTCTCCAATCCAGACACGTCGACCCCAGTCAAAGGTCACACACTCAACCAACAGTCATTCATTCCACAGCACAGAAAGACAAAGAGCTTAGGACCAGAGTCAGTATTATTTGGCTCTACTTTTACTTACCCAGTCTTTCACTCTTTAAATTATAGTTTGTATTTCTGTATTCTCTCTGCTCATTGTTTCTTGGTAGTTTTTTGCAGCTGTTTGACTGCTATTTGCTTACATCTGAACTTGTTCTTATTGAAATTTATTATCAGTGGGGCTGGTGATAAGTAAGTAATGCGTATTTTAAATGCCATATGTCATTTGGCTCAGTAAGGAATCATGTGAATGATTTAAAGAGTTAGAGGTGCTATGTAAACATTCATTTACATTACATTAAACTACTGTTGATCTCTTTGTCTTCTAATCATTTTCTTAATTTGTGTAGCTGTTTACTTTTATCATAGTCTCACTCTTATTTGCCAAGGAACCATGTGTCTATCTATGGTCATCTCTCTTTTGCTGCATATTTTAGTTGATTTAGACAGTTTGAAATGATGTTATGCTAACATGCATTGTGTTGACTCTCATCACACGAATGTTTGTATGTATCTCACTCAGTGACTTTTCTGCATTTGCAGTATGAGTCTCTTTTTGTGGAAAGAGGGAGTGGCATCAGGTTGCACTTGCACACACATACACGCACACACACGTAACGCACACACACTTTTCAGTCAGAAGGGGGTTGCTTGTTTTTGGTAGACTTCTTTGCACTGCTAACCAGTTCAAAGGTCAGCCCTTAACGACCAAGGTGATGAGTCCCTATGCTTGCGGACAGCGCCACCTGCTGGATGACAGCGTGTTAGAAGAGGAGCCATCTTCATCCAGTCATAATTCTCTTCAAGCAGGCGGTAGGGAACCAGTCTGTTATGAACTGAAACCTTACTAATATATAGTATTCATCATGCAGTTCAAGTTTGAACTGCTGTGTTTAATGCAGACAGTCATTTGTGATAATATGCATAGTATGTGTTTTTAAATAAAATAAATAGTTGAAGTTTGTTGGAAGCATCACAGTAACTGATGCTCCATGTCTTACAAAACGGTGTACAGTAATTGCTGCGGATGTCTGTGGAAGTGGTTACGATTGCTCAATGTGCAGCGTTTACCTGAGGACTTGTTCTGTGTTAAAGCTTCTGTATAATGATGTTGTTGACAGTTTTGACTAACAACGAGTTAGAGGTGTGTTCAAACTTGTTGGACATGGATCAAACTCAGGCATTACATTATCAATATTTGATTGGATGGGTTTTTGGATTGTTGAAATATCTGCATCTCTTTTGTAGGAGACTGTTCTGTCGAAGATTTACATTCAGAAAGAGACAAGGCATCAAGGTATTTTTTATGACTTCATGGCTTCTATTAAGCAGTGCACTTTTTACTTAGACATTACCACTAGGATGCATGAACAACCAGTTTAACAGTCATTTGTGCTTTTTGTCACGGCTTATTGGCTGAAGTGCAGATCATCTTTTGCAATGTTGCATCGTTGTTTATTGTGAGACAACACATTGAATTATGTCTTTTCCAGGGTCACTGTAGACATTTCCAGGTCAGATTAGATTAAGAATGATCGATATTTCACTCAGTTTGTTTAGGCTGGTGATCAATAAGTAAGTAAGAATTGGTTAGCATGCCATATGTCCATTGTCATGTGGCTTATTAAAACATGTTTTGGAATGTTGGTGAGGCATGAATACATGATGTTTTCTTGTTGTCCCTGTATTGGTTTCAAAATGTTTTTTCACTGTTAGTTCTTCTTTGTCGTTGCAGAACATCTGCTGAGCAGGATTCTGTTTCTGCTGAACTCTACAGAGCTCACTATGAACATGAAGGCTGCCTGAGGCGCAAGACTGTCCTCAAGAACGGAAAGAAAGTCACGGTAGTATGTTATTCTTCTTTACATTTAAGGGAAGGCATACTAATGATTTTTCTCAGTTATTGTTGTTTTTTATGGTTTCACTTGGCTCACTATAACTCGTTCAGGATTACTTTTAAGCACTCATGATTTGTTTAAAGTATTTGCCATTTGTTTTTGGTAAGATATATGCCCTATTAGGCCTAATTCTTTCCTGGTAAAACTAAGTGACTCAGTATGACTCAGTATGACGATAAACTCCACTGGCTACTGATCAACTTTTGAAATTAGCCACAAGTTAACACTGTTTTCTTGCAAACTGTCTCCGCCATTCACCCCCACATGACTGAACAGGCTTGTGATAGATGAGGCTGTAAGTGCTGGAAAACTAAAATACCATAATAGTAGTAGTGGTTGTGGTGCATAACTTTCAGTCGGCTAGTTTTTCTCTTTATAATCTTGATTGTCAATCGTTCTTGTTTAGTTATGGATTGATGTTGTTGATTTTTACAGATGTCTTCGTGGACGAGATACTGGGTCTGTTTATGGCACAAACAGCTCCTTCTCTTTCCCTCTAAATACTTATACGGTTCAGACAGAATGGCGGTAAGTTCTTCATTTCCTGTGCTTTGGATTTCAGTGATTTCTCAGTAGAGCTGCGCCTAAATATGTAGCACCTTTGTGGGTCAAAAAGTTGTTAAGCAAAGTTCAAAGTTCATGAGGCTTGAACGTGCGACCACTGGATTGGACCGAGCATGCTAACCAACAGACCACCATGCGGTGCAAAATCATCTTATTCAGTGGTGGATTGGTGTTGTTGGGTTAGGAGTGCTGTTGAAGAGTTTCCTTGAAGTAGCACTTTGTATATGTTCATTATTATTACAACAGAGTTCGGAAAGTGTATGTTTTTGTATGAATACATGTATCAGAACACTTAGTATGGTGCACTTTAAGTATCCTATTAAAGTGCTAATGCTTGTAATATACTATAAGTAATGTAATCAGATTGCATTGCTCATTCTCTCATTAACTGTGAAGGTGTAATTCTTGTTACTTGTTGAATGACTCTGTGTGTGTTGTTATGTAGTTCAAAAACGATCCAGTTAAGATGGTGAATTTGGAAGGTTGGAAAGTTGTCTTAGAAAACAATCCGTATCATCCCGACACATTCATCCTCACTGATATGGCAAAAGGTTGCTTTCTATATCTGTTATCTCTACAGTCAGATGCTTTTTCTCATTAGGCGATTGCTTTTATCTTTGCAGTTGTAAGTCTTTGTTTTCGTCAGCCTAATGTTGTTTCTGCTCTTAGTTCTTCTTCCTCATTCAATCACATTTTTCATCAGTGATAAAAATTTCTATTTGGAAAAATGCCACCTAATGTTGAAGTTGCTTTGATCATTGAGTCTGTGAATAATAAAAACACTGCTGCAGCTTTTATGAGGTACATAATAGGCACTTTATCACATGTCTTGGACTCTTCGTATGTGCAGGAACTAACCAGAGGTGACTGTTCTAATTATCTGATTAATGACGAACGTTTTGTTCTTAATGACTTTAACATCGTTTAGGCTGGTGTAGGTGGTGCTTCTATATAAAGTTCTGAATAACTAACTAATTTGCCTCAGAAGGAAGTTTACATTTTTTGCTTAAATATTTGTTGTTTTTATGTACTGAAACTTTTTTTCATAACACATACTTTTGGATGCCAAAAGTTAACTTTAAATGAAGTAGTGTTATATCAAGGCCATTTCTTGTGGCTGATCTAAATTTGGGATCCACATTCTCAGACTGATTGCTCTCAGAATTTCCGTTATAACAAAGCGTGATATAAAGGAGGCTTCATTGTATTCTGTGAACTAGTTTTGCATTGGCAAAAGGAACTAATGGCTGCTATAGTGCAGCAATAACCAAAACTGAACTAAAAGGAGAAATGAAGAACATTAATAAAATCTGTTACCAATTTGATGGTAATATTTTGCACAATATGACCATCATTACAAATTTCTAATATTTTTTTAATAATAATAATAATAATATTGGGTTATTTAATGGAAATTATAATTATAATAATTGCAGTTATAATCAGCACAGATCTATTTGCTGCAGCACTGTGATAATTTTTCATCACATGTGTAGTGTGCTTTATTGTTCATTTGGCAGGTTGTTCATATAAATTTCGAGCTGGGAGCCACAGCATTGCGCTGGAATGGTGCCATGCACTTGACAAGGCAACAAAACCAAATGGAACTCAAGTAAGTGTTAAAGGTAGTGGAAAATATAGGCAGCCGTGCATGAAAATGGAAGTTTATAGTGAGATTGACTGTACCTGAGTGGACTATTAGAAAATTTCTTCAGAGCAGTTGATGCCATTAGCTGTTAGTTATCTGATTGAATTTCACAATTGCTATAGTGTCGTTATCAAATGTATTTTGTTTATTTTGATAAGATTGTATCTACAAAAGGCAGTTATGCTTGAGAAATTGTTTAGTATCCTGAAAATAACTAAGGGAGAGATTCATTTACTCTAAAACTGGGTTTGGTTTGCAGCATCATTTCAGCTCAAAGAACTGTTTCTGTATTGGGTGGACTGAAAATTCTGTTGCTCTTGACTGAAAATTCTGATGCTTTGGACTGAAACATATGCTGCTTGGGACTGAAACATATGCTGTTGTGGACTGAAACATATGCTTTTTTGGACTGAAACATATGCTGCTTTGGACTGAGAAATGCAGCAGTGAAAACTTTTAGACAAGTTGGTCATATTATTTTCAAGTAGTTTTCTTGAAAAATAAAGCAGTAACTGGTGGCTTTGTGAATGAAACTATGTTCTGATGAAAATTCATGTAATTTTAAGAAACCAAAGCTTCATAAAACATTGTTTTGTTGTGAACCAGGTAAATAACTTTTGGCATAAATTAGTTTTGTTTAGCTTCGGTATGACTTGCTGATTTATGGATTATGTTCGTTTTTAGGTACCTGACAATCTCATCACTTTCGAGTAAGATAAACGTTGAGGCAGTGATTGTCACAACTGGCATTCCACGAGTACAAGGAACAAGGTCGATGCAGCTGTTTTGCCGCAGCTAATGCTGCCTTACATTGTGACATCTAGTGGATCTGAATTTATGGCTGATGTGTTAGCAGAGAGAGGAGTGGCTTTAGTGAATTGCTTTCTTTATAGATATGTCCCGATCTTCAAGTCTTAGAGACTTACGAGGCGATGTGAGAGTGACGATGCGAGGAACTGCAGAAAGGGTGACTGATGCCCAAGAATTAAGAGACCTACTGGTCAGAGAAGCTTTTGGACTGTGGATGGTCGATGTTTAAGTACGAATCAAATACTCGGAACGGCCAGTGAGTCAACTGGATTGCTGTAAGCCTCAATGTCTGTGCTTTTATCTTTGTATTGCTTGGCCATCATCCTGCAAATCTGCTTATATGTCACAGTTGTGTGATCTTTTCTTATGACTGTGGAATATGTTATGTATACATGGTGGCTGATCCTACAGAAATTCAGCACAGCTGCGATTCAGTCACGTTCTGAGTTTTGATTACTGACAGTTCCAAGTCTTTCGGATGTAAGTGGACATGTGTTCTGTAATATTAATGGCCCATCGAATCTTTCAAATTTGCTTCATAATGATGGTTGTTTTGAATAACATCATCATCTGGTCAAGTCTGTTTTGCATCCATCTTATTTTGAAATTGTGGACTTTGTGACATAGTTGCAATTGATGTTTTATCTGATTCTTCTAAGTTGATATTTTTAATTTAATGGAGAGCTCATTGGTGTTAATAATGTAATGACGGCAGTTATGGGGAAAATGACAATTTAGCTGCCTAACGTTCAGCAGACGTCAAATGCTTACTTACGCAGTATTACCCGTGGTTAGCATTCTGTGGTTGTTTTACTGTAGTTATTCAGCAGTAGTCAGTATGGAATTACGGTCGAATTATGAATTCAGAATTTGTGGACTCTTTTGAGACAGAGAAACAAGGGTTGTTGTGGTTGTCAGCCAGAGAGAAAGGGCTTAAGAACTTTGCGAATGTATTCTTAATAAACTCGGTTTCGTAAACAGAGACTAGCCCAAAATTGTGTACCAGAAGCATAGTGGCTTGCAGAAACATGCTGAATCAGCCAATCTGAAAAAAAGATATGTTTCTGGACGAGGGCGAATTTCGAAGAAACTTTGCTGATTTAGACGCATAAGAAGCAAGCGACCTACCCAGCCTCTTCAACTATCATAAGCGCTGCACTTTTTTAAGATGGCCTGTTTTGAGGAAAACGTTGTATCAGCATTTTGATCTGATCAGCATTTGAGGTTCATTTGGTGTGATTATAGCAGCAACAAAATAAGACGAGATTCCCAAAGTTTCAGGTCAATGTAACTGAAGGCTGTTTTAATTTCTCAGAGGCTTCTCCTCGAATGTAACTGAAGGCTGTTTCTCAGAGGCTTCTCCTCGTAGATCATTTTGAATTGCTTAATATTAAAGATGAGATTGATTTGGCAGATGTTTTTAAGAAGACTGTATTCTGTTGCTGGGTTCACGTCTTTAATTATTTTGTTGAAGGGATTTTGTGCCTTCTTCAGCTAATGGATTTTGTGATGAGAGTGTGAAGATAGTGTATATGTTAAGAATGTTATATTTTAGAAGCATCTGTAAATTACTGCTGTACAAACTGTATATCATAGTTGAATATTTTTGATAAAAGTTCAAATAGTGACCAGTTAGATGCTACTTTGTCTTTGGTCTTTGTAAATATGTTGTTTGTGAAGAATATAAAAGCAGTTTTTGTGTTTTCATATAGTCAAAACATTTATATAATTTTGAAGGATGAATTTATTAAGCTTTCACTGGGAAGGAAGCAGCACCATGGGAAAGATTTTTGAAACAGCAATGAGCAAGGTGATCCAAAGCAACAGACTGTGCAAGAATTTGGCACTCTGCGGTTGATACCCATCTACCTTTTTTGGGTCAGTTTGAAACTTGTTTTGCTGTTCAGTGCAACAAGTTGTGCTCGCAAGCGAAACTCCTTGCCCTAACAGCTTGCTTCGGAAATGGCTTTCCATGGCACCTCAAAATGTGAGCTGTGTTGCTCAACCTGGCAGCAGTGTACAGTACGGTTGGGCATGCTAACCTCTTGGTGAAACTTCAGGTTACTGCCCTAATTAGTGAGGAGTTAATCAAGACGCAGCTTTTGTGTTGCACGAATAATTTCGGCGATTTGCATTTACATTGCACGGTAGATGTTGGGTAGGTCCGCTCCTTTAACCCACGTGTATCGTTACAGGAACACTGCCCCTCACCCACCCATTTGCCATGGCTTCCAGTTCTCAGCAGTAGGTCTACAGTGAAGATTGTTAGCCTCTTCGCTGAGCCGTCTGTCTGCCCTCAAGAACTAACTACTGTAGGGTTTCAACCCGTCTCGACGGCTCCGTCTGGACTAAACCGAAATAGGACGGGTCAGATTGGCAGCGCTTACGACCTCGTCAAATGGGTGAGACCACTGATCCTAACAACACACTGCTGTGGCAGAGCGAAAACATGACAATATCAGACCCATATTCCTATATGTGACTGCTATGAGACCCATATAACTGCATGTGACAGTTATATGGGACTCATGTGAGTCCCATCGAATGTTTATTTAGGCCTCTATGCCGGCTGGGAAATATCTCTGGACAACCCGTTTGACTTGACGCAGTGCTCGTGTAGGCCTATAAGCCGGGTGCCTTGCTTCTAGCTTTTAAGCAGCGCTTAACAAATTGTCGAGTTTACGATTGAAATGTCCTAGTTGTGACAGGAAGGGTGAGCAAAATTATTCATAGCGACCGATGTCTTTAAGCTTAACGCAGCAAAATATTTCAGTGTGGTTAGGCCTACGGTTAAGCCAAGTTTCGATACGATTCTCTTTGCGACGGGCTTTTAATCATATTGCAACTGAGCACAATAAAGTTAAGCATGCAGCGTAAAATTAGACCTGCGTGCCGGCTTATTTAAAAAAATTCACTTTCACAGATCAGAGCATTGCAAGCTAAATGCATGAACAGTGGTAAGTTTCACTATTTAGGCCTACACAAAACAAATTAATGCAACAATTAACAATGATCATTAAATAAGGCAAGTGGCACTGCATGTCACGAATTGTGCTAGGCCTACATTTTATTCTATTCTATTTAATGACTTCTATAGCGCCGCTATAATGCACAAGGCACCAATGCTTCAAGTGAAACCGTAGTCAGAAAAGATGCTTCTCATCTTGTCATTCTGAATAAAATTCAAAACTAGCATGCGAAGTAACTGCCTTTTGACGAAGATCATTTAATATTCATCAGTAAATGTTTATAGTCGCATTGCTTTCTATTTCATCATGAGGCATGGCAGATCCGCTGTAGATCGACAGCTAAAGGGTTTATCGATGAATGTGAAAACGAAGTTAAAATTGACACCACTTCAACCGCCCGTTTAAACGAATGGTTCGATGTCTTGGGCCCGATTATCACATCCATAGTAAACCTCTCTCTTGCTGAAGGTTGCTACCCCACCAGTTTGGTTCATGCATAATTTACCCTCTTCTTAAAAACCACCTCTACAACCTGATATTTTATCAAACTGTCGCCTCATACCGACTCCAAATGTTGTTTCCAAAATACTGGGAAAAGTAGGTACCAGTCGTCTGAGCCCAGTAGGCCTACCTTTCGTCCCACAATCTCTACCTTCCCTTCCAATCTACCTACCGTAAACAGCATTCCAATGAAAATGCACTATCTATGATTCACAATCATATAATTAACTCCATGGACCAAGGAGAAGTAATTGCTTTTATTCTCCTTCACCTATCTGTCTCTACTGAGCTGATCATGGCATAGGCCTAGTGCCTACTCCTTGACCGCATCGAACGCTGGTTTGGTCTTTCTGGACTAACATCTTTCCAGCACAATCGTACTCAGTCAGTTCGCTAGAACCAACAAACGTCTGCGCCTAATGTCTTGAATTATGGCTTTCCACAAGGTTTTGTACTGGGCCCGCTACTGTTTACATTAGGCCTATATATCACTCCACTGGGTTCTTGCATTACTTTCTTATAGCTCTCTTGACTACCTGATGATACCCAGCTATTCCTCTCATTCGACGGTTGCAAGTCTAATCCTGTTCTCCAACTACTTGCTTCGGTATTTGGTGATGCTCATTCTTGGGTGGCTAGTAATAAACCTCTTCTGAAACCTTCGAAAACTGAATTTCTTCTACTAGACACAAGCCAATAAATAATTAGGTAAATGTGATAGCATTACCGTCTTAAGTTTAGTCAATCGAGTGGCTTTGCTTGTCAATCGTTGGCCTATTGAACGTGCATGCAGTCTAAGCATAATATTGGACTCCACCATGTCATTTTCATATATATCCAAATAAGATGACTTTTATTGGCATTCTGATAGAGATCGGCACAAACTATATAGGGCCTAATCGTTCAAAAATCTCTCGTCAGAGACATAACAGAAACATCTAAGTATCAGCATATTACACCAATATTGTATACGTTACACTTGTTGCCCAACGTGTAAAGATTCCAGTTCAAAATCTGTCTTATAGTTCATCAAGTAGGCCTACTACATTTAAATCAGCCTACCTTTCTATTCTATGCTCATCAGTCTGACGAACAAATATTGCACTCGATCAATGAACACTATGAACCACGTTTGAACCTCTCCTCGCACCAGGACAGTGTTGGGTTCTCGAGAGTTCTCGGTTGCTGGTTCCCGGGTTTGGAATTCGCTGCCACGTTCTCTCCGTTCTGTCAGTTTTTATGATATCACTCAGGTCTAAACTTAAAATTCATCCCTCTGAATTTTTTTTATCCACAATAACCTAACTTCTGGTTCCTCTGAATTATCAGAATTCGCCCTCACTTCTCCAACGTATAATCATTTTGATTTTGATTTCACTTGAAGCGACCGTCAGTCGAAGTGTTGGACGTTATTATAAAGGCGCTATATAAGTCATTAGATTACATTAGCTTAGATTAAATAAGATTAGATCGGATTAGATTAGATGATCTGCTGAGAGGGCTCTGTGTAACGATCCCGGGCAAAGTTGTTCGAACACACTTGTCTCTGTCACCAAGCTTTATCAAATTATTTGGTACAGGCGTAAGTTTAGTAGTAATAACTTAGGACCTACCTTGTTAAATTGCTTATTCGTCATAGCCGGCCTCTATGTGGCATCGAAGTCCTGTCTCTCTAAGCAGCCCAAATACGCATGTTGAAATAGTAAATGGTAACTTCTAACGCGCCGGTGTCTAATGCACAAAGGATCATCCGATGGCGCACCAAAGCCAAGCCGAAATCAGATCAATATCCAGAAGTAGAGTCCCCATGGAATATAAGAATCTAAGTACATTTACATCCAGATGCTGAGCCATGAAACTTGCATTACAAGACGTGCAGGACTTTTCTGCATCTCAAATGTGTTACCCATCAATAAATGTCGAGCTTATAAACATAGCCCATTCAGTGTTACGAAACTTTGAATTTTGTCTAGTGGTCAATATCATTTCGTTACGAGTCAACACGGATAAAGAAGAGTGTCTATTGTATTACAGAACACTCTATGTTAATTTAGTTTCGAATCAAAGTAAGAAGTTTCATATTTATTTTACAGTGTAATAAATTTCTAACTAGGCCTCAGCTTTTAAAATGTCATGAGCCTACTCCTACAATGCACGTACATTGGCTACAGCAAAAACGGCAGTGCGTATTTCCCCAAGTGCGTAAGTGAATGTTTCTAAAAGCTGATGTTATCTCTATAACATTTAAAACAAGCATGCAGTTTTATAATTACAACAAAGTAATAAATTTACGACAAAACCCTAGAACTCCGCCACTGCCGAGCTCGATAGTGAAGTCTCAAGCCTGGATGAAGGAGTACGGCGAAGTCAACGGCTTTTAATGCCATAGGATGTAGTAAACATTGGAACTACCACAACTACGAGATTTTAGGCTTAAAGCGTTCAAGCCTTACTTCTACGATGCACGTACAACAATAAACCGCAGTGCGTATTTCCTCATGTGCATAAATGAAAGTTTTTAAAAGCCGATGTTATCTGTGTAACATTTAAAAAGTCATAGGCTTACTTCTAAGATGCAACTACAACAATAAACCGCAGTGCGTATTTGCTCAAGTACTCAAGTAAGTGATTGTTACTGAAAGCCGATGCTCAACCCAAGTATTTGGCTGAGCTGGTTTGTCTGGACGTAGCACCCGCATCCTCCCCAGTGGGTCTCCCCAAACATGAAGTACTCAGGCGGCATCACACGGCCCGACGGATTCAGCAAAACATTCGAGAATATTTTAGTGCAGACCGATCCAGGCGCGAAGTAGGTATTTGCCGCCGATTCCGAGAAATCTGGGAAGAGGGTGAAGTGACTGTTCGGAGTCTTGTCGCAGTTTGAAAAATTGACACGAACCCCGTTAACTTCTAAACCCTGAACGCTGTTTTTTGCGGCATTGGCAATTGGAAGGAATCCGTAAAATAGGTAAGGTGTACCCATATTTTGAACGTTGTATGGAGTGCCGTAGCTGTTGCAGTTGTTCAGACCAAGCTTCAGCGGAATGCTTCTACAATTACATAAGTACCCACAATATTTGTCGTAGTTGCTACTACCAGCTACGGCAACTTCGTGTTGTCTCACGTTCTCTCTCAGTCACCTCATCTAAGACTCTGGTTCATGCATTTGTCACTAGTCGGTTGGATTACTGCTCTTCTTTATATGTTGGACTCCCTGATGTACGGCTTTTGTGCCTGGAACGTGTGTTGCGGGCGGCTGCACGGCTTATTGGTGGCATCTCTAGGTTTGGTCATGTCTCTGATTTCATGCGAGATGAGTTGCACTGGCTTCCTATGAGTCAGCGCATTCACTATAGGGTCATCGTCTCTGTTTGGAACTCCTTGTTGGGTATTGCCCCCTCTTACTTGAGGGAGCTTTGCCTACCTGTCCGGTCCAGTTTGGGACGTGCTTCTCTTCGCTCTGCTGCTAGTTGTAATCTACTAGTACCTCGCACTCGCGCCTCGACCATGCAGCGTCGTGCTTTCTCTGTTGCTGGCCCAACCCTCTGGAATGGACTTCCTGTTACTCTACGTCTTCTGCCCCGGGATTTTACTTCTATCTTCTATTCTTCTCTTAAGACTGTTCTCTTTCGCCGAAGTTGGTTTGGGAGCGCTTCTGAGTAGTTTTCTTGAAGGGGCGCTATATAAGTGTTCTGTATAAATAAAATAAATAAATAAATATGCGCTAAGTAATGTAATGGAAAAAGCATCTCATAGCGCCTGAATGGAACCAAGGACGGATTCTATTACACTTCAGACATGCTTTCATTCGATGTGTTTCCCTTCTGCCAGTCCTTAACTTCAGATTTACCCAGTGGCTGAAACACTGCAAAAGTGCTAGAAAAGGAATGCATGTAACAAGTTCAAAATGGGAGAACGTATAGGACATGCAAATGCTAAAGAATAGGCTCACGATATCACGTTATACTAAGTCCCACGTCACTCCTCGTATCATTTTCATAGAACTCCGAAACTCAATACCACCTTGCCTATCTCAAAGCCACTTAATCACTGATAGCTGGAAGCTTTTACAGGCGTTATATAAATCATCTGTTACATTACAGCGTATCCAAACGGAGTACCTACGAGTATTCGGAAAGCTGGCGAAGTACGGCGTAAGGCTGGGTTCCATCGCTCTTTCGAACACGCATGAGAAAAGTGGTTTTGTTGGTGAACATTTGCGTGAGATCATCGTCTGTCAGTTGGGTTAAGGCCTGTGGGCTGAGGAACGTGTAGCCACCGCCATTTAGTCCCATCTCACAGTACACCTTAGACAAACATAAAGCATCTCACTGCAAAGCTAAATCATGTCCATACGTGACTGCAATTATCCTTAGGTAAGGATATGCTTTGATTTGCTTCGCATTTTAAATGTATGGAAGGCGTTAACTTCTTTAAAGACATTGTTGCATTAATCAGGCGATGACAGATGGTTTAACATGTTGCTAGGCATAACCATCTGCTTTTATCTGTCATCAAGCATTATAATTTGGTACCAGCGTGGGAAGTAAACGGCAAGTCCTGCAATGCATTGGCCCCGTGTCCGATGCTTTGGGATCCGTCCATTACCGGTTCAAGGGCCAAAAGGAGCAGGTGAGCGCCTCCCAACGTCTCAATTGTGGAATATGGGGTACCATACTTAGGCCCCTACTTATTTTAACATGCCCGCAAGACCAGTATAACCGATAGGGTATGAACGTTGGAGATATTACTAGAGACACGTTCTGTAGATTGCAGAAAAATTAAATCATATTTTCTGGTCAACTACTTGTCTTTCTAATCTAACCTACTTCTAATATCAATATAGCGTCATTATCATGATACGCCAGGCGTCATTCGATGATCGCTAAAATTAAACACAGCTCACGATCATAATTATTTGGAGACGCTTAGACGCAATCTAATATAGGCTTAAGGAACATTCTTGGCAGACTTCTGTTCGTTTATTTATATTTCCCTAAATAAGACCCTAATGCATCTAGCTACACTAATTGTATTAGACACAAGGCGAAAACATTAGTTATGATCTTGAATGAATACCTCTGTGATAACTGATAGTATAAGGCATGTCTTGGATTGTAATTTTTTCTTGTTAACCTAATGTGCTAGTTTAGTAATGTTCACTGTTTATGTTCTACTCTTTTCCAAATAAAGGCTGATTGAATGATTGCGTTTACCTCAACTAGGCCATTTGATTTTAAGCGTAAGATGTACTTTCCACTTGCTGCGCCTGCCTGTCCGCCTTAAGTTTCTTACAGCTCTTTACTAAATTTAAAAAAACAATGAAAGAAAACGTTCAGTTTCTGCTTGGAGTATATTCACATACACACACTTTTTATAGCGACCGTACAGATCATGTGGTAGGCTGCCCCAGCTTAACCCTCAATAGCACACAATGGGTGTGCTTGGATCCATGAATGTTTACTGTCACATATCTTTTACTGTATCTTCACTGTCATACATATTTTACTGGCTAGGTGGTGGCATGGTGTTACCACAGGTAATTGTCAGTTGATATGAGAATCTATAAATAGCAGATGAAGTTTCAAGTTTTGTTCATTTTTTAAAATTAAATTATTTAATCTTTGGTTGGGGTTCATTTGGACCCCATGGAGTCCAAATCGTGACCAAACTATTACTGTACAACTCAACTTACGGCATGCAGGGTCCATCGAACTCTAACTTTCTGCTGCTGGTGGGTTTTCCACTCGAAATATCTTCCATTATGGAAGATTTTGCACTAGTACGCTAACGAGTAGTCTGCTATTGAGAACGGAAAATGTGTGGGTTTCACAAATGTACGCAGACCGCTTAATTTATTATAAGTAACAACTTTAAATAGAACAGACAAGCAATTTCTTAAAAGTAGCCTATAATCCGCGTAGTTTTTTCAAGCCTATACAGTTTATTCTGAACGAAAACTGAGAAAGATCAGTATTTGCAAGAGAAATGTAACTGAAGGAGATTATACACCTCACCTGTGTATACATCTGCGTCATTTGGAGACGACAGCAGTGTCAGGAAAACACACGATAGACACAGCTTGAAGGCTTCCATTGCAGTAACAGCGTCTTCTAATCAAGGCAACGATTGCTTGTAGCAGTAGATGAACTCTTACTGTAAAAGCTCTATGTAGCTACACACAGGCAGTCGACACATACGCATCAACATTGTCATCGGCAAATTTATAGGACTTCGGTGGCATTGTCCACGGTCAAAAATTCAAGTTGGTTATGGAATGTCAAGAATTATATTCTAAAAATAAATAAGTAGGTCTACGTCGTGCAGGAATGTTGGATTTGGTCGAGTTCCTCCGAAGAAAAGTTGATATATTTCTGTGCAAAGTTAAACAAGGAAGTAGAATCGTGGGTAAAGTACAGAATAAAATGGTTTAACAATCTTCTGCCCATAGGCCAAGTTTTTTGCTATCCCTATTATTCATAACTCATTTTCACCCCTCTTTCTTCATGTATATTCGTGACGTTTGGAGAATCCGTCCTATACTTGACTTCAAAACCGCATCTATCATCACCACATCCGTTGACATAGATGACTTAATTCCGTTCTTACACTTGCTATGTAATACCTCCCTGGGTCAGGGTTCACTCCCGGCTTCTCACAAACGTGCTGTAGTCTTTCCCTCTCTCAAGCGCCAGGGACTTGACCCCAACGATATCTGTAACTACCGACCTATCTCTAACCTTTCTTTCCTCTCTAAGCTTCTTGAAAGATGTGTGTCCGTCCAACTGGTCGATTACCTTGACTCTAACTTCCTCGTGCCTCCTCTTCAACCCGGATTTAGGAAGTTCCGCTCTACTGAATCACTTATTACACGTCTCCTCGCTGACGTCTTTGGAGCTTTTGACCGTGGACATGTTACTCTTCTTGCCCTCTATGACGTTAGTGCTGCTTTTGACACTGTGGATCACTCTATCCTTTTGGAGCGTCTAGAAAAATCTTTTGGCATCACTGATACGGCCCTTCTTTGGTTTCAGTCATTCCTCTCAGACCGCTCTCATTCTGTTATCTTTGGGCCTACACGTTCCGCCTGGTCCCTTATACCTTTTGGCCTTCCTCAGGGTTCTGTTCTGGCCCCTCTCCTCTACATTCTGTACACTGCCGACCTGGCACGGGTTCTCCTTCCCATGGGTGTTGCAGTCCATCAGTATGCAGACGACACTCAGGCCTTCGTTCATGGCCCAGCGGAAGCCCCTTCCTCTCTGGTTGAAAGTATTCTTGACGCAACATCTGCCCTTGGTCTCTGGATGTCTTCTAATTGCCTCCGACTGAACTCTGTTAAGACCCAGTTCATCTGGCTTGGTGGTCGTGCTCAGCTGGCAAAGATTGATTCATCATCCTTACGCCAGAGGTTTCCGGACATTCTATTCTGTTCCAAAGTCCGTGATCTTGGGGTTGTTCTGGACCGGGAACTCTCCTTGACCGATCATGTTAACAGTGTCTCCCGCTCATGCTTTTACCACCTTCGTCAGCTTCGTACCATCCGCCGCTCCCTCTCCTTTCATGCCGTTACTACTCTAATTCATGCCCTTATCTGCACCAGGGTGGACTTTTGTAACGCTATCTTTGCTGGACTCTCACTTGCCAATATTTCCAAGCTTCAATCTGTTCTCAATGCTTCTGCCCGTCTTATTGGAGGCGTCCCCAGGTATGGCCATATAACTTCCTTTATACGGGACACTCTACACTGGCTTCCCATTCAGCAGCGTATCCAGTTCAAGATCCTAACGCTTATGCGTAATTGTCTCGTTGGCTCTGCTCCATCATATCTTAGGGACTTCTGCATTTCGGTCTCCTTGGTTCCAGGCCGTAGCACTCTCCGGTCGGCCTCCCTTGGACTTCTGACTGTCCCTCGTATGCGCACTGCTACAGCGCAGTCTAGAAGCTTTGCCTATGTTGGACCCAATAGCTAGAATCGCCTTTCCCGAGAGCTCCGGCTAGTATTCCTCAGTTTGTCTCTTCCGCAGTTTCGCAAGCGCCTGAAGTCTGTATTATTTGCCAGTGGTCTCACTGGTTCGGGTCGGGAGCGCTTCTGATGAGTCTATTCTTGAAGTGGCGCTTTATAAATGTCAGATTACAATTACAATTACAATCCGTATTTCATGCTAAAGTCACGAACAGGTTAGTTATAGCTACTTGTAATTTCTACTTTATTTCATCTGCGTGTATAAATATTTCGAAATGCTCCCTGCCAATTCTCATTTCCCTGCCCTCTCCATTTAAACCGAGTACTTCCTTTCTTGAAATGTCTATGATAAATTGTGAGTCATCTTTTTGACACATGTAGAACTACACAACATAGCCCACTCCTGTAAAGTAATCGACCTTCATAAACGAAACACCTTGACGACTATAATCATGTATTATGTGTACTGTTATAGTGTGATCACAGAAACTTGTTGCTCTATGTCTAGTGTTCATGAGTCCGTGTTTATCCTAATTGCGCCTAGTCGCTGTCGAAGTGTCTATCAGTTCATGGTCGCTGCGGCCTCTAACTGCCATTGGTCGATGCTGTGAGCCAATCAGGAAACAACTCCAGCACTACGCAGTGCGGAATTACATCAGCATTTAACGAATGCAATGGTATAGACTACGACACATTTTAAACATACAGGCTACGCTAACGTTTTATAACGTTTTCTCGCAATGTGAACTGTAGGACACGTCAGCGTTAACACAGTATAGGCTATGCCAACGCTTTATGCAATATCTTAGACCTATTACACTAGCCTTTCATAATACAGGCCAATGCCAACATATATCCATAAATGTCAATATTCGCATTATTGATGATGTCAGGTTGGAGGCTGTGGCGCTTCCTACTCTTTGTATCCTTGGTGATCAAAGATGCTGTATAAATTGCTACAAATGCTTGAGTAGCGCCAGGCTACAACATAGATCTCATATTGATTGCATCATACTCAAGCATCTGTTCATTCGCATAACTAATCTAGTGTTTAGGCTCGTTCATAGACAGTCACAGAGTTAGGTTTTGATTACATATATTATCAAGTTATTCTTCATAAATGTACATGACAACTATGCAGTTCAAAATGCTTAGCCACCTTACCTAAGGCCAGCTAACCTCTAAACTATACAGACGATTTATCAGACTTCCCTTTCCACTTGAAGATCTGTCTTGAAATTCAATTTCTCTTCCAGTCCCTTGGATGAAAGTTTATAGTTTAGATTCTGCAGCGAAGCCGTGCAATTTTCTTTTGGCCTTCAAGGCGATTCGAATATGGCGACGCCGGTATACGGCTCCTTCTTGTCCACAGTACATCAACGATTGAAGATTAATCGTTTGTGACTGATCACGGACCCTTCGACTTCATTCGATGACAGTTACACCGATAATTCGTTACTTTTGATAAATTAAACGAATATAGTTCAGCGACCTCGCGTTGCGACGAAGATTCGCAGTTCCTTCAGCCACGTCGTTGGCTACGGATTACATCTACAGTTCGAGTTTCGACAGATTCAACGAACTTTCGATCGGTGAGTCGTCGGACTTACTTTGTCGCAATTAAGACCCGATTATCCGCAAGTTACACAGTTATTAGTTACCCTTCAATTGCTGGAAAAACTCGACTTTTCCACACGAGTAATGTGAAGGCAGTTCAAACGGTCTTAACCCTCCGTTGCTCAACACAAGACTGCTGACTTCCAACGTTTTTCATTTAAATCCCCTTCATAGATCGTCTGCTCGAAGCGTGACGTTGACATCATACGTGGCGAAAACACGATCACCAGATCTGGTTTCCATGGAAATTGTCGGCTGGAAAGTCAATGTCCTCTTTCAATTTTGCCCGTTCACTGTCCATAGTATCTCCCATTGAACGTTAGACTTCTATAGAAACGCTAAGTCAGTACAACATAAACACCTAGCTACACTATAGCTGGCCGGCTAATCTTAAGTCCATATTCTTAATCAGCTACTCTATCTAGTTTCTGCACTAAACTTAACACTAATAAGTATGTACAGAGAACACAAGATAATACTAATCAAATGCACTATAAATGGAGGTTCACTATATGGGGAGACTGGTAAAGGCTCTAACATTCGCAGATCACCAAGCTTGGAAGCAAACAGTAACTTCTTTTCGCTCTGCCCGGTCACTAGTACCAATTCGTTCTCAACTTAAGACTTGCCGTTTCCAAATTGCTTAGCCGGCCTCTCTGTTTTAGTGTATTGATCTTCTAATTGAGTCTTGGTTTTGGTGCTCCATCGGTTAATACCTCGTGCATTAGACACCGACGCGACAGAAGTTAACAAAAATTATAATAATAGTCTTGCGATGCTCTGGCCCAGTGTCCAGAATGTTGGTATTAGTCCACTGCCTATTCAAAGGTCGAATGCCATGAAATGAGCGCCTCCCGCACAATTATCAGGAAAGCTTTAATTTTACTTTAGTGAGAATTATATTTGGTATTGTAGTCCTGTATATCTAATTCCCCCGATTATGCACATTGTAATTGTAATTAATAACTTCTAAAGCGCCGGTGTCCAATGCACAAAGCATCACCCGGTGGCGCACCAAAGCCAAGCCGTAATCGGGTCGATATCCAAAGCATACAACACTCAAGGTACATTCACATCCAGATGCTGAGTCATGAAACTTGCATTTAAGAAGTGCAAAAATTAACTGGACTTCTCTGCGTCTTAAGTGTTTTATCCATCGATAATGTCGAACACTAAATGTGCGCCTCACAACGTAGCCCACATAGTTTAACGAAACTTTGAATTTCCTCCAGTAGTCAATATCATTTCGGTACAAAAGATCACCAAGAGTCAACACAGAAAAAAATAGTGTCTGCAGTATTTTGAACACCAAGAGTCAACGCAGAAAAAAATAGTGTCTGCAGTATTTTGAACACCAAGAGTCAACACAGAAAAAAATAGTGTCTGCAGTATTTTGAATACCAAGAGTCAACACAGAAAAAAATAGTGTCTGCAGTATTTTTGAACACCAAGAGTCAACACAGAAAAAAATAGTGCCTGCAGTATTTTGAAAACACTCTATGTTAATTTATTTTTCAAATCAAAATAAGCAGTTTATAGTTAATATAAAGTAATGTAATAATTACTAAAACTAAGTCTCTAAAATGTCATAAGCTTACTCCTACATGAAGCAATCAGTTCACAGTTAATATAAAGTAATACTTCTAAAACTAGAGCTTCGGCTTTAAAATGTCATAAGCCTACTCCTACATGAAGCAAACAGTTCATAGTTAATATAAAGTAATACATCTATAACTAGACCTTAAGCTTTAAATTGTCATAAGCCTACTCCTACATGCAATAAGGCGCAGTGTATTTATTCAAGGGCTTGTTACTGAAAACCGATGTTCACTCCAAGTATTCCGTATTTGCTGAGCTGGTTTGTCTGGACATAACACCCGCCTCCTCCCCAGTGGCTCTCCGCAAACATGAAGTACTCCGGTGGCATCACACGACCGGACGGATTCGGCAGAACATTCGAAAATATGTTGTAGACCGGTCCAGGAACATTGTAGGTAGATGGCGCCGACTCCGAAAAATCTGGATAGATGGTGATCTGACTGTTCGGATTCTTGTCGGCGTTTTTAAATGTGACACGAACACCGTTTTCGACTAAACCCTGGATGTTGTTGTTTGAGGCATTGACAATTGGCAGGAATCCGAAATATAGATATGGTTTTCTCAAAGTGTTAACGTTGAGCGGAGCTTTATATCCTGTGTGTTCGCTTAGACCAAGTTTCAGCGGAATGCCTCTACGAATACAAAAGACCCCGCAATATGCCCTAAGTAAACTCATGTAGAAAGCATGTTATACCGCGTTAGAGAAACCAAGGGCGGATCCGAGGGCAATCCAGACTTGCTCTCGGTAGATTATCTTCCTTCTGCCAATCTTGTCATGTTCTGAATTAACCGGTGGCTAAAACACTGTGAAAGTGCTAGAAATGGAATATGTGAAACAAGGTCAAAATGAGAACACGCACAGTACACAATCTAAAATGCAAATATTAATATACAGCTTAATGCTATCACACTAAATGAAGCCTCTCTAAACAAGAAACTTTACAACTCATATAAGTTTCATAGAACTCAGAAACTCAGTCACTCCTTCCCTATTTCAGAGCCACTTAACTACTGATAACTGAACGTCTTGAAAGACGTTGTATAAATCTCTTGCTATAATAGAACGTATCGCTGCGGAATACATACGAGTATTCGGGAAGCTGGCGAAGTACGGCGTAAGGCTGAGTTCCATCGCTCTTTCGAACACGCATGAGAAAAGTGGTTTTGTTGGTGAACATTTGCGAAAGATCATCGTTTGTCAGTTGGGTTAAAGCCTTTGGGCTGAGGAACGTGTAGCCACCGCCATTCAGTCCCATCTCACAGTACACCTTAGACAAACAGAAAGCGTCTCACTTACCTCAAAGCTAAATCATGTCTATGCATGACTGTGATTAACCTTAGGTGGAAATATGCTTTGATTTGTTTCGGTCTTTAACTGTATGGAAGACGTCAACATCATTCATGACATTGTGGCATCAATCATTTGGCGACAAATGGTTCAACAGGTTGCTATTCATGAACATTTGCTTTTATTTGACAATTTCATAAAGTCACCATTTTAGCATGAACGCCATAGCATGACAATCGATGGGGTGTGAAAGTTGGAGATATCACAAGTTCTGTACATTGCAAAAAATCATCGTATTTTCTGTTCAGTTCAACTTTTAGTCTTTCTAATCTAGCCAACTTCGAATGTTTCTATTCCCCCAATATATCAGAATACAAGCCGTCATTCTATGGTCACTACGATTCAACAAACAGTCCATTTTTATCACACTCAGACGAAATTCAGTATTAGGCCCAAAAGATAGAATTCTGTCCCTTTATTTCCATTTCATTGATGCATATACATGTACACAACCGTAATTATACTAGAAATCTGGCGAAAATATTATTCCTGATCTAGAATGAATCTGCATATATCTGCTTGTTTGGAATTACTGATGTTGGATGACATATGTTCTGGATTGTATTTTTTCTTGTTTTCTTGTTAACCTAATGTAGCCTACTTGTTCAGTGATATTCAATGTTTACGTTCTACTCTTTTCCAGATAAAGTTTCTTTGGTTGATTGATTGATGATTGATTGATTGCGTATACCTCAAATGGGACATTTGATGACGAGTGCATGATGTACTTTCCACTTGCTGCATCTTGTCTAGCCGCCTTAATTTCCTTACAGGTTCCTTCTGAAATTAATTCACAATGAAAGAAAAGTTTTAATTTTGTGCATAGAGTGTATCTGTACACGCATAGTTTTCACAGCGACCGTACAGGTCTTCCGCATTGACTTTGGGTTTAAAATTTTTCAATTAGTTGTGCGTTTTGGGATCATTCATCAGAGATTTCCGTTTCATTCGGTGACCATCAGTCGAGTGTAGAGTAGCTGCAAACTCGATTGTGTATAATCAACTATGGGGCCTACTTAATAATATATGGCCTATGAACGCAAACAAATGGGTACATGTGGTAGGCACCGCAGCTTAAACCTAAACAGCACTCAACGGGTCTATCCGGACTCCATACATGTCCATTGTTCATGTTCTTTTTCAACTTGTTCTGTTGAGGGATAAAAAATGGGACATGATCTGCAAGAGGCTGCTAGATGACACGGCAAACGATGCGAGATTGATGAACAGTCTAAATTTTTTTGGTAAGTTAGATGACTAACTAGTTATTTAGTTAACTAGAAGAATAATGTGTCCAATTTAATTAAAGACTTCTGTAGCGCCTTATCATAATGCCAAAGCATAAGTCGATGGTCCCTTCAAGTGAAAATCGGTGTCAAAATCATAACTCGTTGGTGAAGCAAAACCGAATTCTAATAGGGCAGAGAAAACAGAAGCCAGGCTACAATTGGCAAAGAAGTTGAAACAGATGCGTTTTTAGTTTAGCCCTAGTGACACCAAAGAATTGATAGAAGACGTGAACTGGGCAGTGTATTCCCAATCTTTGGACCAGCCACCGAGAAGACCTCAGAGCCAAACGTTGTTAGGGTATGGGGCACAGTAAGAGTCTCATTGTCCATTGATCGACTTATATAGTGCCTTTTACTATCTCATAAAAGCGCTGCATATACATGTACACTAACCTAAATGATTTTGAAGTTCATTTAGAATGGAAAACTTCATCAATGAGCAAATTAATACAGCTCATCTAATGGCGTGCAAGGTAAAGGCTTTCGTCCATCGAACCCTTAGCTTCTGCTGTCCGTGGCTTCTCCGCTTGTATATCTTCGAATCCGGAAGACTCTTGCACTAATAAGCTTGCTAGCAAATAATCTGCTATTGAGAACGTCAGCTGTTGCGTTGGTTGTTCAAATATACACACACAAATCGTGTGATTCATTCTAATCGTAATCATAATCGTAGACTCCAAATTTCTAAAGCGCTACTTAAAAGCTAAGCGCATGGCTCCAGCTTATTCACGAGCGCTGCTGGGATTGTCCAAAGATGTTAAAAACCAAAGAGTGAAAGGGGAAAGGAGCTGTTAGGTTGGGTTATGTTGTAGCTGAGAGAAATGCGAAGTAACAGCTTTAGCTAAAAAAGAAAAGAAAATTCTAATTATTATTTTCCTTGTAGGTCTTAACCCTATCCAGTTTATTTAGTACAGAAACAGAGAAAGAACAGTATTTGCAAGAGAAATATAAGTAATGAATGAGATTATACACATCACCTGCGTCATTTGAAGACAAAAGCAGTGTCAGGAAAAGATACGACAGACACAGCTTGAAGGCTTCCATTGCAGTAACAACGTTCTGTAGTCAAGACAACGATTGCTAGAGGCAGTTGGTGAACTCCTAATGTACCAGCTCTATGTTGTTGTATACAGGCAGTTGCATCCGTCCGAGACATATGCATCAGCATGGTAATTTCAGCAACTTTATAGCATTTTAATGCCACTGTCAGTTCAGAGTTGTAATACAATGTCACGTGGTTAGGTTGTCATACAATGTTGCGCATATTTTTCTCGAAATTAAATATGCAGGCCTATATCAAGCTCGTATGCTGGATTTGGTCGAGTTCCTTTCTAAGAATAGTCGACTAATTTCTGCGAAAAGTTAAACAAGGATGCTCTATCGTTGGCAAAATACAGACTAAATTGGCTAAATGCAAATATATGGCTGTTGGCTTAATGTGTTATTAAGGTCTAGATCCTCAATTATAGAGCACAGGCGGATTTAACAAGCTGTAGCCCATAGGCCAAGCATTTTTTGTGACTTAGCACAATATGGGCTGTGCCAACGTTTTATGCAATACTGTAGACCTGTTTCATTGATGTTTTGCAGTACAGGCCAAAGCCAACATATATCCATAAACGCCAATATTCGCAGTATTGATTACGTCAACTTTTATACACTTTGAAGACCTGCACTGTAAATGTTTTCTCTTTTGAGGACACGTTATTGACAATTATCGATATGGTCTCCTCTGTATGTGCCACTGGACCCACAAGCCAAAGCCAGCATTTATCCGTAAATGCCAATATAGGCCAAAATACTCTGACAGGAGCCGCACCACAAAAACCTGTGTATCAGCATTTTGTACAAATGTTACATTCGTTATAATGCTTGTCCACTAGGTATTTACTCGATGCTTTATTCCGGTTTAAAATATGTCTCACCGTTCACATACTACAATTTAATCAGCAAACTTATCTTCGTTACAATCTGGACCGTCAACCCACAAATACTGCAATCGATTAATGGAAACCGTGACTCTTCTTGTATCTCGTACCAAAACAGTGTTGGGTTGTCGAGCGTTCTCGGTTGCTGGTCCACGGATTTGGAATTCGCTGCCACATTCCATTTGTTTTGCGAGTTCTCATGATGTCATTCAGGTCTAAACTTAACATTCAACCCTTTGAATTTCTCATCCACAACAGACTAACTTCTGGTTTCTCTGACCCTATCGGAATTCATGCTGGCTTCTCCAACGGATCCTGATTCTGATTAGGAATTCACTTGAAGCGACCATCAAGTAATTGATGTGTTGGGAATTATGATAACGGCTCTATAGGAGTCGTTAGATTAGAAAAGATAAGATAACCTGCTGAGAGGATTCTGTGTAACGATCCTTGGCAAGTGGTTGGAATACATTAATCTCTGTTGTCAACCCCGATAAATTTAGTTGGTACAAGTGTAAGCTTGGAAGTAAACAGTAACTTCTCTTCGTTCTGTTCACTCGCTAGTATCAATTCGTTCTCAACTTGCCTTTTACAAAAATTGCTTAGCCGGCCTCTCTGTTTTAGTGGATTGATCTTCTAGATGATGACCTGATTGAGGCCTGGTTTTGGTGCGCCATCGGTTAATACCACGTCCAATAGACATCGGCGCGATGGAATTTATCATTTAATAATAATAAAAGTACTGCGATGCTCTGGATCGTGTGATTCGTCCACAGTCGACTTAAAGGTCAAAGTCAAGGAAATGAGCGCCTCCCGCACAATTATCACGGAAGCTCTAATTTTACATTAATGAGTGCTATATGTGGCATTGTAGTCCTATCTCTCTAAGTAACCCAATTATGCATATTGAAATTGTAATTAATAACTTCTAATGCCCGGTGTCCAATGCACAAAGCATCAACCGATGGCGTACCATAGGCAAGTCGGAATCAGGTCAATATCAGAAGTCCAGTCCCAAAATCATATAAGAATCTAAGAACGTTCACATCCAGATGCTGAGTCATGAAACTTGCATTTAAGAAGTGCAAAAATTCACTGGACTTCTTTACGTCTTAGATGTTTTATCCATTGATAATGTCGCAGACGAAATTTTTTGGTCTTCACAAAGTAGCCCAAACAGTGTTACGAAACTTTGAATTTGTCGAATGGTCAATGCCGTTTCGTTACAAAAAGATCACCAAGAGTCAACACTTATAAAAGATAGTGTCTTTAGTATTAAAGAACACTCTATGTAATTTTATTTTTAAATCAAAATAAGCAGTTTATAGTTAATATAAAGTAATATAATAATGACTAGAGCTAAGTCTCTAAAATGTCATAACCTTAATCCTACATGAAGCAAACAGTTCATAGTTAATATAAAGTAATACATCTATAACTAGAACTTGAGCTTTAAAATGTCATAAGCCTACTCCTACATGAAGCAATCAGTTCGCAGTCAATATAAAGTAATGCATCTAAAACTAGAACTTCGGCTTTAAAATGTCATAAGCCTACTCCTACATGAAGCAAACAGATCCTAGTTAATATAAAGTAATACATCTATAACTAGACCTTAAGCTTTAAATTGTCATAAGCCTACTCCTACATGCAATAAGGCGCAGTGTATTTATTCAAGGGCTTGTTACTGAAAACCGATGTTCACTCCGAGTATGCCATATTTGCTGAGCTGGTTTGTCTGGACATAGCATCCGCATCCTCCCCAGTGGCTCTCCGCAAACATGAAGTACTCCGGTGGCATCACACGACCGGACGGATTCGGCAGAACATTCGAAAATATGTTGTAGACCGGTCCAGGAACATTGTAGGTAGATGGCGCCGACTCCGAGAAATCTGGGAAGATGGTGATCTGACTGTTCGGATTCTTGTCGGCGTTTTTAAATGTGACACGAACACCGTTTTCGACTAAACCCTGGATGTTGTTGTTTGAGGCATTGACAATTGGCAGGAATCCGAAATATAGATATGGTTTTCTCAAAGTGTTAACGTTGAGCGGAGCTTTATATCCTGTGTGTTCGCTTAGACCAAGTTTCAGCGGAATGCCTCTACGAATACAAAAGACCCCGCAATATGCTCTAAGTAGACTCATGTAGAAAGCATGTTATACCGCTTTATAGAAACCAAAGGCAGATTCGGGGACAATCCAGATATGCTCTCATTAGATTATTTCCCTTCTGCCACTCTTGTCAAGTTCTGAATTAACCGGTGGCTAAAACACTGTGAAAGTGCTAGAAGAGGTATATGCGAAACAAGGTCAAAATGAGAACACAGCTCATATTAGAGTTTCATGGAACTCAGAAACCCAGTAGCACCTTTTCTTTCTCAGAGCCACTTGACCGCTGATAACTGAAAAACCTTCGTAGACGTTATATAAATTACCTGTTACATTACCACCTCTCCATACGGAGTACCTACCCGTATTCGGGAAGCTGGCTGAGTACGGCATAAGGCTGAGTTCCGTCGCTCTTTCGAACACGCATGAGAAACGTAGCTGTCTTTGTGAACATTTGACAAAGATCGTCACTTGTCAGTTGGGTTAAGGCTTTTGGGCTGAGGAAAGTGTAGCCACCGCCATTCAGTCCCATCTCACAATACACCTTAGACAAACATGAACGATCTTATTGCAAAGCTAAATCATGTCCATACGTGACTGTATTATCCTTAGGTAGAAATATGCTGTGATTTGATTCGTTCTTAAAATGTATTGAAGGCGTTAAATCCCTTAAGGACATTGCCGCATTAATCAGGCGACGACAGATTTGTGTAAATCGTTGCTAGGCATAACCATCTGCTTTTATTTGACAATTTCATAAAGTCACCATTTTAACGTGAACGCAATACCATGACAATCGATGGGGTGTGAAAGTTGGAGATATCACAAGAGACGAGTTCTGTACATTGCAAAAAGGTAAAATCATATTTTCTGTTCAACTGTTAGTCTTTCTAATCTGGCCAACTTCAGATATTTCTATTCCCCCGATATATCATAATACAAGGCGTCATTCAGTGGCCACTGCGATGAAGAACACAGTCCATGTTTATAAAGCTTTGGAGAAGCTCAGAAGAAATCTAGTAATAGGCCTAAGGGATAGAATTCTCTCCCTTTATTTCCATTTCATTGATGCATATGACAACCGTAATTATGCTAGAAACCAGGCGAAAATATTATATCTGATCTGGAATGTATCTGCATATATCTGGCTATGTCTGCTTTTTTGAAATTAGCCTACTGATGATGTATGACATATGTTCTGGGTTGTATTTTTTCCTGTCAACCTAATGTAGCCTACTTGTTCAGTAATATTCAATGTTTATGTTCTACTCTATTCCAAATAAAGATTCGCTGTCTGATTGATTGATGATTGATTGACTGCGTGTACCTCAAGTGGGACATCTGATGACGAGTATATGATGTACTTTCCACTTGCTGCATCTTGTCTAACCGCCTTAATTTCCTTACAGGTTCTTCCTGAAACTAATTCACAATGAAAAAAGTTTTAGTTTTATGCATCGAGTGTATCTGTGTACGCGTAGTTTTTACAGCGATCGTACAGGTCTTCCGCCTTAACCTTTGGGTCTAAAATTTTTCAATAAGTTGTACCTTTCGAGATTATTCATCACAGATTCCCGTTTCATTCCGTGTCCGTCTGTTGAGTATAGAGTAGCTGTATACTCGATGGCGTAAACTCGACGAATAGGGCTACTTAATAACACATAGCATAAGATCGCAAGCAAACGTGTACATGTGGTAGGCTCCGCAGCTTAACCCTAAACAGCACTGAACGGGTCTATCCGGACTCCATGCATGTTCATTATGTTCTTTTCTCACGTGTTCTTTTGAGGGATCAAAAATGAGAAGGCTGCTCGATGACACGGCAAACGACGTGAAATTGGTGAACAGTCTGATTAATTTTGGTTAGTAAGATGACTAACTAGTTAGTTACTTATCTAGAACTATAATGTTTCAAATTAAACTAAATGCTTCAGTAATGCCGTTATCGTAATGCCAAAGCATCAGTCGATGGTCCCTTCAAGTGAAAATCGGAGTCAAAATCATAACTCGTTGGTGAAGCCGAATCGAATTCTGATAGGTCAGAGAAACCAGAAGCCAGGCTACAATTGGCAAGGAAGTTGAAACATGCGTTTTAGTTTAGCCCTAATGACACCAAAGAATTGACAGAAGACGTGAACTGGGCAGTGTATTCCAAATCTTTGGACCAGCCACCGAGAAGGCCCCAGAGCCAAACACTGTTAGGGTATGGGGCACAGTAAGAGTCTCATTGCGCATCGGTCGAGTTAAGTAGTGCCTTTTAAGTATCTCACAAAAGCACTGCGTGTACACTAGCCAAAATGATTTTGAAGTTCAATTAGAAAAGAAAATTTCATCAGTGAGCAAACTAAGTAATGCAGCTCATCTAATGGCGTGCAGCGTAAAGGCTTTCGTCCATCGAACCCTTAACTTCTGCTGTCCGTAATATTTCCGCTTGTATATCTTCGAATCTGGAAGATTTTTTGCACTAATAAGCTTATTAAGAAATTATCTGCTATTGAGAACGTCAGTTGTTGCGTTGGTTGTCCAAATATACACACAGATCGTGTGATTCATTCTAATCGTAATCATAATCGTAAACTCCAAATTTCTAAAGCGCCACTTAAAAGCTAAGCGCAGTGATCCAGGTTTTTCACGAGCTCTGCTGGGATTGTCCTAAGATGTTAAGAACCAAGTCGAATTGCCAGACGACCAAAGAGGGAAGGAGGGAAGGAGCTGTTAGGGTGGGTTATGTTGAAGCTAACAGAAATGCGATGTAACAGTTTTAGCTAAAAAGAAAAACAAAATCTACTTATTATTTTCCTTGTAGGTTTTAACCCTATCCGGTTTATTTAGTACGGAAACAGAGAAAGAGCAGTATTTTCAAGAGAAATATAAGTGCTTAGTGAGATTATACACATCACCTGCGTCATTTGGAGACGAAAGCAGTGTCAGGAAAAGACACGACAGACACAGCTTGAAGGCTTCCATTGCAGTAACAACGTTTGTAATCAAGACAACGATTGCTAGTATCAGCAGGTGAACTCTTGGTGTAGCAGCTCTCTGTAGCTATACACAGTCAGCTACCTGCATCCGTCCGAGACATATGCATCAGCATGGTAGTTTCGGCAAATTTATAGTATTTTGATGCCCCTATCACTTCAGAGTGATTATGCACTGTCATGTGGTTAAGTGGTCATGCAATGTTGCCCATCTGATTATCAAATTAAATAAGCAGGCCCATATCAAGCTCATGTGATGGATTTGGTGGAGTTCCTTTCTAACAGAGGTCGACTCATTTCTTCGAATTGTTAAACTAGGATATAATATCGTTCGTGAAGTACAGAATAAATTGGCTAAATGCAAATATATGGTCGTTGGCTGAATGTGCTATCAAGGTCTACATCCTCAATTAAAGAACAGAGGCGGATTTAACAAATCTACCACCTATAGGCCAAGTTTTTTGCCCTCACTATTATTTATCACTTATCTTTCTCTTGCTTCATGCATATGCGTGACCTTCGCAGAATCCGCCTTATGTTTAACTTCAAAACCGTATCTACCACCGCCACATCCCTAGTTCATACAAAAGTAGGCAACTGCAATTCACTTTTCCTGAACATAGACTCCTCTCAAATAAACCTTCAAGCTATCCAGAATGCTCATGCTGGCACCAAAACTCTCAATAACCGTCACATCGGTGGTGTTCTAAAATCATTGCCTTAAAATACCTGAACGAATAGAGTATAAAGTTCTATCACTTGCCTACAACACATTTCAATCTTTTATTTTCGTTAGTTATTTACAATCCAACAATTCCTTTCAAACCGCTCCTCTTCTGCTTTAACATTTCTGCCGTCACTTCACCGTTAAAATTTGGAAATCGCTTCATATCCATAGCTGCTCCACCCCTCTGGAATAAACTCCCACAAGAATTATGAAATTATCTGATCCATCATACGAATTTACCAACACTTCACCTCTTGTAATCTCTGCGCATTTCTTTCATTCAAAACTGAAAACACTCTTCTTCCAGAAATCCTATTTGTTTCTTCCTCTTCCCCTTATCTCACGTTTCGGTTCAATTTCAAACACCATCCACCGCAGCGGGCTGACTGTCTGCCTGCCTGACTCTTGGATCTTGACTTGGAACCGATTCCTTCCTACCTATCGATTTTCTTTGATTGAGCGCTTATGAATAGGGTGGTTCCCGCGACTTAACTTTCATTGGGCGCTGTAGAAATCTGGAGTTTACGATTATGATTACAATATTTATGTTCCAAATGTAGGTGTATTTTACTAAATCAATTAAATACGGTATGTGGGTATGACAAGCGTTTAAACCGGGAAGAGGGAAAGGATGACACGCGATGTATCACAGACATTTCGGGAAAGGAAGAACTCGGTTTAAGGGAAGAGAAAAGGGAAATTAGAATTCGTAGGCAACATTTCGAAATATTTACACAAAATATTTACAACGTTTTAAATAAAAATAATTATAAAAATATATTGTCATTAATATCATAATTATTATAATTGTACTTATTTATTGTCGTCTCGCTCACAGCTTTAAATTTTTTAACTTTTGTTTTTTAGTTTTTTATGTTTTTAATTTTTAAGTTTTACTGCCCTCTAGAATGTGCCGCGCCTAGGCCCTGGGCTTGCTTGTCCGTGTATAAAGCCAACGGTTTTCTACAGACGTCGCGTTTCGACTTTAATACAGAATTACTGTACCGTACGACCAACTCTCGTGCGTCAGTTCTCCTAAGTTTACTTAGTTAGCTAGTATCTTTATGACTTTGTTCTCTTAAATAATATTTTCTTCCTTCAACTGTTGTAATTGAAAGAGCGTTTTATTTGGCCTCACATTTAAAGAAACATGCCTATTTTAAATGCAGCTTCCGTAATTCATTGAAAAAGATCAACCACCTGTCAGCGAATAGGCTACTTGTTTTGACTAATACTAAACCTACTTTTCACCGACACTCTCAAAGGAAGAGATACGTGTATATTGACTCTGGTGCAGTCTTCAGAAAGTTGGAAGATAATACTTGCATTTAATTGACATTTGCACCTTTTAGGGGTTCTTAGAAGGTCCTATATAAATAGCCAGGCACATAAATATTCACTTATTTGAAAGATAAAGATAACACACTTGCTTGGCAGTGATTTCAACGAAAGCCAGACCAACGAATGATCCTACAAGGCAGAGACATAGGCCAAGACCAAATCGAGGTAATAACATTATTATTAACACTTATATTAATATTAATAGATTAATGTTAATTTTAATATTAATACATTTGATTATCGATAACAATATTAACAACAATGAAAATACTAGTAATATATAACTTTTGTTCTCGAGGCACAAGATTGTAAGAGCACAAGTGGGTACAGTTGCACGTTTCAACTGAGCCTTCACCACCGCTGCCCGTTTGAATGGCTACCACGCCTTTTAAGCTCCCAATGTACAGGCTGTGCTAGTAAGAGATTAAATTCTCTGAAATATAGCCATGATAGGTATGCGAACCGGCAGCCTCACGCATAGAGGCGCCTTGACGTAGGGCCTATCCTTTAACCCATGTAGGCCTTTGAACGACCATCTCATATGTCAAAGTTTCTGATGACCGCTTTTAGTGATCACACTTTTGTTCCACATTTGAAGGTCACAAATTGATTATTTATAGCTACCTTTAACTTCTACCTGATATCATCCACGTGTATAAATATTTCGAAATTTTTCCTGCGAATTCTCATTTCTCTGTTCTTTCCCCTTAAACCGAGTTCTTCCTTCACCGAAATGTCAACGATACATAGTGTTTTATCCTTTCCCCTACCCAGTTTAGACGCCTGTGCAATTACACGCCAAAGCTTTTTGCAGTGCGGAATTAGATTAACATTTAACGCAATATAAACTACGCCAACGTTCCATGCAATATCGTAGACCTTACATATTAACGTTTTACACAGCAGGCCAAATGCCAACATGTGTCAATATTCGCATTACAGTTTAGGCCTATGTCAACGTTTTATGCACATTACACGCAAAATGTATTGACACTGGAAATGTTTCCCATTTTGAGGACACATTATTGACTTTCACCGATATGGTCTCTCCTGTGCATTTCACTGCGGAGTCAGTACTTTGATTGTAATTGTAATTAATAAATTCTATTGCGCTGGTGTCTAATGCACAAAGCATCAAGCGATGGCGTACCAAAGCAAAAACCTCAATCAGGTCAGCATCCAGAAGGTCAGTTCAGAAGACAGAGAGGCAGCCGATGGTGGATGAGCTGTTTGAAGAAGGTAAGTCTTAAGCTGCGAACGAAATGACACACGCGATTTAGCAGAACGAACAGATACAGGGAGAGGATTTCAAAATTTAGGTCCAGGAACTGAAAAAACCGTTCACCAAGAACAGTTCTAGTCTTAGGTATGACTACAGAAAGACAGGCAGATGACCATAAGTCTGGGGAATAAGGACTGATTTTAAATATTGTGCTTGGCCAGAGTTCAATAAATGTTACTGTTTTTGAAGTGGAATGTCTGATGCTATCGAGGAAAAATATGTTTTTAAACCTTATAACGTTGTTGCTGGTTTCTACCCCGCAAAGACAACGAGCCTATAAATACCAACACGCAACAACATATCTATATAATATATATATAAATAATGGTTTTATGTATGTATATATATATATTATAAGAATGTGGCAACGTGAGAACATTGAATCTGAAAAGATCTTTATGCACGACCGGCCAGCGGTCGAAGGCAGTTGAGGTGTTTGAAAAGCACTCGCGGAGCGGACGTTGAACTGAGATGTTTACAGCGTTGTCACAATAGAAAAAGTATTCAGATCGTGACGACCGATGCAAAAGGAATGCGAAATGAATAACAAAATTAACAAGAAAACTACGTCAGACGATCAGAAATGTTCCCGCACAGAGCATTCCTCCTATAGGCTAGGCGCAGTGGCCCACGCGGCTTTCTTGGCCAGGCGGTCGGGTACATGGATGAAAATTAAGGGGGCCTGAGACAGCGAGCGCCGAAAAGACGCGAAGCACGTAACGAATAGGGGGTCTGAAGAGCGTCGTAAGATCTCCAGCGGGGCTGGGGTGGAGCACCAGAAGCAAACGCATTTGCCGAATAAAGCAGTCCAAGAATCGAATACGTTACACCGACCTGGAAAATGTTGATGAGAAACGCGCAACGACTGACATATCCAAGCAGACCTTTACGCATAAGTGCAGATTGAGTGACCATAAGTTAGGGTAACAGTGCGTTTTTGAGAGGCCTATAAAAGGCGCTATTTAAATGACTTAATACATAAATTGATACAAAAACATCACAATGGGCAAAAGAACTAACAGACGAGTTAAATGACATGCATATACGTAGGTAGAAAGACAGATATAGACAGACTCAGAGACAAGCACACAGACCTCATGGATCATGGTTATGATAGGCCTAAGGCCTATGATTAAGAACTGCGTCGTGTATCGTTTGTGAGTTGCATACGCTGTATTGCACGTCACAGCATACTAAGTCATATATAGACCCATTGTACATAGGCCTATACTACTCAGAGAAAGGCCTACGTTTATTTTCGGCCTCTGAGCCACTGCGTAGGCCATTCTACAGACCTACCTGTATGCCCTCGTGCATTGCAATGAATGCTAAAAGTAGCCACAGGCCTAAGCAATGCGTGAAGTATAGGTCGTGCTTAGCATAAGTGGCACTACCTCCCTTTGCAGCCATGTTCGTCGGACCAACAGTGGGCCAACAGATGACCATCAATTGCAATCAGTGGCACAGTGCGGGTCCGCTTTAGGCCCCCTTCATGTGGCTGTCAGTGTCTAGACCAGTCAAATATAGAGGTCCGTGTTACGTGAGTGTATTGATATACAATAGGCGTGTAGATATAGAAGTCTACACTTGTAAATTGCATATAGTGCTTTTTAAAAGAAATATGGCCTGAACGTGGACAACACAGCAATGACGGCAATGTGGGATAGTCCTATGGCGTATGACAGAATAGGGCATTTGTAACAGTCAGCGTCGGTGTGTTTTAACTAGCACTGTAGAGGTAGTTTCGGAAGACATGAAGATTTTTCATACTGCTCATTGATACCAGTCTTAGAAATGCATACCCAATACTAATTTAGCATAGGGATAGTTAATTCATCAGCGTATAACTGCAGTTCGCTGCTGTTGTGCGTTTCAAAAGTAGAGCCTCATTTTCAAAACATCAAAACAACTTTCTGTTTTTGTAGCAGCATTCCACAGTATACTGATTCGCTTCAATACTTACAGCACGTCGTTGCAGTATTGATAAGCCTTTTAACCGAGAGGGAAAATTAAGAATTCCATTTCAAAATCCCATTTAGAAGTAGCGTCTCATTATATACATAACACCATAACAGCTTTCTGTTTTTGTAACAGCATTCTGCCAACGTAACCTAATAGTCGTGCACGACGTGCAGTAACCATTTCCAGCACTTTGAGTTTGGAAGCGACACTGTCATTGCTGATGACTAGTTTTAAACATTGAAATCTAGAATACAACATAACTGCTGTGTTAGTGTACAATAATAATAAAAATTTCTGTCCACTTGGCATGCGGGACTTGGGATCAACCGTGTTCATGAATACAAATTTATACAATGATTGATTTCGACGAAGTAGGTGATTGTCGGAACTAAGTTGCTAACTATCAGCTGAATAGAGTAGGCTACTTCCTGTAGACATATAGGACACTAGTAGAACAATGACATTCAGGTGTGATTGTCCTATTCACTTTCTATTGTTTAGCCTAATTAAATAATTTAATTTCACTGATGTCATAGGCCCATGACAAGCGAAAGCGTATACAATTCTGTGTAGTAGTTTCTCTGGATTTCTGATATCGGTTTGTCATCGTGTATATATAGGCCTATAGGCCTATAAGCCTTAACTAAGTTCATCTAAGGTCATTCTACTTACGGACGTCAGAAGCACTTCAAGGAATAGGCAAGATATGGAGAAACATGAGAATAACAAAGAAACACAGGCAAGAATAGACTTGTATTCCATTTCGTAATAAATGCTTCAAAATGGCTTCCGGAGCTCCGCCTCGGAAACCGCTGGGAGCATACTTCGTTTCCCAGACCTTCAAGCCGTTTGGGCCTTTGTGCTTATCGCCATTCGCGGCCTCGTGTCTTTGGCGCTCGGTGTACCTGTGCCCCAGCACCAAGACTTGTGCCCCCCATCTTTGGTAAAGTCCTGGCGACCAGACTGCGAAGGAAAGAGAAACAAAGGAAGACCACGATATAAACGAGAACATTACAAGACTTGGGCTTTAACATGAGAACAGCGCTGGTTTTGGCAAGAATGGAGATAATTTATTCGCAACATCGCCTACAAAGGGCTGGCGTCTGGAACTGAAGATGACAGAGGTGATGATCTAAGTTGTTTTGCAAGTAACAGAATATGAACTAACGTAGCATCATAAATGGATAAGCAGGAAATAATCAATTATTGAATGATCACTGCAAGACCAACTAAAACGGAAGTTAACATAAAAGAGTAGACCAATAGTCGAACTTCGCTTTAACTACCTTTCAACTTTGTTTTCACTGAGCGCCTGCGAATAAACTGGTTCCAGCAACTTTGTTTTCTTTCCTTTCACCAAACAGCGATAGCACAAAAAGCATGACACGAGAAAAAAAGAAAAAACAGAGATTAATGACGACAGTTAAACCGGCCTGTGATTATAAGAGTAGAGGCTGTGATTTGTTACTTTAAGCCCGCACCTGCCACTCAGACAGGATATCCGGGTTTATTTGTGTAAGCAGTGCAAAGTAAGTAACCTTGAACTGTATGGCTAAATAAAAACACTAACGAAACTGCTGATCGATGACAATACAATACACTTTTACGGGCGTCTCGGACTCAGTCTCGTCTCTGTCTCGTCTAGGAGACCTTATAGGTCTCATCTCGTCTCTGGAAGGGTCGTCTCTGGTCTCGCTACCAAGGGTCTTAAGGGAATCTCTGGTTACTGCAGGTCCTAATTATAATGTTTATAATGTAACTTGAGCTATTGATCCGTTTGTGCGCACAGCTGCATGAGTTCTGACGCGGCCTATATGAAGACATCTTCCAGACGTAGCCTATATAACATCCGAAATTAGACCATATTATGTCTAATTGCGGATGCACCAGGTTAACCTCTGGATACTGTCTTCACATAGGCCGTGTTATATATTATATAGAAGGATGTCGCTTCGTGCAGGTTGTATCTTGGCCCACAGCTTCTGAAATAGCAACACGGTAGGCCTACTGTCATCCAAACTGCAAACTGGTTGGAAGACGTTCAAGACGATGTCCAAGAAAACTTAATGTAAACATACGTTGACCTAAGTAAAATCTACTTAGACTTAGAGCTATAGTGATACTATCATGTTACGATTAATAATGTTAATATTGCTCTTGGTCTTAAACTTAGGCCTATATCTTATATCTTGAAGTTCTTAAATTAGAGGCATGCGCCAGAAGCGTCGCACCTGCTGCACCGTCGCCGCTGCCATTTTTCATACTCGTTACCCTGTCTGTCTGTCTGTCTGTCTGTCTGTCTGTCTGTCTGTCTGTCTGTCTGGCTCTCTCTCTCTCTCTCTCTCTCTCTCTCTCTCTCTCTCTCTCTCTCTCTCTCTCTCTCTCTCTCTCTCTCTCTCTCAGACATACACAAGTATATATAGGACTCTGTCTGTGTGTGTGCGTGTGTGAGTGTAATGTGTCAAAAATGAAAATGTATAGGTTTTTTATAGCGACCGTAGAGCCTCGACTCTGCTCATTTTTCAATGAATTTATCGGGTGAGATCCTTCACCACGTTCAGGAAATGTTTAGCATTAATTTTCTGGAAATCTAATTGCGCTACTAAAATAATATCGATTCTAAGGCTTTTTAAAAATCTGGTATCGCAATAATACGCAACGTTTATTTTATTTTGAATCAAATATCACCCATCGAACGGCGGCGCACCGCAATCAATTTATACGTCACCAAGTGTGTACTCTTCAAATTATAATGCTGCGTGTTGTAGTCGTTGTTCGTTGAGGGCGTGGACAGGAGAGAGCTGAGTAGGGCGCTGTTTGTTGGATGAGAAAATCCGCCGTTTGCAATTCGTTTATCTGCTTAGAGCTGAGTTACTCTCCCTGTCCAGTCTAGACTCCCTGACGATAGGCGAAAAAGTCTTTGTTTCAAGTTGAGGTTAGTTTTTAATGTGTTTTTAAGGGAGGAGATGGTGTCTGGTAAGGGTGGCATATGGCCATCCTTTCTCAGGGCAGTACTGCCGCCCGCCGACTTGCAGGATGTGACTAATAGTAAGGGCCGCGTCTGCTCGTCCGCCTCCTCTTGCCAAAGCCCGCGCAGAGCCCACCCGCTCGCCCACTTAACCCACCCGCTAGCCTCTCAACTGCCTTCTCGGATTCTCTGCGGGCCTGGCGTGGGTAGGACGCATGCCTTATGACAAACAAAATTATTTTTCAAGGAATTTGAATTTAATGATTAACGGTCGTAGGTCGAACTAAAGATCAGTGCTTTTAAAAACGTGATCAGTCTCGTCTTAGTTTAGTATTAACTTATTGATATTGTAACGCACTTCGTTAAGATACGCTTTAGTAGAAACCGTTCGTAAAAATTAGTCAAGTCTAGTCCAAAACTTGCGGGATTTTGTAAGGTCAGTGATGACAAGTCATTTTGAGTCTGATAATGCCTACTGATTATCTTTTTCAAAAGTGTGCAAATATAATTTTGAATATATGTATTTACTGTAGTTATAGTTTCAGCTTAAATTTTAGCAAATGGCTTTACAGGTGAAAGCTGAGACACTTGCTAGTGAGCGAGTCCTGAACCATAGGTATAATTTTGTACATGTACAGTCTAGGTACTGTGCACTTTATAATGTGATAAAATTCCATTCTGCACTGGACATCAACAGATTTTAGAGAGGAAATATACCAGTACCATTTGTGGTATCCTGTACTTTCTGGCACATATTTTTGTCTGAGCTTTCTGCCCTTGCTTATGACCTTCATAAGTTTTTCCCATGACTTTCTTTCCGTGTCCATGTATTTGTGTGTACATCCTTATAGCTTTTTAACTGGCTGATGCTGGCATTGATTTAGATCGGCTGCAAGTTGATACCTGTGTTAATGTTAGAACATTAAAAGTTGTTGTATAAATTTAGATAACTTTTGGGGTGAATTTTAGAACAGTTTTGACAGATGTGTGCCCTGAATCATTATAATATATCAGTGCATGCTGTTTTACTGGATTAGTAGGGGTTTGTTTGTAGAATGGCTAAATTTGGCGTCTCTGCACTGCTGAGTCATTTAAGGAACTAATAAAAGAAGTTAATATGTAGTCGTCAAGATGTAAATATTTGGTATAGGATGAGTAAAGTGATTTTGTCCGCTTTTATTGTTTAAGCTTGCTTCTTGCATATACGTGCAAATATCTTGTGCTCTTGTGAGAAGAGGGTAAACAGATCTGCTATTCTGAGCCTAGTCATGGGCAGGCAGACTTTAAGATTATACACTACTGAAAGTAATGCCTGCTTTTGGCTGGCACTAACAGCATAACTAGTTCACTTAACACACCAGTTGTCTGATAATGAACCACAGTCACTAGGTCCTGCAGCCTAACAGTAAGAGTGACCTTTTAAGTAGGCCAAACTAACTGTGCTTTCTCTGAAGATAATTATTTGACTATTCAGGTCACACTAACTGTACTAGTCTTGGAGGGGAAATGACTGTGTGCTGAAGTACTTTTTCTTGACTGAGCTAATTGTTATAGTTACCAAGTAAATATAAGATGTTCTGACTGTAGAGCAAAGCCTTTGTAATTAATAGTAGCAGTGTTTTAATATTTATAATCAGCATGTTGGTCATGGTGTGTTGAACATAAGATGATGTTTCACTAAGCATTGCTAAAAAACCAGGTTCTGGTTAGTATTGAAGGTGTTGGATTTTTGAAGCAGTTCCTGGGAAGTTAGGTACTCTCTTGAGCAACGTTTCTTATCAGGAGTTGCATTAATCATTCCTGAAGCCTGTTAGGGTCTAATAAAACAACACCAGCGTAGTCTGGATGTGATTTCGGTGAGTGGAGCCAGTAACAGTGGAGGTTTGGCTCCAAAGGATAGTTTTTAACCATGGGTCAGTGAGGATGAGGAAGTAAAGAATCATATAGAGCATATGATTTGTGTTGTGTTGTGCAAAACAGTAGTAGTAGCTAATTTGTCTGTATCATACATTAGTATTTCTCACTGTACTTTGTTTACTCACTGTACTTTGGTCAAGAGAGTTCTTTTTTTTAGCTATGTTCCTTAGGTGACTTAATTAAACTGTAGTCTCATTGTATTACTTGGCCTCTGTGTTGCTACTTCAGTACTGATATCCATTTTTGACTTCTTCTTGCAGTGATTTTGATTGCAACTTTGTCTTGAAGAGGAATAACCAGAAAAATCAAAATGCCGAAAACGGTAAGTAGTTTCAAAAATTGTTGTGCATATCTTTCATTCTGTCTGTGCTATATTTGTTTGAACTTAATTTGCATACATATAGGATGACTGTATTCAATATCTGTGTGAGTCTGTTTAAGGAAATGAAACTCAAGCTTTAGCTGTTAGTGTTAAAAGGTATTAGTCTGTCTTTCCTAATGACAGAATTAATTTATTTCACATTGTTCGTGTGTCGTCTTTGATATCATGTTGAAATTTGCTGTAGTTCTGCTTTGAAGCTGAACTTTTGATGGCAGTTCCTTTAATTTGTAGTTATCAAATTAGCCACTTGTTCATGACATTCATGAATATTATCACTGATACCTTTTAATTTCAGTACTCTTCCAGTGTCTTGCTTCTTTCATAAATTGCTGTTTTCCAAACAAAATTCATCAAGAATTCCTGATTCTGCCCCCTCTCTTTTCCACAAGCATTTGAAGACCGTATTATTCCCCACTAGTCCTGGGATATCGGGCCGGGAGCACCTCTAATGAGTTTTATCTTGAAGTGGTGCTTTATAAGTTTTTGATTACAATTACAAGAGAGTTTTACAGTCATAATAATTTTTGATAGTTTTCCCACGTCTCGTGGTAGCTCATCAGCTATTCTGTGCCTAGGATTAGTCAATTTTTCATCTATGTTGCTTTTCTGTTGTCATTCACTAGTTCAATCCATTTTGCCCCTGAATAGTTTAGTGGTAAATTTTTGCTTGCTTTGTTATGTCTTTGCCTCTGGGCTGTTTGCAAACTTTGTTTATTTCACTGAAGGAGTTCTTCGTTTTTTTTTAGTTAAATTAATTTTTTACTTTTTTTTACAAATATTAAGATTCAAAAGAAGGAAATTAGTTTACATATTGATGTTAATTTCTGACTCAAAATGTGTGTGAACAGTTTTATATCTGTAGTATATTTCATCCTCGTTTTCTTGTTTTTTTTTCTTTTGCTGTATTTTTCATGTTCTTTATCAATGCATTGCTACTTATTGTCTGCAAAGGACACGGTATATCACGTAAGTGATGACCAGCCTGGAGTCGTGGAGCAACAGGAAAAACACGGCCTGTTCAGTTGGTTCAGGAAAGATGACAAAGTATTGAAGGCATTGTTTGGCATAAGATAATTATCTCTGCATGGTCGTGTGGCTGGTCTGTTAATTAGAATAACGTTACAGCAGAAAGCATTTGCAGTAAGGAATTTTTCTGCTGCAGCATGACTGTTGAACTAATGTTTTGGCCACCAATGAAAGATTTACTGTATGACTCTTATTTTGGTTGAGAAATGAGTTCATTAGTTAGACATTTGATGTAGCGCATTTTAAGCACCTCACTTGTGCTGCCTATGCTAACCTAAATTATGTTAAATGTCATTACGAACAGAAAGTACATCAGCAAACAAAATAATCCACAGATACCTAATAGAATCACAAGTGGTAGGCTAACGCTTAACCAACGGATGTAATTTTCTCTTAATCTAGGTCTCTTGTGTTTTAACAGCATGAACATCCATGATTTTTCTATCCTGAGTTTTCTGTTAAAGCTCACTAACTAGTATTAATTTTCTTTTGTCAATAGATCTGCATGTCTTATTGCTGAGCATTGGTTGACTGTTCTGATTAATTCATGATGCAGTTGCTGAACTAGATTTTAGGCTGTTAATATTAGTGTAACATAATGTGAATTTATAGGAAGAGCTGCTGTTATATCTATGGATAAGATCATATTTTACAGCCAATTATGAGCAAAGTGCTTCATTTTCTTAGCCCTGGCTTAAAAAATTAGGTAGTCTTGCACTACATCATCTTATCTTAGTTCTTAATCAAGATTCAGACTCGGTGTATGGCCTAGTCCATAAGAGCTGAAGAGTGGTTTTTATCCTGGGCTCAATTTGAACTTCTGGACTCGTGATTGCCAGATTAGAGTGCTGACCTCGTCAAAGAGCTCTGCTTTTGCTTACCTTCCACTACTCTGCATTGTCGGTATATTTGCTTACAGAAATCAAGGAACTTTATTGATGAATCACATATCTGCTGAAAGACAGAGTTGATATACATTTAAGTGAAAGCCAGATTCTGTTTATCTAACTGGAAATAGAGTGCCAAAATGTTTTTAAAAAATCTGTCAACTACATTTTTATATTTAATTGTTGTCACTTTATGGATACTGCTTTCATTAAATGTGCAGTTCTGGGAGTCTCGGCATAATGTAAACAAGCTGGCTGTCTTTCAGTCTTTGCCAGAGCATAGCATCTGAGTCCCTGTTGTTATGTTTTTGAATGAATGTTTTACTTCTTTACCTTGATTATAAACACCCTTTCCTTCCATTATTTGCAACAGAATGGTTGTTTTGCAAAATGTTCTAACAGTTGAGCTTAAGTGTTTTTAGGTCAATGTATTTTGTTAACTTATACCAGTTTACATTTTGCTTTACAGTTTAAACAGTCGTAATACGATGTAAACACGCTAAATGCCAAGAACTGGAAAGTAGGAAAGTACAGCAGCTAACCTAAACTAAGACACTTAGCTTCCATGTGCCAGTGTTGGCATTCCCAGCCTACACAGGCACTAATCGCCAGCCTATTGATATGAGGTTGGGCATAAAGTCCATATACCAGTGTTGTTCAGTTCAACTCTCTCCATGTTTATGTGCTCTCTGTGCATCATAAAACAGCTGGAACTTCAGACTCTACTGCTTCTCCTTTCAAAACATACTGTAACTAACCATGCCTTACACATCAAAGATACTGAGCTTTTTTAATGCAGAGTGAGAAAATTGCCGTTTGCATTTGCCCTGTAATTTATTTACAATGGAACCTTGCACATGCTAATAATTGTTAGAGCACCCAATTAGGTATCGTGTGTATATGAAGGTTGTATGCAATAATTCCAGCTGTAAATATCGCTCTGTTACATTGAACTTTATTGGTAATGTTAGAGATTAATGTAAGCATTTTCAGCGTAAGAAGTTTATTCATGAAAAGTCTTGTGAGAATAGTTCTGTGGAAAACAGGCATATATGGTTTGGCATGAAGTTGGCTTCTTAAAGCAAATCTGAAGGAAAGCCATTCGTCTGGTCAAGAAAATGTAGTTGAGTAGAAACTTTGATAGTTGTGAGATTGTCATGATAGTCGTGAGATTATCATGATAGGCTTGAGATTGTCATGTGGTTTAATTCCTGAGCACCGTGGTAAGAGGCATGTTTCGAGTTGTATATGGCTGACCGTTAAAACTTTGAAGTTTACCTGATGCATGATGAGTTCAACTTTCTTAACAGAACAAGACAGTGGCATGGTTTCTTTTAATTGCTTTGTTGCATACTGACCACTGTAGTCTGGTTGTTTGATTGGCCTGGGGATACTGGCATCTTGTCACCGTGGAATGGTTTCTTATGGGCTCTGAATTCCAAAGCACTCATAATGGTGGGAAAGTAGGTACAGAGTAGGGTTATGAGAAACACGAGTCTGGTAAACAGCTTGCTCTTAATGAATAATTCATAGAGACCAATAGTTCTGAAACAAAAATCGTGACTAAATCTGAAAGAGAAAACACCTGATTGCTGTAACGTTGTGCCATGTCTTGGCTGGGAGTGCCTTTGAGCAGATTCTGTATCAATTATGTTTACTGCCACATTATGTATGTGATTTTGTAGTAAAGTTAAATACCTTGAGCCTTGTTAAATATGTCGATTTAGCTATGAATAGAATTTAAAATGTGAAAGTAAAAATAAATGTGCTAATTCTTCTTTGGCAGTGAATGTTAAGTCCACTTGATCTATCCTTGCTGTGTGCTTCATCTTCCTTGAATGGCATGATTTCAAGACTGTTAGATTTTGCTTGTTTGTTTTCTCTTCTGCTAAATCTGTTCTCCATGAAGAACTCTGCTGTAAAATATTGTTAATGGCATTTAGGTGGCACAGCTATGGGGTTACTTCTTTATAGTTTTTGTTGGGGAAAGCTCTCAACAGATTGGAAATTATGATTTATTACTTTGTTTAGTAATTAGTAATTCCGCTGCAAAGTTCTTTAGTGGATATTTTAGACTATCAGCTTTGCTGTTACATTACAATTACAAGAATTTTATGAAGAAGCACAGTCAGAAATACTGTGCTGTCTTGCTAATTGGCTGATGTTTAACCGTAAGAGACGAGCAATTTAATTTCTGTGTATTAGCCTTTTTCCTATCATGTTCAAGCAACTCACAAGAATTTCTGTTCATCTTTATACAAATAGTTTAACTGATGCTATTTTAAATTCAGAAGGAGGAGCTTGGTATGTATTTAGTTCAGGTTATTCTGATATGCAATACTATCGGCTTTTACTAGTAATTCCAGCATTGAAAGGAACGAGCCAAGTACAGTTTGTGCCTCTAATGGCTAATGCAGTCCTGTCTGAGATTGCTCAGTTCTTTTCTATTGTTTGCTACAATGAACAGTATTTTTCTTAGATGTGGCAACATATGACTTTGCTTTTGCACTCATGATGTAACATTTTCTATGAATTTTAACATTTTTGAAGGAAAAGATGTTTTGTCAACTACACTGAGGAGTTTTGTTTAATGAATTGGTACCTGGTCTGCACGTGGAGTTACAGTCATGGCACTTCAATGCTTTGCTGGTTATCGAATGCGTGAGCTGCATCGTACAGCTTGTTGTCTGCTTGTTTGTCTAGGTTAATATGCGAGTGATGACGATGGATGCAGAGTTGGAGTTTGCTGTCCAGACAAACACAACTGGAAAGCAGCTCTTCGACCAGGTGAGTCAGGGTTTAAGTTACTGCTCTTTGACCTGATCAGCCAAAGATGTGTAGAGTGGTATTAGACCAGACAACCCTCTTAATTGCAGCTGAGCTGTTCAGCTTTGGTAGCTGAATCAAAGTTGTCTATTTGTGTGTGCGTGCGTGCGTGTGTCAACCATTGACTTGGGCTAGTGGTTTTTTGATGAAGTAAATAGGAGTGTTTCGAGTGGTCTTTGCAATTGTAGTTTCTGGGAGTTTATTTCTATCATTTGACAACATTGTGTGCCTGAATGTCTGTCTGTCTGTCTGTATTTGTGTGGTGCTTGTTAACGTAAAAGCAGTTTTATAGTGGTTCAGAATACTCTGTTAGAACTACTTGCACCTTCATTTGGAGTAATATGTGTTCTGGCAGCAACTGCAAAGGCTGTCATAAAGTCTGTGTTATCTGCATATTTCATCTCATCTGGTGAGAATAATGTTCTGAGCAATGTAAATTTTGGATGACTGTGTAGCACCTTGAGCCTGATAGGTGTAGCCAAGGAACTTGAACCATGTGTTTTATTGAACAGCAGAGAATGATTGATTGTTTGTTATCTACATAAGACAGAGGGAGACATAGTAAAACATATAAAGCAATACTCTGTAATAATCTACAGACAGCTGTATCTATAAAAGTTGGTCCAAAATTGTGTGGAGTTTGACTGCTATGCTGTAAAAAAGCAAAATCTTTAATAAATGCATTGTTGTTCTTGTAGGTTGTGAAAACACTTGGGTTGCGTGAAATCTGGTTTTTTGGCCTGCAGTATACAGATACAAAGGGCTTCAGTACATGGCTTAAACTTAACAAAAAGGTTAGATTTCATTTGCTGTTGGGAATTTCAAGAACAAAATTTGTCTCAATTCTGATGACACTAAATTCTGTTGTTACCTTAGTAAAAGAATTGGATATTATGTAAATAATACTGAGCATTTTGCTGGCTAGTAGTTTAGTTTTTGCTATGCAAAATTTGAACATTTACAAGTGAGACTATTTTAATTGTTGAAAATATTTTTGCACTATAGGTTCTTAGTCAAGATGTAAAGAAAGAGACACCATTGCAATTCAGGTTTCGTGCCAAGTTTTTCCCGGAAGATGTTTCAGAAGAACTGATTCAAGAAGTAACACAGGTAATGATAATAACAATGATGAGGATAGTGATGATAACAGTGATCAGGTTGATGATTGTTAAGATGATGATTGTTTGGTTTACTATGTGCTCATACATTTGCTGATACGTGGACTGAAGGGTAAATAAGTAAAATTAGTACATGACTGTTACAAGTTGGTTTTTGTTGATTGGCTGGCTGGCTAGTTGGTTGGATTCAAATGTTTCATTGTGGATAGATGTGATGGTGCTGATGGACAGTGACAGGTGTTTATATTTTGTTGTGTTTCTTCAGCGCATGTTTTTCCTGCAAGTGAAGGAAAACATTTTGAATGACGAGATTTACTGTCCTCCTGAGACGGCTGTTCTGTTGGCTTCCTATGCCGTCCAGGCCAAGTACAGCGACTTCAATGAAGAATCGCATGGAGAAGGATTCCTTGCTAATGATCGACTCCTTCCACAGAGGTATTAATTGTGTCTGGATAATCTTGTTTTGCTTGACCAAGTCTTTATCTAATGTTGATTATTTCTGCCTGTGTCTTATCTTTTTGTCTGTCTGTCAGCGTCACTCTGTCTCTCGGCATTTCCCTCTCTGCCTTGCTATCTTCTGAATCTGCCTTCTGCAGCCGCACTTGAATAATGGGAAACAGTGCTACAGAGAGGTTCTTGTAAGTTGCAGTGTATAAGTTTTATGTTCAGCCGAAATTCTAGTCTGACCTCTCATGTGTTTGTGTTGGTAAGTCATGATTTTCATTTGAGACTTATTTTAATGACTGCAAAGAATTTTTTTGAGGAAATTCTCTGTATTTAAGAAGCTTCATTGAATTTTTGGGGAATTGTTATTTTATTTATTTTGTCTTGTTAGAGTTTTTGATCAGCACAGTTTAACCAAGGAACAGTGGACTGAGAAGATCATTATTTGGTACAAGGAACACAAAGGAATGATGAGGTAGGTTGCTTGAAACAACAGTTTCTGAAGAGAAAGAAATGACTAGGTTTATTTTATACAGTTGATTGGTAACCTTTTTTACAGAAGCGGTTGTTGATTTAGAACAGTGCAGAGTTGCAGCTGCATATGGAATTATTAGGTTTCTTTCCAAATAGTACACGACTAATGTGTGACGTGAAATGTTTGTGAACAAGAGCAGTACTTCTGGTGTGATTTTGATAGTGAAGGGTGTGAAGAGTTGTCCAGTGTTCTTATTCCACCGTGTCGTGTAAAATTGGTAGTGTTCTTTATTGTGCTTGCACTTCAGGAAGATAAATCTCTCAAAAAGACCTTTGAAAATACTTTATGTTATGAGCAGGAGTGCACATTTTTAGTATGTGCACTTGTTTTAGCTTGATCTGTGTGAGTGGATTTTGGTTCTATATGTTGGAGGTTGTTGGTTTGCTTAACCGGTTGTGAATGAGATGGTGTCTGTGTTCGATAGTACTGATTGTGTGGTACTTCGTGTAGGGATGATGCAATGATTGAATACCTGAAGATTGCTCAGGACCTGGAGATGTATGGTGTCAATTACTTTGAAATAAAGAACAAGAAAGGAAGCGAACTGTGGCTTGGAGTTGATGCTCTTGGGCTAAACGTCTATGAAAAGGAGGACAAGTGAGTTTTTACTTTTTTTGCTTTGACTGCAGTCTTGTTCTTTTATCTAAGATTTATGATATGTTGCACTGTTTCACTTTCCATATAGGTTTTGCCTTTTATGATGCTGGTACTTCCTTTTTCTGTTTTAGCTCTTGGCTTTTTTGTGCAATTACCTAATTTCCCCCCAAACTCAGGATGTACTATTTGGCAAATATTGCAGGCATACACGGTCATCAGTAGTTTATTTCTAATTTAATATGTAGTAACTGTGTTATTGTATATTAATCTAGATGTTAACAGTTAAGTTATATTGGCTGTGTAAAATGCACCTGAGTGGCTCACTGCGTTTCAGTTTGTTGTGCGGTTTTGCCTGATTGCCATTTGTGATAATGCATCAGATTGATGTACCACAGTTAGACGGATGGCCAGACGTCGAGGCTGGTTGTCTGATCAAATGCTCCTTCGTTGTTTATGACCAGGTGTTGGATGTTTGTGTCTGCAGGAGTCTGATTTGCTATATTTGCTGTATTTCCATTATGTCCGTCTTACATATGACATGGTTGAGCAGTCAGTAATGGCCAATGATGCCCAGTCTTGCATTGCCCAGCCTTGCCTTGCTGGGAAGACGTTGCAACAAGTGCCTGAGGCAAATAGCAATAATTGTCTGTCTGCCAGCTGAACACCTGGTTGCTCTCACTCATGCACTTGCATCAGCTAATTTAAGTGTGTCGCAAACTGCCGATATAATAAAGGTTAAAAAATTTTATTAATCATTTTTATATAGTGTTGAAAAAATTGCTAGAACATAATAAGTGGCAGTTTAATATCTTGCTGTGACATGTAGTCTTGATTCTTGACATTGTGGTCTTGGTTCTTACCATTTGGATAGTTCTGGTGCTGCAGAATTGTAATTGGTCTGTGTCTTACTTTCTTGGCTGGCTGTTTTTTTATAAAAAGGTTGACTCCTAAGATCGGTTTCCCTTGGAGTGAAATCCGTAACATCTCCTTCAGCGATAAGAAGTTTGTCATTAAACCAATTGACAAGAAAGCACCTGTAAGTACATAACTTTTTATCAGTTATTTTCAGAACTATTTAAAATTTGTGCTTTTCTAAGAAAATCCTTAATTCTGATGTGTTCTAAGACATATATCGTCTAAGTAAAAGCAAAGAACTTGAATTAAAGGCCCCTACGTTTTGTGTGAGTATGTTGTCTGGTACAATTTGTTGTGACTTTTTCTGTCTCTGCATTAGAACAGTTGTCAGCACCCATTCTGTCGAATCTATATATGTATGTATGTGAATTTTTGTATAGCACTGTTTAAAAACGTCTCAGGTGCTGGCATATGGCTGTGTGAGAGTTCTAAGAAGGTGCATCTTAAGATAAGCTAAAAATGTTTCTTGAGCATCAAGCAGACTATGGACAAATGTTAAGTGATGTAATACGGGCTTCTTGGAAAGCTCGGTGTTAAGTATCGCATCTGTCTGTTAAGGTTCTTGCAGTCATCCAGTTTTGACCAGTGTCTGTGGTTCATGGAACCAAACTAAAGCCGAAATGACCTTACTTTGGATGTCTGCCTTGCAGTAGCCAGAAAGAGAGAGGTTATATCACCAATGCAGTGAGCACTTGAGTTGCATCAAAATCCAGGAGAGGTTTATAGGGGCAGGATGCAATTTGTGGTTGGTAGCAGTGGGGGAGAAAGACATACTGACAGAAGCCAAATGCATGTGGAAAATGTAGATGGGGAGATTGTCTAAATCAGTGAAAGGGATGGATTTTCTGCTGCTTCCCCTATAAATTGCATCCTGTTGGAAATTGATCCTAAGCTGAAAAGGGTACCTTTTGATTTTATCATTCTGGATACAAATTCACCTGGAAATATCAGCCATGGATGTTTAAGTTCTGTAGGTCATGTCCACCAACTGTGCAGGTGTTGGAAATGTAGTATAGCACCTTCTTAAGCATATGGACATGTATGTATCATGTAATATGAGAAGAATATTTATAGAAGTGTAAAGGACTGCAGCTTATTCTAGCAACATCTAGTGGTAATTTTTGGAACTACTCACAAAGAGCACCATTAGAAAGGTCAGAGAAATACTTTGAGAGTTAATGTTTAGAAATATAGCTTATTTATGTGTCTGACATGGAAGTATAAGCCTTCAGTAAATTTTTGTATTTAGGTACTGTCAGTGCTGTTATTGTTTGCTAGTATGATTTGTTAAGTATGTAATACATGTGTTTTTTACTAACTGCTAGTCATAGGGTTCATAATTTGTAGTGAAATTTAATTTCTGTAGCTCCTCTTTAAAAACCTACCAAAGACTGTGTGTATGCTGGCTTTTGCAGAAACAGACTGCCATACAGAGCTTGCAGTTCTTACATTGATTATGATAAGGATAATTTTGCCAATTTGTAGGATTTTGTTTTCTTGGCCTCTCGTCTGCGAATTAACAAGCGAATCTTGGCTCTCTGTATGGGAAACCATGAGCTGTACATGAGAAGGCGAAAGCCAGACACAATCGAAGTCCAGCAGATGAAGGCTCAGGCCAAAGAGGAGAAGATGGCCAAGCTTGCTGAGAGGTACATAGTTGATTTAACTGTTAATGTCTCAAATATGTGTGAGAAATATTTGGTAAATACAAATGCAGCTACTGTTATTCATTTTATCGTCTTTATTCGTTCGTACGTAGAAGTCGTGAGTACGAGGAAATGCCCTGGAGTGTTATCCAGAAACATAAATCATATTTATCCAGTGGATTTTTGAGTACTGTTGAAGTAAACCATTGATTGATTTCTTGTGCATTATGGTAATTGTGCTATAGAGATCATTAGACTAGATTTCTGATGTTAGGTTACGTTTTGCTACATGGCTGGTTTTCAGTTCTCCAAAAGTGGTGCGTGGTGATTGAATGACATGATTCACTTGCAAGGAAAGATTAATAGTTGAATTTGTCTGGAAGAAGTGAAGTGAAATAAATATTTGAAAGGATGAGGAGCTGCCTTCAACTAGAATGAGATGATAGATCGAGATTTATTTATTTATTTACTTGCTTTTATGCAAGACGCTGTCTATTCACAAGGCATCATGAGTCAGTGGCACTAAGCAATCTTGCTGTGTGGATATACGGTTCATTCGCAGTTACTGTCATGTAGGAGGACATGAATTTGACGACTCTGCTATGCAAGGCAAGCGCTCTGTCGTAGATAAACAGCCGTTGTGTCATATGAAGAACCTCTCAGATTGACAGACAATTGGTGATGAAAGAATCGATTGCTCATGCTGTGTTTGTGATGTGCCAATGATTGAACAATGACATCATAATAAGCCAGTATATGATCAGAGATGATATTGTAGGAATGAAATGGCTTTTTCCACTTAAATAAGTCGTGATAGGCTGTTCGGGTTAAGTAAAGCCTGAGGATGTTTGTTTGTTCAGGGCCCAGTTGGCAAAAGAAAGACAACAGCGTGAAGATGCAGTGAGACAGAAGAAAGAAATGGAGGAACGTCTGCGTCTGTATGAGGAAGAGTATGAAAGAGCCAAATTGGGTAAGCCGTGTTTCTTATTTTGGTCTGAAGGCATTTGGTACCAACTAACAGTAACAGTTATACAGTAATAACAATAATAAAAATAGTAGTAATAAATTGTAACGCAGTTGTCTATGCTTGTGTGTAAGTTGAAGTTGAAAGTGAGTTCTCTTGAATATACATTTGCCATTTGATTCTGTCTGGATTGGATGAATTCTTTTAAGGGTCTTGTCTGACATTAGTATACACCTTACAGAGAGTTCTTAAAAATGTTGTGATGTTCATCATAATCAGAACAGGATAAGCTCTGATAATTAAACATGATGTTTATTACTATTTTCTAATCTATGAGTAAACTGATATTGACATATTTGTCCTTTTGAAAGTTTGTGTGCTGGGTTAATTTGTTGAGTATGAATGGCTGATTGTAGACCTGGAAAAGTCTCAGCAGATGGCAACATCACTGGAGGAGAGAATGAGGCTGGCAGAGAAGGAGAGACGGGCTTTGGAGGAAGCCAGACTAAGAGCAGAAGAGGCCAGACGAATGGCAGAGGAGGCCGCTCACCTGGAGAAGGAAGAAAGAGAGAAAAAGGTAGAAAATCATTCTCTTTATCATAGTCTTGTCGGTCTGTTCTGTCTCTTTCTGTTTCAGGATGTAATGCTTAAACTCGCTGTCTGTCTGTCTGTTTCTCTCTGTGTGTGGCTGATTCTTGACTCACATAACTGACCAACTGACAGGTTGATTTATCTGTGTATTAACTGGCTGAAGTTTTAAATTGTGATGCATACTGTATATGTACCTTGGTGTGATGATTGTTTTATCTTAGGAACGAGAGGCAGCTGATGCTCAGGCTGAGATGGAGCGTAAGTTGGGGGAAGCGAGGGAGAAGGATGAGGAGACAAGAAAGCTTCAGGACCAATTGAGGCGAGCTCATGAGGAGATGGAGGAGAAGCAAAGAGCCCTGCAGGAGGCCATCAGCACCCCACGTGCCCTGCATGTATCGGAACATGACGATGATGATGATGAGGGTGAAAGCTCACGATCCCACAGTACGTAGCCCTGCCGAATTGTGATATATGGAATTTTTAATTACTGAATTGTGAGGAAATGCGAATTAAATTTCCACATACTTATGTTGCAGTTGCAATAATTGTTGTTACCATTCTCTTCTGTATAATCAATATGTGCCTGTTTGATGAAAATAAAGGCTGCTTACTTAGTTACTCATGAATAGGATCCCGCAGTATACTCCTACATATATGCTTGGTAACTGAATTTCGGTGTACTAGCATTCGGGGCTTGCCAGTCTCTTAATCTACATTTTATAATCCTGCTAAACTGTGTTTATTTTGCCTATGAAGATCAAATATTAGCCCACTCTAGATGTTTGGTAACTAAATTTTGTCAAATCTGTTGTCTGCTGTTATTGAGGTGTTGATTTTGCACTAGTTTTGGACATTGATCTCACTAACAGCGAAACCTGACATTTCATCTGGTTCTAATATCTGTGTGTACTGATGTCACTGGCATGGAAACTCTGCTTTCTGAACTGATGGCTTGGCTTGTATTGATCATCTAATCTTATCTAGTGACTTCTTTATCACAATGTGCCAAGCAGCAAGTGATGGTCGCTTTGACAGAAACCATAAAAAAATTGTAAACTGTTGGAAAAGCCCAGTTGAGCATCCTGTGAGAGAAACTTCATGTTCAGTTTAGGACCTTTGTCATGCTGTGATTAATCCACAGATCAAGGCATCAGCTTTGTACATGTGTGGGCTCTGCATGTAGCCGTATGACATATGTTAGCTTTGTGGTGAGCTGCCTTTGTTCTTTGCATCGTATGCTTACTGTAAAAATGATCCTTCTGTAGGTCATGAGTTGAACATCAATGAAGATGAAGTGATTCCGCGCCCAGAGGAGAGCAGGATTACAGAGGCAGAGCGAAACAAGATCATCAACAAACAGCTTCAGGTAAAAGTAATGAGCCATCATCAAGACCTTTGCATAATACAGGGCCTAAATCAGAAAGCAGAATGATTGATATCACTGTGTATGTATGGAGAAACTGATAAAAGCTTAGACGCAAATGGAGACTGCAGTCAGGTAAAATTAGTTAACTTTTTATTATTATATTGCCTTTAGTGTTTAAAGCCTGGTGTCATTTTATTTCATCATGGTGATGAAGATTTGATGAACAACAATTCGTTTAATTAAAAGCTTATCTAATATATGATGTAAATAATACAATGACGGCCACTTACCCATCCGCATGGTCTTTGTTAGATTATATACTGGTGACCAGCCCTTCCAGATTTTAAGGTCCCTTTGCTGCAGTTTATATTGCATTTTGGAAATAACTGAATGCAGGAGGCTTTGGGAATGCACCTCTCCACTAATTACAGAAGCTTGTTGCTCTGTTTCTTGTTTTGCTGGCCGCAGATTTCTTCATTCCATGACCAGGGTTGAATTTGCCTTTGAGTAGATGTCTAGAAGGGAAATTATAGAAATGTTCTAAATTAATAAAATAAAAAATTATTTAACAGATACAATTTTGAAGTCCCATAGGTCACAGTAAAGGCCCAGGCCAAATGTCCCACTTGGCCCATCTGTGATAGAACCTGCACATAACTTGGAAGATTTGTAAGATGTTGTACTATTTGCATGTGAAATTATAGTCTTTGAGTGTTGACAAAACTGCTGTCCCTTGGATCCTGTTTGTCATGTTGACATAAAATGTTGTCAGGCTTTAAAATTAAGTTAAACTAAAGATTTGCAAGATTTTGCGAGATTTTGAATTGTTTGCTTGTGAAATTGTTTTATAGTCATTGAGCGCTGATCTTGCTGCTGCTAAGCTGGACACAAGGCAGACCCAGAATGACATTCTGCACATCCAGAACAAGTCACAAGGTCGAGACAAGTACAAGACCCTGAAACAGATCCGACAGGGCAACACTAAGCAGAGGGTGGACATGTTCGAAGCTATGTGATCCTCTACCAAAGACGGGCCAGAGAACGAACTTAACAAATGCTGCGTAGCGTCTTTAACGCTGTAGAGGAACTTAGATCTGCTTTGGTTATTTTAATAAGTGTTCTGCACCTGTGAACAAAGACTTCTTAAGCTAACGATTCACAGAACAGAAACAATTTATTTTGCTAATGTTGATGACCCCTATGTTATTGCATTTCTTTCCGATATTAACATGAATCCTTGAAGGACAGGCATAGAAATACTCAGACATCTCACAAGACTAACTTACCCATGTTTTCTCTTTGCTGGTTTTACCTGATTATAAATGCATCCTCAGCAGGTTCTGATGTTTCTTCTCACTGTTTTCAGCTGAATAATGATTAAAATCATTATTCTTTCAGGCTTGTTGAAGGAATTATGGTAAATTATTTGCTAGATGCTTCATTTCGTTTGAGGGAGTTGCACAGTTCATTGTATCCTCTGAACTGTTTTTAACTTCACTCCATACTCCATCTATATGGCGCTGCATTCGTATTGTCACGATGACTGCACTGTGCAAAACTTTGTCTTGATGTTAAACCTTATCTCATTGAGTCAGTGAAAATGATGTTTTGCCATTTCCATCTTGCCACTCTGTTTATGGTAAGCGTTGCAGAACACTTGTTAGCTTTCGATTGCAATTTAGAAACCTTGATTATCGTTCAAATATCAAATGAACTTGAAGTAAACTCCTTGAATTTTAAATCTTGAGAGTTACAAGTGGTATAGCGCAAGTAGTACAATTTCTTGAGTGTTTTCTAGTTCTTGACTTGAAAACCTATATTGTAAGTTTGTGCGTGCATTTTGCTACGTTACTGGAGAGTTAGCGACTCTTGTACTGTTTAAGCTGAAGAGGACATTTTTTTGTTTACATAACCAAGTTAAGTGTGGCTTAAAGTGAAACTTTACTGGCTTTCATGAAATTGTTTAACACTGCGCAGAAGAGTGAAGATTTTACAACTGTATGCTTCCCTTTCTAAACTTCAGTTGTAGGATCGCCAACAGAGCTGAAAGTTCAATCCGTTAAAAGATCTTTTCATCTTTGACCTATAAATTTGCAGGTCTGCTGCTGCAACACTTATAGGATTTGCTTTGACTATTCTAAGTTTGCTATACCTTTGAGAGAGAAGCTACTTTCAGTTGGTCTGTGTTTTGGGAAGCTTAAAGAAACACCAGTTTAATGGTATATGGTTTAGAGATGAATTGAATCTGTTTCATGTACTTGAATGTTATGTACAAAGTTCTGATGCATTTAGCAACTGCTGAAATCTCTTCTTCTGATCTTAAGTCTAGAAAATGTTTACATAACTTCTGCACATGCCTGCCGGTTTTATTCTGACAAAATTAACTTCATTTTACATGGTGAACTGTCTTTATTTCAGCTACGAAACGTGCCACCTTTATTCGTAATGGATGTAGCTACTAATGTCAACTATCTATTGCCTCATTTCTGTGAGAACGTATTTCTTATATAGTTTGCAAAAGGTTTTTTGTTTGCACTTAATTTTACTTGGCCTTGTAAACTGCATAATCTTTTATATTTAAATAATTAAAATGACTTTTGTTATAAAATAACATTGTTGGTTTTCATCTGTTGTTCTTATGCATAATTGCATCTAATATTTGACCAGCTGGATTTTGTTCTGTTCCAGATACGTGCTTTTGGTGTTGTTTCCCTGGCCAAATTGAAGCTAGACACTAAACTGGACCATTGTTTTGAGTAGTTTGTTGCATGGTTATTTTGTCCGTCTGAATAATAAAAGGCTAAAGTTATCTTTTTAACGTCTGATGGAATTGTAGAGTGCCTTATGACCATTGCTATATGGCATTTTGTTTCTGTGTTACATACTGCTATGACTACTATATGACATATACGCATAATTATAATCGTTGCGAGTTTTACAGAATGTGGTGTTCATTTCATCCGCTTAGCCAGACGAAAAGTTACTCAACTTGTCTGTTTGGTTAATGATGATGGTGATGATTTAGCGATGGAGATGCTGCAGAGTGGACCGACGAAAATGCAAATGAAGTGCAAGGGACCAAGAACTTGTGGAACATAGGATTTGGCCTTGTAAAGTGGAACGGAGTGTTTATGGGGAGGGATTGAGGAGAATGCTTTCTGGACAGAAATGAGCTGGGCCTTATTGAGTTCAGGAAAGGGATGGCTTAGTGGATGGATGTGGTTGTAATTGTTCTGGTACTGATGTAAGCTGAGACGGAAGGACGAAGTGAAGCGAATTGAGCTGAAAGTTGGAAGGACAGGCGCAGGGACAGGGTTATCAGAGAAACAAAAGTGGAACCATAGTGTATTGGAGGGTATGAGGAGATGAATTTCATGGGAATTGGGCTTAATGGATGGTAGATTCAGAGAATTATGCTTGTTGAAGATCGTAGCAGAGCAATTTGGGAGTGGTCCTAATGACCAGAATTAGGGGACCAGCGCTTGATGAACATAATTTATTGTTAAAATTGTATGGTATTTTAGCGATACAGGCCTAATGGAAAAACAGGAGGAGAGCAAGAACTTGTTGAAAAGACTAGATAGAGGGATATAGGTGCAGGAGGATATCAATGGAAGGACTGAATGAGGAGTTATATCCTGTAGCTCCAACCATTTGCACCTGGACATTCGTCCAACATTCACTGCCCCCAGAAGATCGACGTCATGTATTGAATATATGCTGAGAATATGACAATTTTACCACATGGGTCCCACCTGTCGTAAATATGGGCCCATATATAGAACATGTGGCATACATACTGAAGATGTGGTGAGAATATTTCAGTATTCCCATATGGGCTTCATGTGGTTCTATGTTGTAGGACACATGAAGCCCATTTGGGATTATTGAAATATTCTCACCTTATCTTCAACATATGATGCTGTTGGAGGTACATATTTTCCACCATTTCTTTCAACTTAGTGTTCCTAAACATGACCCATCATAACATGATACACTTCCGTGACCCCTTTCTGGTCTCTAGTGAATCATAATCGTAAACTAGAAAATTTCTAAAATGCTACCTAAAAGCTAAGCACAGAGTCCCAGCTTATTAATAAGCATTGCACCAACCCATTGGGTTGCAAGTACTGGAATCCAGTTTTTAGTACTTGAAAATTTCAGCCATGTTCCTTATTCAGTAATTATTTCAGTCAACTAAATGTAAATTCAGCTTAAAACCTCAAAAGAATACTTTTAATGCCATCTGTTATTAATTTCACATATGGGACTTTGGATTTGAGGTCAAAAGGCCATATATTGCTTTCTCTGCCACCATGCCAAATTTCTCACATTAAAATTTTATCAATGGTATGCCTCATTGTGTCTGGTTCAACCTGTGGTGGAACATTTGACACATCCCAACTTATTACCCTCCTTAGTCTGGGATTTCAAAGTGCTTGACACTCGCAGCAATTTGTCAATGCCTTGCTGCAATCATAGAACTGCTCAAGTTTCTTCTGTCCCTTCCTCTCTCAACAGAATGATGTCCACGTGTGCGTGTGTGTGTCTGTGTGATTCACAAAGGGCAATAAGCACCCAATTTGACAAAATATAATTTTCCCATACTACTCGTGAGTACTCGACAGAGTACTCGATTCCAAACACCCTAGCGCAACAGCCTTAGGCCTGAGAAGGGTTGTCCAGAGAGATAGCATATGTAGACCAAAATCGAGTTGCCAGAACCGTATCTTGTACTTTCTATAGGATCTGTGGACTACCCAAAAGTAACATGAGCGACTTGACACAGTGCTCGTGAAAAGCTGGTGTCATGCATTTAGTCTTTGCTTCAAAGTAGCGTTTTGTAAATTCTGGTTAATACGTAGACGTTTCTGTATGGCGAGTGGAGCACCAGCGTAGAGTAGACGTGGTCCAATCAGAAGGCGACAGAGGGCTTTCGCCGGTTATCCGTGTAATACGCGTGGTGTCAGTTGGAGTGAATCCGTTGGATTAAATATTGAACGAATTTAGTTTTTTAAAATCAGTTTTATCGGCCTGTCAGAGTGTCACAGATTTTGGCATTTATTAGAAATCATTTCCATTGCGAAGCATGGCGAATGAACGAACAAAACTCGTTGAGGACACTAGTTTTCGGCGACCGAGGACGAGTGTTATGTCATCCATGACTACCTTTAGCGTCGTGATAATCTCGTTGATGCTGGCCTCAGCGAGTGGTAAAAAGATCACAGAAGCCACGGAAGACAACTGTGAAGGTTCCAGATCTTATTATAAAGAGATTATGTTTGGAATGGGTGTAATAATTTGTATAGCGCGCAGAGAGTTTGATATGGTGTAACAAAAATATATATAGCCCCAATAGAAATTTATGTAAGCTAGATTGAAAAGTACGGTTGGAAGTAGCGAATGTTAGCCAAACTGTTTCCTAAGTGGCGCTTTATAAATGTTCGATTACAATTACAGTTATAAACACTGGAACATTCCCGATGTGCATTGGTTGATAGTGCCAACAGCTGCTTGTTGGTGAGAAACATTCACATACTGTAGACTGTATAAAGATGATGATTACAACCTGTTTATACGTGAGTGATGATGTAGTTCAACACTCAGGCTTTTGAGAATTGAACTATTTATGCAGCTTCATTAGGGCATGTCTGTGGTCTCCATAATTGATATCCAGTTGCAAAATTTATGAACATTTTAAAATACCCTAAATGTTATGATATCAAAAGGAAAGGAGCAAACCATCTGATATAAGCATCTCTTTGCTGCTAGTTGAGTATTTCTGCCTGTAAAGTCTGCCTGCCATGCCATACATAACCTTGGCCTTTGCATAGACAAATAGGTCCAAATTTTAGATTATCATAGAAAAGATTTGAAAGCAGGGTGGGATAAGTGAGGAGTAAATGGGGAACTTGCTCTCAGTGGTGCATACATTCAAAATAACTTCCCCATAAATTTTGCATCTTTCCAAAGGTCTTTCCCCCTTCCTCTGCTCTCCACCATGAATTGCATTCTGCATGAAGAAGTCCTCGTAATTTGAGATAAAGGACGTTGTGTTGGCTTTGAAGCATGAGGTTAAAGCTTATGATTGCTATTTTGTATGTCTGTTTGCAGTCTGTGTTAAATTCGTGTCTAAATTCATCGATACTTTGGATGATGCGACTAAAAGTAATCCAGGCAAGATAGAGGCAGCATTTAGAAAGACATGTAAATCAACAAAAGGAGATGATAATCGATTTGTAAGCATATTTAATTTGTTGAAGAAAATTACCTGCCATTTACCTTGCATGTGTACTGTTTACTGTTTTGTATGCTGGACAATCAAGCAAGATGTTAGGGATTCAAATCCCTGCCAGGCAGAAATATGTTTCAAGATTTCTGTTCCACTTGTGCCCCCCTACTGAACTTGACTATAAAATAAGTACACTGACTGTACAGTGTAAATGGGCATATGAGGTGGCAGGTTTGTGCCCCATATGCCAGGGCTAAGAAAATGAAGTTGCTAACACCTCATGCCCATGGTTACCTCGCAAGGTTATGTTATAGGACTTTTCTTCTTCTTGTCTGTGAGTTTTTTCTACTTATGAGTTGTATCTTATGAAATTGCTTTTTTCATAAACTGTACTTTACAATCCTCTGATAACATACTGTGACATTTGTTGACTTTTTGTGTGGCAGAAACTTGCATGCTGGATATGTAATGCAGGGTTCGTTTTTGATCCTTCTCAACTGAGTGAATTCAGTTAATACCTTGTGACATAGGCCATTTGACTCCAATCTTTTCATATAACTTTTACAGTGCTATTTGAACATGAACAATGGTCACTGCCTACTTAAACGAATAAGCTAGCTGCAATGCTGGTTCACTTCAGGCAAATCTGTAGGAGCAATACTTGTTCAATATACAGTAAATTCCATTGGAGCAATTCCTGTAAACTGAGTAAAGGGAACCTTCTATAGCAGGAATTTGCTGAGAAAAGATAGTTTTTTGTCATAGTTGCTACCACTGTCAGGCATGTTCATGTGCTACCCAAGTTTTCAGATGTTGCATATGTCTGTCTTTTAATTTCCTATTGTTTAATGCTGAAAAATTTGATAAACCCCATGCACATTTATATTAACTGGCTTGCATTATGACCATGGATATTTCTGTGACAGTGTTACTACATCGGCGGATTGGAAGAGTCGGCAACTGGAATGCTGAGTGAGATGTCCAAGCCAATCAGCTGGTCCATGCCAGCTGACAAAGTCTGCATGAAACTGTACCGCAAAGATGAACAGATCTGCGATCTCAGATACGGTCAGTCTCAAAATTCCTGTCAATAGTCAGCTGAAGGATACATTGTCCTGCACTTCGATAGGGTGCTGTATCAAGTACACTGGAGCCTTGTTGCAACACGCTTTGAAAACGAACACAGTTCTGATCTAAAGACTTATACAGCTCTGTTATCATAATGCCAAGACCTCAGTAGATGGCCGCTTCAAGTCAAAATTGCAATCCAAAATCATAATCCATTTGAGAAGCAGGGTTGAATTCCGGTAGGTCAAAGAAACCAGAAGCCAGGCTATGGTGGGTAAGCAAGTTGAAAGAATTTAGACCTGAATAACATCAAAGAATTGACGGAATGAACTGAAACGGGCAGTGAATTCGGAGCTTTGAAACTGCTACCAAGAAGGCCCGAGAGCCCAACGCTGTTTGGGTATCGAGCACAGCTAGATTCACAGTCCGCACAGTTATAAGTGTAACACAGTCTGGGACATGAATCCCAAATTTAATTGTGTTTTAGAATTTTACATTTTGTAAAGAGATTCCAGTGTATATACTGCATTTATGTATCATATAAATTGTATTGTAATGAGATTACTTTCTAAACTTGGGCTAAATTTTAAGTTTACGTCCTCTGCTATGTTTTATCAAAATTCATGCTACAGTGATGTGCATTTTAGACAGGGTCTGGTTTATTTGTGAATTTGGGAAACTAGATCAATCTTTGTTGGTTCCACAGTAACAGTACAAACTCCAAAGTTTTGGCTTAGTGGATGTTAGATTTTCATTGACTTTTATGTTGTTAGACAGAGTTTCCCAAGTTTACAATAGAGAGCCCTTAATATTTTGACAGAAGTAGTATATGAGCCTAAATACACATGTGCCAATCTGCTCCTTTTTCTGTTTTCAGAGAAGACTTATGACTTTGCAAAGATCAACCTGAAGAAGCTCAAAGTGTCCGAACTGAAGCAGATCCTGTCTGACTGGGGTGAGACATGCATAGGCTGTACTGAGAAGGATGAATATATTCGTCTGGTGGAAGAAATGATGCCAAAGCATGCTCCTGAGGCAGCTGCTGCTCGGCGAAAGAGTGACCTCTAGGCAGTCAAACTGTTGTAATTGTCTTTTGTATTTAGCATTGTACAATTGTTGGGAATCTGTCTGTGGTTTCAAACAACATTCTTTGTTGCTGCCTGTTTAACTTAAACCATTTTATCAGTAAAACATGCCATCAGAGATAAATGAACTGACTTTTAGATCTCTTAAATTCTTGTTTGTGCTCTTTTTACTTTAACTTTTCAGTTGAAGACATTCCTTTAGGAAATTTTAAGTTGAAGTAGGTTAACATAGGTCTTTAATATATCCAGTAGTTTCAGCTAGATTTGAGCTGATCTACTTTCAGTGTTTCTTAAAGTGCTCCAGTGGGATGTATGTGTTTGTACGAATGATCCTTACAATGTTGAGCTGTTCATTGTTTAAACAACTGATTAGTATTTTCTTTTCATTAAATGTGTTAGTTTCACACCTGCTTTCACAATTTCTCAGAGCAGCGTTGTCAGCTTTGCACTACATCAATGTGAAAAATAGCATTAACATAAAAACTTATGACATGCCTTTGACCACAGTTCATATCCACAAAAGTGAATTAATTATTGTAGGGAAAAGTTAATTAAATGAAAATTGTAGTAAATTTTTGGCAGAATTATTTTTTCTCTACTATAGAAGCCTTCTCTTGGCCCTTGGCAACCTGTCTACTTTCAGACATGTCTCAACTTTGAATTTTGTATCTAAAATTCTTGAATGGGTTGTTATGAATAGAGGCATTACTAACACACCAAATTATGAGCATGCCTTTACTTAATATGCACTGGCTTCCTGTTCAGTAAAGGATTTATTTCAAATTGAGTTTATAGTGTATTGAACTCTGGCTAAAGACAATGCTTTAAATGAGTCCTCATTCCCCATATCTATCGTTATTCAACCAGACCACCTGATTGCCTTTTGCTGGTTGTGTGAAAAACTAGAACTGTTTTTGGTGGACAAGCTTTGCTGGACCTAAAGTTTGAACCTAACTTCTGTGAAGTGTTGGCACCTTCATGGCATGTCTCATGTAATGAAATTTGTTGGAGAATAGCTCCCATGGCAGAAACAAAGAAAAGTTGTTAAAGCAGTGTTATGATGAAGTTTGTATGTTTTTCCAATTTACATTTCACCCAAATTCTTGTTCTTCAAGTTTGAAGAATACCTGGCAGTTACTAAACATATAATAACTGTATTGCTCAAAATCACTTGAACTTAAGGAAAATCTGTAGCTTGGGCTGTTAAGCTGTATGTGATTAGTTATCTCACTGTATGGCAAAAGGTGTTACAATTTCTAGGAGACAAACAAATATGGCTATATCTTGCCATGGACAGGGAGATCAGATGGTTCATAGGCATCCAACCAACCAGTGATGCTTGTGTTAGTGTTGAGATAGGCCAAATGATTAAGTGCAGTTTATGGTGCTTTTTGAATTGTGAAATATTTATTAATTCTGGAAGAGGAAAAAAGTTCAGTTTTATAATGCTTCATGAAATCAACACAAGTGACTAAGAAGTCACAGACAGTGTAATGTAAATGTTCCAACAGACACTGTTGTCAAGAAGAAATCCAGAAGGTCAAACCAGTTGTGCCTCCTACATACATGTAGAAAACAAAGCAGATGTCCCTGCAGCTATGATTGATCGAGAGGGGCCAAGCCCCTTCCCCTAAACTGCCCCTCTGGATCCACCAGTGATTCATGTGGCTACGAAAGATGAAGTTGCTAATGTCATACTTGTGGACTAGCTAAGGGACTGCACTTCTAAGTTTGTGATGCACACACACACACACACTGTTTGTTGGGTGGTATAATTATGTCCATTCAGTTGGCATTCCAGCTAAACTTGAAAAAATGTTATGGCAAAAGCTACATGTAGGTTGAATAGACTGTATCTCTGCCAAATGACAATCCCTCAAGGTCCATTGACATTTAAATGTAAATGTACATGGTTTTATATAGTGACCAAATGGCCTCAACCCTGCTCATTTTTTTCAATGAATTGATCGGATGAAATCCTTCACCACCACTGCCCGTTTCAGTGGGTGCCACGCCATTTAAGGTCCCTGTCCACAGACCGTACTAGCCCCAGATTGAAATCTATTAAATAAGCCACAATCGGTTGTGAACTGGGGCTCCTTGGCATACACGTTTACCGATGTAGTTAACTAGCCTTTACTTGAACATTTCTTGGCCTATCTGTTGCTCTTGGCAATCCTGTAAGTTTAGTACGAATTTAATTTTTATACACGATTTAGCTTTTAAACACACATACTTTTACATGCATATAGTTTACACAGTAATATTAGTATTAGTTAAGGTAACACAATGCTTTAGTACAGAAATATACCGGACGTCACAGTGTCTGCTTTTGAAAGCCGATATGCAAAAAGATCTCTTCAAATGCAAAGCTCCAACTGAAAAGTGTGCAACAATTTAAAGTCTTCAGTATACAGATAAAATTTATGTATATATGTCGAGAAATTTCTCCAGGTGTGACCACATAATTCATTATCCGATTGCACAGCAGTTTAATAAAAAAATGGAGAACCAATATTGTGTGAAAGGCTCTGAGTAAAACGATGCTAGATCTTACTCACTTTTAGAAATGCTTCGAAAACAGGGTATCAGCGGCTTGTTGATTCTAATGGACGCAGGAAATGAGTAACGATGGACGATTTAGGGCGAGTTAAATTAAATGAGGTTTTGTTTAATAATTTGTGGATAAATTATAACATCTTCAGTTGAAAATATCCGTAAAATCGGATTTTGTTCAATCGAAGGTAAGTAGACCCCAGTAAAAGTTTACTGTTACAAGGAATCTGTCTCTGGAGACGTATGCTTAGGCAGACGTCGCGTCATGGGGCTGAGCGGTATATATTGACTGGTATTAAGGCAGCATGTGAAATATTTGTTGTGCAGTTTTTTTGATGATGGGAAGATTTGTACGTAGTTTATCTATAGTGGCTAATGAAATTTGGTGCTTAAGATGTGTCATTTGTGACCAGATTAAGACGCCATCGTAACAGTGGATGCAGGAAAGCATTAGTTATTATTAAAAAACTAGATCAGCATCAGTTTGAAAACAGTGCTTAGTTTGTTGCATGAATCATTGTTAGCCTAGACTCATTAGACTTTCAACTGATATACCCTGAATAATCGTTCCGTTTAGTGTAACTATATTGATGTACTGTGTAATCAACATCTTAAGTGTAAGGTAGTACTCCACTAAGTTGTAATGACTCTCAGAGGCATACTGCTAGGGCTATCAGGTCTTTTATTTGAAGTGCAGACTTTGTTCAGCAAAGACTCCATTGGTTTGGTCATTTGGAATAACTGACAACTGAGTGAATCCCACACTGTGCATAACACACACGATGTGAAGGAGAGAAACAAGCGACTACTGTGCTGGATAGACAATATAATAAGGGCATAATGTGACTTGGACTAAAAATGAGAACAGCACTAAACTTGATAAATGACTGAAAAGAATGATGGTAATTTATTCGCACCTTTTGCCTCCAAAAGGCTGGTATCAGATGGTGGCGGCGGCGGCGGTGGAGGAGGCAAAGGAAACCCTGGATTGATGAAAAGCTTGACATATTTGTGTCTGCCACTTTGTCAGATGATTTATTTTACTGATATTATTATAACTATCACAAAATTGTTAAACAGATTACATTTCTTATGAGTATCATTTGTATCTTTTCAGCTATGAATAGTTGTGCATGTGAACTACACAAAGATTAACGAAGATTAGTTGAATTCAGAAGACTACCATGTATAGTTTTATAGATCTCTTAAAACTCTCTCAGTGCCTTTTAAAGGTTCTAAAAGGTGCTATATAAATATTCATGTACATGCTATTGCTCATATTGCATTAATGTAATGTAACTCATTTGCTATTTTGCTGTAGCAAGTATTGCACTGCATTAGGCTTTGTTTACTAATTATTTATGTTCATATCTGGTTATCTGCTCTTTTTTCTCGTTATCTGCTCATTTCACTATTCAGTATACTGTACAAATTCATGGACTTCAAAGCAGAAGTGTTTAAAGATCCATGTAAATTAAACCAGCATAGCAGAAGTATTTCAGTTCCATATAAATTTGACTGGCACAGCAGAAGTAGTTAAACGTCCATGTCAGTTTAACCAGCATAGCAGAATTATTTAAAGGTCCGTGTGAATTTAAAGAAATAGTTAAAAGTTCTTGTCAGTTTAACCAGCTAGCAGAAATATCTAAGATCCATATAAACTTGACTGCATGGCAGAAGTATTTAAGGTCCACTTCAGTTTAACTGGCACAGGTGTGGTTCTGCTTTTTTGATGTGGATAATAATTTCCTGCCATTTTTTCCCATGCATCGGGGCAGCTGGTTATGAATTAATTGGGCTCAAGGTTGGAAATCTTGGCTGCGATTATCTGCATGAATGCTTTTGCTCTTAATTTTGCCTTCAGATTGTGGCATACCAGTAATTATGTTAATTGGCTTTCAACAGTGTGTTTGTACATGTGAAGTTGGCCTTTCTTAGTTTTCTGTGCTTTAGCCCAACATTCTAAAGGGAGCTTCAGAAAACAGAAAATGTCCAGTGTGTTTGCACATATGAAATTGGCCTTTCTTATTTTTCTCTGATATTTCTGTGCTTTAGTCCAATGCTCTGAAGGGAGCTTCAGAAAACAGAAAACAATGGTATGCTGGCTTCTAGATCTGTGATGTTAGATGCTCAAGCTTTTCAGCGATGTCTAAATTCTGTCATTTTCTTGTCAGATTTCAATCTGGTGCTATAAGCCAGATTACTTTTATAGCAAGTTGCTTATGTAGTGTCCTTTCAAGATGTTTCACAGACACACATGTTTTACAAATCTAAACCAAGTGTGTGGTCGCAAGGAACATAGTCAGGCATTAGAGCCATAGGGCTGTGGCTCAGTGGAAACTGTTGAGCAGATCTGATTTGTTTTTCTTCAATCCACTTAAAAACCTTTTGCCTTTTACTAAATCAAGTTAACTGTTCAAGGCATGCAATCTGAGGCTGTTTCATATGTGTGGGCGGCGATCGCAAGTTCCAAAAAGATACTTGGCACATTTAATCTTTACCCCTTCTGCAAATGGTTCTGCTATGGATTTTAATCGGAGTTGGTCGCCTCGCCCAGTGGAGGGATAGAGTAATTTCAGTTGGTTGCTATGAGCATGAGTAATCTCCAGTCTCTGGTATCACACACATGCACACCAGGCAACTTTACGTGTGTTTATGTCTGTTAAATTCCACAGTTCAGTGTTGAAAAATGCAACATATGAAGGCATGCATGGATGTAATTTTGAATCATGTGTGTATAACAGTATATCAATATATGCATATATATATATGTATACAAATTACATGTATATATATGAATGAAGTTATAATTATATATCTACATGCTAGTTCCTCAGTAATAATAAGGCCACTGACATAAAAGGTTTGTTAAAGTGGCGTTCATTTCTATGCCCCAATGATTTTCCATGGCCTGAAAACCTGCAGAGACATTCATTGAAAAGGAGATAGACATTGTGATATATGTGTGTTTTTGAATGCATAAACGTATTTATTAATGTGTGCCTTTGTGTGTATTTATGTATTTTTGTGTGTATGTAAGTATGTACAAATGTAGAAGATAAGATGCGTATTAGTATAAATATTGGCAAGGCAGTAATGCATTTTGGCTGGCAGTTATGTGTCAAATGGTCCATTTCTGATATGGATAGCTTTTTTATAAAGACGTGCTCAATCTAGAATGTTATCTAGTCAGATCTGTATCTGTAATTTAGCATTGCAGTTTTAAATTTCCTTTTAAAATTATTTTCTGGCTAAGGTATTTTTTAGTTATATCTGTTGCTATTTTTACTTCCTATACTTACTTTTGCTTTCAATGGCAAGGTTAGGACAGATTTGATTTTGTTTTGTTAATTGATTGTTAGTCTGTGGTCCTTCTAAGTAGTGGATTATTATTGCACAGCAGAAGAAGCACTTGGGAGGTGGGTCTGGAAGGATTTTTGGGTGGGTCAAGCTGTGGAAATTCGCATGGATTGGTATATTCAGATCCTCAGGGCCAAGCTGGATAAATCTCATTAACTTGCTTCTATTTGTACTGGTGTTTATGAGCACAGTGTGTGTGTGTGTGTGTGGGTGTGTGTTTTTGTGTATATATGTGTATGTGTGCCTGTGCAGCAGACTGTATAGGGTTAGTAGTAATCAGGTGTTTGTCTCTGGAAGGAGATTGCAGAATGATTCTTTAGATGGCATTAATGAAGTAAGCTATATAGTCTAATGGTTAGCATGCTGGACTGGCAACCAGGAGTTTGGAGGTTCAAATCCCTGCGAGGGCAGAATGATGTTTGAAGATTTCTGCTTCATTTGTGCCCCACCAACTAACTCAGCTATAAACCAGTACTCTGGCCATACACTACTGGTGGGAAGATTAGGTGGCAAGGGAGAGGACTGATGACCCACCCTCATATGCGGAGGCTAAGAAAGTGACACCCTAACACTTAAACACGTGACTGCTTCTGGGGTTAGCTGAGGGGGTACTGCTGTTCTTCCTGTCTTCTTCTAAGGTCAGTAGGTTCCAGAGTTCAGTTGAAGAGTGGAAGGAGGAAGTTGTGTTTCATAAGGAGGAGGGCGTTTGATTGTCAATAGCTAGTTAGTACCTATGTTTGTTTGCTGGTCATTGAAAGAAGATTTAGTGCAAGTCTTCTGTCCACTCATTTCTCAGGCTCTTTATTTGTTTGTTGGCATTTCTGTATTCTGTCTGTTGGTTTGTTTGTCTGTACGTTGCTTTGTCTGTGTCGGTATGTTTGCCTGTCAGTCTTTGTTCATCATAACCTAAATTTCTTATCAGGTGCCGCAGTTCTGTGTTGAGACTGGCTTGCCGTAAGGTTCAGCATTTGTCCAGGTGGGCGGCACCTGCAGTTTATCAGATATGTTATCATTGGGAGAGATTGCAAGTAACCAGAAAGGGACACTGCCACACAGTAAGGCAAGCACCAGAGAGAGAATGGACAAAGAGAAAGGAAGCAAAGCCAGCAGCAGTAGAAGCAGATTCTGGATGAACAGAACTGTCTTGTCCTGGGATGCAGCTGGGTAATAATATGAAACTGAGTCATCGTTAGAAGAAACAGAAGAGCAATCCCTCAAGCTAACCCTAAGATGCAGCCATGGATATTACTGGTAAATGTAAAATGTAAATGTATGCATTTTCTTATGTTGACCATATGGCCTCGACCCTGCATATTATCAGTGAATTTATCCAGTGAGTTCCTTCACCACTGCTGCTCATTTGAATAGGTGTCATTTGAGGTATTAAGTGTTTCTTCTTAGCCTCTGCATATGGGGGTCAGTCAGCACAAAGTGATCTGAGGATGGATGGCCCGTCCTGTCCCTTGCTGCCTCATCTGCCCATGGACAGTTTACAGTTAATACACTCATTGGTTTAGTTTGGCAGGGAATTGAATCCTTGACCTTTGGGTTGAAAGTGCAGATTACTTAATACAGTTAGAAACACATAGGTTTGGGGAGTTCTGGGCCAGACTGAACTGTAGGCAATATTTTAAAAATGTTTATTGGTTTTGTGTTAAAATATGTCAGCTGCAGTGTGTAGTTGGGTGGGTGAATGGGGAATGGACCGGTTGGGTGGAGAAGATCTATGGTGCAGCTGGAGAAACTGCTTTGTTTTCATCTGGCTGATTTCTATTTTATCTCTGCTGTGTCCATCACCAGCTGAGGGAGTTTTAGGGAGTGTCCTGTATATTCCAGCACCTGAAGCAAATTAGACCATTTCTGCCCAGGTTTTCCCTGGGGTCATAACTGACTTACAGCCTTTCAGATGTCCGTCCTGCTGTCCGCACTGATAAATCCGGGGTTCTGTATGACTCTTACATCTATCAGACTTTTGCGGAGGAGGTGGAGCAGCTGTGTCTATTGCACACTTTCCAGGGCAGAAGAGGAGCCGGTTTAACAGAATGGCTGGATTTTGGATTGCCCATGGAGGAAGATATGGAGGTTGGGAGGATTGAAGTGTGTTGTAGGTGTGTGATTTGAGAACCCAGTGATGTGATGGTGTTTGGGGGTTTTGGTCACAGCATGAGTGAGCATTTGGAATAGAGGAATTTCCTTTGACATCTCTGTCAGCTTCGTTTGATTGTGTGATATGTGCTATATAAATTGACGAATTGGCTGTGACAGGGGTTGGACAGAAATTGTTTTCCTGTTGTAGACCCCCTCCTCGAGGTCATGCAGGGGCTCCATTTCACAGGCTGTGATGGCCCACTTTTCTCTTTCAAGGGGTGCCTATGGAATTGCTGATGCCTGAGTACGCGGTCCTGAATCATTTCAAAATGGCTGTTACTTTTTGACTTTTTGACTGGCATTATGTCAGTCTGTTGAAGAGCTGAAGATGCATTTCATAATAAGGCTGTTTGTTACATTAGCTGGCTTTGAATGTTTTGATGAATGTACTTCAGAGACTTCAATGCTTTATTATGACATTTCTGCCACATAAATCATTGGACTAAGACTGTCATAACTGTCAAATTAACCCAGTGCTCGTTATTTATTTCAGTTGATTCTTTACAAATATAATGTAACATCGAATTTATTTAGCGACTCATCGTTAGGTTGTTTTCTGCTCAGAAACACCGTCTGACTGTGGAGGAAATTGTTTTTCAAATGGAAGCTGAAAGAATCTTCCATATCCGCTGTCTTAGACATCCAGGATCTGATGAGCATTTGGAAGATTTTTCTACCATACTGAGTGTATTACCTTGTGAGCTTAGCATGGTAGAAATGGCAGTCTGTAGCTCATCATGAGCACATGGTAGAAGGTCCTACAACTCCTCTGGCTTGCGTTGGACTCAGAGCACTAGCTTTGCAAAGATAATCTGGATGTATTAGAGCAGAGAGTTTGCTATGAATGCTTTTGTTAGCTACAGTAACAGCCAGCAGCTGCGACATGATTTGCTGGTAACAGTTAAACGCTGATGTATGTCAGTAATAATGATGATTTAGGTGCTGGCGATGGACAGGTAGGTTGGATGGATAGCTGGATTGTTAGGATTTGTGGGTGGTGAAGGACTTATAGGTTAGGTGGCTAGCTTGATGTCTTGTTTTGATGGTGATAATGATGGCTCCACAGTTAACAGATAATAGATTGTTTTGATTATGAGCATTTGATGATCAGTGATGCTGGCTGTGGTGGCCATGGTTCTTGTGGTTTTCGAGGTGACAGTGATGATAGTTTTCAGATTGCATTTTGAACTGATGTGTGTGTTTCTGAATACGTGACTAGGTTTTAAACACCTTATATGTTTGCATTTATCAAAGTGTTTTCATAGCACCTTGAAAGAGAACTCAGAAGTGCCATGTCTGAATATAACTTCATTTTCTGTGACAGATGTCTGAAGGCAAAAAGATACGAATTGTTTTGCTCCATGACAAGCACCTGGATATACTCGTGCAGGTAACACCATCTTGGCTTATATAAGTGTTACAGAATCAGGTATAGGGCTGCTTGGGGTTGTTACTGTGTTATAGTTTTTTGTTGATTGATGGTAATTTACGTTTATTGTTTTTCAGTCTGGTTCTCTGCTACAGCAATCAGTTGTGAACTTAGGTCATGAACCCAAATATTGTCTGGTTTCAACTGTAAAAGAAGCCATGTTAAGGGAGTCACTAATTTTGCTTTAAAGGGAAAATATCTCTTGCAAGTGAACATATGATTAAGTTTTAAGTGACAGGCTCAACTGCAGGGGTTAAAGCCAAGCACAGCGGGGCACCCATAGTGCTGATGCTGCTCTAGTCAGGCAAGGCTGTCCTCTTTCTTCTCTGTGTAAAAAGTAAAGCTGCCATAGTGGAGCATAGACAAGCTGATCATTTCTCACTCGTGGGCTTATGAGTCAGCAGGAGACGAATCCCAAGGTCCTGGAAACGGGGCCAGTGCATCACAGGACTTGTCGTTTACCTCCCAGCTTATTGCGGTGCCAAAGTCTACTGCTTGGTGCTAGAGAATAGAGTGCACGAACAACTTGCTTGGGGTCATTACATTGAGTCCACTCAGCAGGCTCTTACCTGCAATCATTGGATTACAGACCAAGTGCATTACTGAATAGATCAGTGTATTTATATATATATATATCTTTGTATCTGGCTATTTATATAGCACCTTTTAAGAACCTCAGTAATGCACTAAAACAGTGCACAGTCCTCCTCTACTTCCAATGACATTACTATTCTGTTAGAGTGAATGTGTGAGTGAATGAGTTAGTGAGTGAGTGAGTGGATGAGTATTTGAGCATGCGTATGTGCTCTTGCATGTGTGTGTGTGTATGTAAGGTGGCAGCCATGCAGGTTTTGCAGGTTCAACAATGCAGCTTCTGATGACTATTCTTGACCAGATATTGATTGAGAGTCTAACCCTTGTATCAAAGGTAGAAGGCTGTTGTGATAGCCACTTGGCTTATGGTTATGCCATCCGTTATGTGCGTTCTTATGGTTGTTTTGATCTCTGTCTCTTTTCCACTTCCTTAGTGTTCTGCATCCTTTTCCGCTGATCTCTAGTTTTTTCTGTCCCGTCTTATCTGTTCTATATCTCTGACGCCTCCACTTGTCTGCCTCTTAGTCAGGCCGTCTGTTTTGCTGTGTTTCTCTTTCTCTGTTTTCTTCCATCATCTGCATTGGCTTACTCTGTGTTGCTTGAGTTGACCTGATTCCCTTCCTCACAGTCATTGTTGCTCATCCATTGTGTTGTGTCCTGTGAGTAATGCTGTCCTGTGTTGCTGTTAAGTGTTCAGATGAACGTAGATTAGATGAGGAAATGAGAAAAACTCCAAAGGAAATGCTTTCGCTGTGGCAGATGATCGCTTGTGATTATGCGGCAGCGGATAAGCCTGTTTACGGACAGATGAACGTTATTTGGAAGAGATAATCCCTCTGTCAGTTACCTGCCCATTTTGTGCTGTGGAACAGATTTCTTCCAATATTTATTTCTGGGCCACTGGCAGTAAATTCTGCCAGTCCAGCTTTGTCAGGCTGGCTAACCTAGAAGACGTTGAAGTGGTTGTAATCATCTACTTCTGTGTTGCATTCTTTACATGTGCAAATGTCTGGTTACGATGGTTACGACGTAGTATGTCACATTGATGGGAAAGTCTTATATTCTGTGTTTGCAACTCCTAAATGGTTTCCTTAGGATATTAGTTCTACGATACTCTAGTGGGTAGCAAGCTGGATTGTCATTGGAGAGGTTGTTCAAATCCTACAAGGTCAGAAATTTATTTAGGAATTTCAGCTCCACTACCCCTAGCAAACTCGGCTAAGATGAGTACACTGACTGTATACAGTGGGTGGGAAGATCGGGCAGCAAGGAAGAGGACTAGCCACCTGCCCTCGTGTGCCAAGGCTAAGAAACGTTGAAGTCGCTAACACATCTTACCAATGGCTGCCTGTCGGGGTTAGCTTAAGAGACTGCTGGTTGTTGTTTGCTGTACATAGAAGGCTGGTTTGGGAGCATTGTAAATGCTTACGTGAGATGATAAACTAGGTCTTGAGATGAGTCATGCAGTAAAAACATTGCAACACTTACGAGGATTAGTGTGGACCCACACCAGGAATGCTGTCAGGTTTAAGTGGCTGTGGCTCAGAAGAGGTCAATTGGTTGTCAGAGTCTGCATTGAATTTCGGATTAATTAATGACCTGCTGAATGAACAAAAGGGTTTCCTTATAGTCTGCTTAAGACTGCTGTAGCTTCCCAATTATGAATCCTGAAGGGTCCTTTGATTACATACTTGCAATTGACAGACTACTGTATGAACTCGTGTATTGCTCTTCGTGAGAAGGAAACATTAGCCTGTGGCGCAAGATGCTTTGAAGCTGACAACCTGTTTTGCCCTTCATGACTCGAACAGTTCCTGGGATGGCTAGATGTTCATTAATAGTGAACCATTGACTGGTCAACATTAGGTCCCTCCCTGGGGTGCCGGTTCTTTAGACATTCTGCTAATTAGTAATCCTGTGCTTCATGTCACCTGGGCGTCTCTACACACACGACACAAGCTAGACTGTATGCTAGGCATGCTTTGCTAGGAATTTAGCAAGTGTCTTGTTTCATGGCCTGTACTGTGGCCTGTTGCACAGCCTGGTCAGAATCTAGGCCAAATGACCAGCCCACTGACCTTGGATTCTACTGTCCAGCAGCTACTAGAGAGAGAATGTCCTGTTATGTTGGAAGTAGGCTAATATATTTTGTTGCAGCTGTGCATCAGTGTAAGAGCCCCTCACTAAAGCGCTTGGCCTAGTTACTGGGTATTTCTTTGTCTGCCTTTGTGAATTTGGATGGAATTGAAAGGCAGATGAGGTGGAGAGATGGAACTGTGATACAGTGCAAAAATAATCCACATGTAGCTTCTGTTGTCTTCTTCTAATCTTTTCCTGAACAGATGAATTTGTTAGCCTGTGTGTGAACTGATGATTGTCCATGTTTTATTGCTTATTTTTAATGAATTTGGTCAAGGAAATTGTCTCACAGTTTGCTTTGGAGAAGATAATTAAGTGGAGCTAACCGTGTCTCCTAAATGCTGTCACCTGCAAAATGCCATTTATGTTTACTGTTTTTATAAAAAATCATTAAAAGCTATTACTGTGGGCAGTCAGTTTGGAAGCTGACCTTGTAACATGGGGGATACCAGTTTGAGTCTTCCCTTAAACTGGTACTCTGTTCGCATATTCAGTGAGTTGCTCATACCCATTGCGAGCCAACCAGGTCGACAAAAGCTGCGATCGAAGGCACATGGACAGCTTATAGTTCTGCATGTATGACAGCACAGGCACTTCGTGCTTTCTCCTGTGTGGGACCATCTCTCTGGAATAGTTTGCCCTCAGAAATTAAAACTTTTGCTCCTTTAACAGCTCAGTTAACCTTTTCAGCCGTCTTAAGATGTACCTTTTTAGGAACTTCTAGATAACCATGCCATAGCATCTTTGTGAAGTTCTTAAAACATGCTATACAAGTGCATGGATACATACATACATACATATTGACCAAGTCCATAATGCACAGTTGCTTAATTTACCACCACCAGTGTATGTCTTGTTGTTGGATGCTGTAGCTGTGAGAAAGTTACTAAAATCTTAAATCCCAAGTTTTGACTAATTGTTAATGTGTTTGTTTTCAGCCAAAACTGTTTGCTTCTGAGTTAATGGAGATGACTGCTTCTCATCTGATGCTTAGAGATAAGGATTACTTTGGTCTGTCATACAAAGAAGATGCGTAAGTTTATTAGTTGGGAGTTGCCTAATTCGTCACTAATAATGACCACCTACAATCTGATGCTTAGAAAAAGGATTACGGTGGTCAGTACTACAGAATAAATAAGTTAATTAGTTTTCATATAAAGAAAATAAGGCTTGAAAACAACATTTGGGGGAATTAGGTCTGTGTCTTAGTGTGAAATGTACATAGTTTGAACATCCATGGATCTACGTTTTTGTGTTACACAACAAACATATTTCAGCATAGTTATCTACTAACAGTTAACATTTTCTGTCTAATGCCTAACTAGTATTACCAATTGATTCTGATTTTGTGCATCGTCCATGTATCATTTATTGTTGGATTCTTATGCGTGCCGACATTTGACATTGTAAGGCATCCTTGAAGTAGCTTGCTTGAATGATGCTGTATGGATTGTCGTGATTACAATTGCAGTTACAATTTTGGTTCTGTAAAGATGGCTATGGAATTAGTTCCATAGATTAATTTGTTCAGAGTGTTAAATATGTTTATGCGACGTTGACAATCAAAAGATTGTCCTTGATCAAGGGTTATTATTGCTATCATAGTTTTTCCTAACATCACATTGTCATCGTCTTTGTCATCACATTATAATCACCGTTATTATGTATCATCGTCATTACCATCAACTCATCGTCCTAATCGAAATGGTCATGGCTAAGTTGTTCTGTTGTTTGATTTGTTCTGTTAGAGGTCACTTCCAGTGGTTAACATTAGACAGACGTGTTTTGGATCATGACTTGCCAAAGAACCAGAAGCCCATACTCCTCTATTTCCAAGTCAGGTGTGGCAGGGAACTCTAAATTTATTGATTTTAGTGTTAAAATGCCCAGGGCTAAGGTTCCTCAGAGGCCAATGACTGGTGCTTTCTGCTCTGCTCCATGTGCTGATGGACTAACTTACACAGAGACCTGTGATGTGCCTTTCTTCCATCATGCTGACAAGTGGCCTCACTCAGTCTGTTGCCACTGCTGGTAACTCTGATGGTCTAAATTGGCTAAAACAGGCCATAGTTTTTACTCCAGCAGGTTGCATGCTACCTGTGCTTCTGTTGGATTTGAAAGCTGAGGCTGAAATCTGCAACATCTGTTAGCATCTTCTTCTGATGTAGAAGTGCCAGTTGCAGCTGCTGCAGCTGCTAGTGATGTTTCTGTTTCTTGTGATGTCTCTTGGAGTCTCTTATTATCTTCCACTGACCAGTGTTCCTCTGTATCTGCGGCATTCTTTTATGGCACAACTAAATCGAGCAAGAAATTTCTGTCATATGTTGAAAGTTCTGTTCTCTGTAGTTTTAATTAGTCGGAAATGAGGTTTGACTGATAAATGTTGCAATCTGGGTAGCTATGAATGATTCTGGAAACATTACGATGGGTGATAGATAAGGTGCGGCTTAATAAGATTTAAGAGAATACTTAGGCTAACCAAGAGTGACAGTTAGGGTGTCAAAGGAGGATATCTAGGCTGCCACAGGGAGATATTTAGGCTGTCACAAGAAGATAATTGTTGGACTGTTGGAAAGGTGTCATCCTGGTTTTTGTAGTTTGTTCTCTTGAATAGCTCATCAAACATATGAGGGAGCGAGAGATACAGAGAGCGACAGAGAGCAAGACTGACACAGAAGGAGAGAACAGAGAGAGGTAGAGGAAGGGGCATCAGAGATAATGATAATGCAATCAATTATGAGAATTTTTCCGCTGCTCAAGGTCGGAGAGTTCATGAGGTGGAACTGTACAAACTCATAATTATGAACTACTGCATGGTGCTGTGACTGACTGTGGCTGGAGCAGAGCTATTATGATTCTCTTAATGGCTGATTTTTAACCCAAGCAAGTGGTCCTGTTTCTCGATGCAATGTGCCTTTGGCTACTTAGTCGTTTGGTAAGTAAGTCAGTAGCAGAGAATGTGCATATTGCAATGTCAGCTGTTGCAAAAAGATTCAAAGGGAATTTCCCTGGGGTGGAATTTGCTTGTTAGACTGCAAAGGCTAGATCATTTATCAAGTAGAATCCTGAGTGACAGCTGTCCTGAAGTGAACTTTGTATCAATGGTTTTTTCATTGAAATGCAGCAGCTTAGGTACAAGCACCAGAATATGTGGAAACCAGTTGGCTTTCTAGACTATCAGACAGTGTGTGTCTATAAGTGTATGTATGTAAGTATGTATGTATGCATATATTGAGACACTTAATATAGCGTCTTTTAAGTACCTCACAAAAGTGGTGCAGTTTCCAGACATTACTTTAAGATTGTGTTTACTTGAATAATTGTATCAGAGAAACAGATACCTTGCAGAGAGTCTCATTTTGAATGTTTCTTTTGCGTCTTTTGTATCTTGTGCATACATCATGTGATGGAATCGTCCTTGACCATGTGTGAATTTTGTTTTGACCCTAAGAGCAATCTGCTGAAGAGTTAGTTGTTTTTCAGTTGTTGACTTGAGTTTGTGATTCAGGTCGTGTGCACTTTAGATCCATACACAATTCATTCAGTTTGCTTAATTTGAATTGTTGATATGTTTGGAGACAGTTTTTAAATGCTGTTAAAATGTGTCTTCTGTTTTAGGTTGTATGTTGAATCGATTTGTCAGCTGAAAGATCCAGTTACAATTGAACTGTTTTACCTGAATGCTAGACAGTCCATTGCTCAGGTCAGCTACATTTTCCATCGTGCTAAGAGATATTTTATTAGAGTTGTCTTCTCCTCTCTTACTATATCAGTCTACCGCTTCCTCTGTATACATGTATCATTCTGTCTCTGTCATCTCTGTTTCTTTATATAGCAGTCATTTTTCTTTCTTGGAGATTTCTGTGTTGTCCATCTAAGCAGGCAGACGTTTAAACACACACACACGCGCGCAAGCAGGCTGTTAGACGATGAGAGAATATGTGACTGATGCGTGAGTGAACCCTCACTAAGTGAGCAAAGTAAATTTGAGAGAAACTCGCTCAGAAGGCAAGTTGGCATAAAATGGATCAAAATGAGTTCTTTGCATACTTATGTTCCTTCCTGTGTTTCCTATCAAACTGTAAGGCCTTATATAGAGTTTCACTTCTATATATATTTATTTTCAATTTTTTTATGCCCTGTTGCAACAAAACTTAATTTAATTTAACGTGTATCTTGTTGCCGTAACTTGTAGTCATGTACATCGATAATTATGCAAATGAACAAAGTCATGTAAAGATATTTTTAAAACAGTTTTATTAGATTTCATTCGTGACAGCCTCAGGTATATGAATATGCTCCGAATTACTTTTCTCATGAACGTTCATGACCCCTAGGCACAACCATTTAGGTTGAGTCATACTTGTGGTGAACTTTTACTCATGATTTCTCAAAAGTAGGCCCGAAAACACCTATATCTTTAAAAATTGTATCTTTTTCAATACTTGTGATGCAAAACATGTGGTTTTCACCTAATTATTCAGCAATTCCAGCCCAATCGTGTGCTATATGAAATTCAGTTTTGAATTGTGCTCAGTCAGTTTTGATCTGACCAGGACAGTAGAAGATGTATTTGGCATGTTCATAGAAGATGTTAGCGAAGAATTGCACTTCTGGGGAAAGCTCCTTGGAGACTGGTTACAGTGGAATAGAAGTGTTAAAAAGCGATTAAATTCAAAACTAGACACTGTAGTTCCAAATAAATTGAACATGGCCTCTTTTTGCCTGATGTGGACACTGAAGGGAGGCTGTATTTGAGAGCACAACAGTATTTGACCCTCTTACAACTTAGCATGTGTATGTCGTGCTAAATTGTAAGACTTATGTGATCTCTTAAAGTACCATGAAATTTTTCATTACGTACTGATATGTTTTTGTCTTTGGCATTGTATGTATGTTTCTTGTTATTTTTCTTTGAAGTCCTAACTTTCTGTCCTGATTTCGTTACCCAAACAGGAAAGACTAAAGTGTGACAGTGCAACAGTGTTTGACTTAGCGGCTTATGTCTTGCAAGAGGCACATGGGGACTATACAGAGTGAGTGGCTCAACTCATCACTGTCTTCGTTACATGGCATAATTAATGGATAGACAGCTTCTTACGTGTATGTTACCAACATCGAATGCTTGATGCAAGATACTAATTCTTGGTTTTGCCATAGCACAACAACCTACCTGCAGCACTGCAAGAAATGACAGACATGGAATTGTATAGGCATCAATTATTGCAGTTAAAGAAGTATTTACCAATAATAACCTTCATCAGTTGATACTGTTATGCACCATTTGTCACTAAAGATGTAAGTAAATTTAAAAGCGAAAGCCTCTGTTAGCTGTTTTCGGGCTACTTCGTATGCTTGTCACTATTATCCATCTTACAGTATGGTGGATTATTATTATTTCTGCATTTATTAAGCGCTGCTCTGTGATGACTAAGCATCAGTGAGTGCCGCTGAGCAACTGAGTGAAGGAATTGCTCAAGGTCCCCACAACGTGAACTAAAGATGAAAGAGATATGAACGGTCATGGAGTACCATTTTTACACTTTCACTATTTTCACACTTATGACTCACTCACAGATACAGCCCACACATGCATGTTACCTGCTCGCAAATATAACCTGCACACGTTGCCTTATTTAGCATTTAATATGCATTGTTTAATCCGATGCTGGAAAATCGTTATCTATCTTTTCATTTGAGATTTTAGCCCTTAAGCCTTTCTGCACTGAAGTAGCAGTTTTGTGTAGTGTTACTTTTATGTGCTATTTAAGTCATTGGTTATGTTGCACTTTGGTACGTTTCTTGTATTGATCTGTTGACAGTGATGCAACAACACGAAGTGAGTTGAAGGCATTGCCTCTCCTTCCAGTTGGAACACTCAAGGAACATCCGTCTATCTCCTTCTGGTCAGTTTAGTCGTGATTCTTGTAGATCACGGTTTAAGTTAATTTCAGAAGGGCAGTAAGGTCAAACAGGAGCAGGAGGTAACGTAAGGAAAGAAAACTGGATTAGAGATGTGGAATCATATTGTGAGTCTGCTGAGGAAGGTAGAGTTAAAATGAGGATAAGAGGAAGGAAGAGTATGACTCTGAGTATGTCTGTAATCGCAGTCAAGATTCGCATGATTCACAGAGTATGACTATGTATATGAGTATGAGGGAGATGAGAGTAGCTTAGAGGAGGCCAAGGAAAGTGAGGCAAGGAAAGAAGTGAGAGTATGAAGATAATGATGTGGTAAACAGGAAACAAGGTGAAAGGTGAAAACAGGACAGAAACTAATGACAAGAGAAACTAATGAACTAAATGTCAGCAAAACGAGGACCCAGACGCTTGTGCTAATAATGCCTCATTCTAATCTGGTCACATACGTTTAGTTTCTGTAGTACTGTTTCAATAAGACACAAGACTTTGATCAGGGGTGCTCCAGTGCATATCAATAATCCAGTCAATTCCAAGAGGCCAATCCAGTAATAATAATAATAATAAGACAATTTATATAGCGCCGTAACATGGCCGAGGCCGAAGAAAAGGGCACTGTACACAAGTTCAGGCGACAATAGAAAATTAACTACAGTCATACGATAATTAATTTAAATAGAAACGTTTTAAGCCCTTTCTTAAAGTTATCCAAGGATGGAGCAAGGCAGTGAAGACAGCTTTAGAAGCATTAGCACATTTGTAAATCATATGATGAGTTTGAAAAGACAACACTTGGAGCCAGTGTATCACAAATGTCACCATATCTCCAGCTCAGAGTAGATTTGAGGTAGTAGAATGGTGGTGATATTTGTCAAGACTATTGTGCAGATCAGCAGCAGGGTTTTTTATGCTGCTATTTTATAATAATTCGTTCCTTCATACGTACGCTTATAAAGTTTACCAGTTTCTGTATCTATACAAAATGTGTCCAGCCATTATTCTTTAAAATATGAGTTATATATGTATGTAGGTATGTATCTCTACATTTATGTAGCACCCTTGAAAGGTTTATATAAAAGAGCACCTCTGAAAATGTATAACAGATAATGCTCACTTAAAGACTCAATCGTGTATAAAAGCAGCTTTTTTAAGGACCTGGACTGTTTCTGTGTTTCCTTGGATTGTTGAGCTGGTTTTCAATCCCATTGACCCTGGATTTTGGTTTAGATATTGCTTTTGCTTGGCACTGACTTAATAATTCTATTGTACATTGTTGCAGTTGCATTACAGAATTGTTTAGATTAGGTTTCTTGAACTACCATATGGATTAACCTATTATATTGAATTGTTTTCAGTGAAGAACAAGTCATACAGAGGTACAAAAAGTTGACTGGAATGAGTCGAGGCTTTGCTATTGTCAAGTGAGTTTCTTTCTGTTCTTCGTGGAAAATTAATAACAAATAAATGAATAGCAGTTATGTTACTTGCTTGTTTACTTACTTACTTACTTACTTAAATGTGAAAGGGTGATCTAGGGCAGGGTGCATTTTTGTATCCCTGCAGGAGGAAAGACCGATGGGGGGCATGATGAATGAGCGGATGGTATGAACAAGTGAAGGGGAAGTCCCTTTCTCGGCACAACGCTGTGATCTCAGGAAGCATCAAAGCTATCAACCATGCAGACTTAGGATAACCTAGGACTCCTGTGGTGATGGTTTCTACTGATAAATCCAACACATTTACTCAAACGCCTCTGGAGACACTCTTTTAAAGCTCTACCTGGGCTGAAACACAAAGATGACATCAGAAATCTATCAGCGGGAGATCTTTTAGACATCCCAACATGCATTGGTACTCATTTCCTGACACCAGTGGAACGGAAGACTTAGTTGGTCTACATGGCTTGAAATTCCATGGCATGTCACCCAGGGTGAAATGAACACATCCCTGAAATTCTACAAGGGTTGCTAATGAGACTATGTTCAGCTTTACAACTTTACTTCCAGGCTTCATTCTAGAGACTCTTGCTGACAGAAGACTGGTAGTAAGTGCATAACGGCCTTCTTTTATTTCTCCTTTTTTGATTCTATATTGATTAGACAGCGCTATGTGTTTAGAACATGCTAAACATTGGTTCCCGCATTAGCTGACTTGAGACCAGAGTTGGAACCAGTGACAGTTGCGGTCAAAAGAAGATAACTTGAGCCCAGAATTGAACGAACAGGTTTTGCAGCAGAATTTTATAGATTTAATGGAGACACCCTGAGAAACTAAAAAAATGTAGTCAAAACTAGGAGGAACTTGGATGGCATGTTGTCCTTGTTTCAATTTCAGTTACATGAAAATAGTGGAAAATCTTCCATCCTATGGAATTCATTTCTACGAAGTCAAGGTATGTCTAATAAGAACTATTACAGTATTATTATTATTTTGACAACTTATGTGTGAGCAGTAAAGAAAAACTTGAGACAAGGATGTATTAGAAATTAGCAAAAGTCAGAAAAAGTGGGACCATTCTGGTCAATCAGTCTTGGAATTTGTCCACCTTATGGGAAGACCAATCCTATTTCCTTTGACCTGTAGACTGATCTTCTGTGCTTTGATTAAAAGATCAGTCTTCACATATCACCACTGTTTGCATTGTAAAGTTACGGCTATTGTCAGTTTTGATTTCAATAATGGCTGTTGCTAAGACTTTATGATTAGGTCTGAGAAAATGAAATTTGTGACTATGATTTAGAAATCGTGTGTTTATAATCGAGATTAATGTTTAATTAGCAACAGTTTCACCACAAAATTAAATGTAGCATCAGACTTTGTTTCATTTATAAGATTTTTAATAAATGAATATGATGACTAACAAGATAAATGTATTGCACAGTGATATTAATTTCTTAAGTCATTAATAGGTATCTAGACATTTATAATGCACCTTTTAAGAGCCTATATTTGATCGAATGATTACCTCATTGTTATGGTCATAGTGCACAAAGGATGAATTTTGAGTGCTTGCTTAATTCATACATACACATGGTTAGCATCAATGCAGGTCAGTACATGGGGAGGCCGAGACATTTAAGGTAAAATAAATTTTAAAAAAACATATTACACAGATTTGAGTGGTCTTTCATGGAACTGTTGGCTTTGTGTTAATTGCGTGAGCTGTATTCTCTCCATTTGCCAGGATAAGTCTGGTTTGCCGTGGTGGCTGGGATTAAGTGTCAAAGGAATAACCATCTACGACTTCAACGATCGATTCACACCCAGAAAGGCATGCTATACTACCATATGATGACTTTGGCACCAGTGCTTTCTCATGCATGTCTACGATTCCTCGCTCAGCCGATGGCCACATGACGTGTTAACAAATGTCCTACTTACTTACTTACTTACTTATTTACTTACTCACTTACTTAATTACTTACTTACTTAGTTACTTAGTAGACTGTCCTTCTGGAATAATCTTCTGTTACAACTCTGAACTCTGCACCAGAAACATTCTTGGCTGATCTTGACTTTCATTTTAGATCTGTGTGCAGCCATCTGTCAGCACCTTTGAGAGATTCTTAAAAAGGCCCTATATAAATTGATATTTAGATACACATATTACACTGAGCTCTTCAGGTGCTGGGTACATTCAAAGTTTGGGCAGTATGTAAGGTAACGTGTATACGGATTTCTTTACATTTATGCTGCACTCTTTTAAGAATCTGTCAAAAGTGAAGTTAGCTTGTTGTTAAGATTTTTACGACAGATTGGCATGTTTCGTACTTGAGTACCTGGAATGCATGGCACGTTGTGTACAGTTCAGGATCTCAATCAGACTCATTGATAGTGATAAGGGTCAGGGCTGTGTGATCGTAGCATATAGATTCTGAATGTATGTAACATACATGTGTCCACGCACTCGACATAACATGGGAATGCAAAAGTTCTGCCTAAGTGGTGTTAAAGTTCAGTAACAACAACAGGTTCATGTGTAAGCAAATAAGCTAAATGGAAAATCACCGCTGACATATGTAGAGCCCCATCTAGTGGAGTCCCATCCAGATGATATACATATATATGTATATAGATATGTATAAGTAGGTATATATATATATACATATACCTATGTTGTATATTTATATGTATATATACATATATATACACGTATATCGGTATATATGTGTGTGCGTATATATTTAAGCATATATCTATACACATACATAGGTATAAATAGATGTATATACATGTACCTATTTTATATGCTGTGTATTGAATATGATGCTGTGTGCTTGTTAGGAGTTTCACTGGAAGCGACTGTTAAACCTTTACTACAGAGATCGCAAGTTTTCCATCCAGGTTCATGATTCAAAATCGTAAGTTTCTGTCAGTCAGTCAGCGTGTAAATCGGTTTCTGTCCAGCTTGTATGATTCACTTATTACTACTGAAATTGGTGGTGGTGGTGATGATGGTGGTTGTGGTGGTAACTGTAGCTGTCAATTTGGTGAAGCTGTGTTGGTGGGGTGAAGGTAGTGGTTGCGGGGGCGCTGTGATTGTGATGGTGGTTTATTGAAATCAAGTGCTGATATTAGAAGATAGATGAGTCATGAGACGTGAATTACAATTAAGGAAGACGTGTTTGATATCCGTGCTTGTGATCTGGCCTTACAACATATGCACATGATTTAATTATTTGACTGCTGACAATCGTGACAATTAAATCTGTTGTATTTGTCTATGTTGTCTATTTTTGAAGTGATGGAGATGGTGGAGGAGGTGGCAGTGGCAGTGGTAAGACTGGTTCCGCCATTGGCACTGTGAAGTCACGGCGTCTTCTTGGTCAGAATCAGGCAACAAACGTCCAGTCATGGTTCAGTAGTTTGTCTCAGCTGACCAAATGTATCTGGTCAATGGCCGTCTGTCAACATCAGAAGTACATTGAATTACGAACGGCTAAATCCAACCACAGGGTCAGCAAACAAGATCTCTTAGCTTTACTTCATCCACAGTTTTCACTTTAAAATATTCTTTGCTGTGTTGGTGCAGTAAATGTAATTGTAATGTGCTGTCTGTGTGCAACTGTGCCTGCTTGGTGCTTTGACTAGCACAATGAAGTCCAGTTATTCATTCATTCATTCAGAGCATTTATATAGCACCCCTTTAAGATATATACTTAGAGGTGCTTCCAGTTCAGCTCCAGTGAAAGAGAACAGTTTTCAAGTGTTGGTGAAAGGACATGCAGATTGAGAGTAAGGCTGTTCCGGGTGGATGGCCCAACCTTTGTAACGGCATGATGTTGCGTTGTTCAAGTGCTTGCAAAAGTTAATCTCGGGTGACTTGCACTTGGATTGGTCACCACTTGTTGAATACCATGCATTTTGGGGTAAATCAGCTGTTAACCTGTCAGGTTTGGAATATGATTAAGATTGACCTCTTCCAGTCTTTTTATGGTTCATAATGTTTCTTTTTTTCTGGCCTCAAAGTTGACCTCTGAACTGTTGTGATTGGCTTTATCAGTTTTCGTTTGTGTTGTATTGTCTCACCAACAGTGTCAAAAAGGTGTCCAGTTCTTGAATTGATGTGCTTATGTTTGCATTTCAGCGGGCAGATCCTTTAAACCCCACCCCAAAAAAACAGAAAAGACAGAAGCATAAGCATACAAAGGCACACACACATAAGAAAACACAGACATACAGTGGTATACCATAAGCATATACAGACACATAATACAGAGGCATACAGAATTTTGTTGGCATACCAAGATAGACAGACACACAGAGACAGACATGCAGACAGAAGTATAGGCATACAAATGTACACAGATGGAGACATACACACAAAGATGGAGTGAAATAAAAGCATACACAGACCCTATGGACATAGGCTGACAGAAGTATAAGTATTCACAGACAGAGAGACTGACAGGCAGACAGACAGACAAGTAGAAACATACACAGGCAGACCTTTGAGTGGACAGAAGGAATGTTGACGGTCATGTGCTTTGGAGTAGGCCCTTTGCAGCTTTCTGAAGCGGACATTAATGTTATAATTGCGCAGGTTGTTCTAATGATAGGGGCTTGATATGTAGCAGCAACCGGAATTTAATCTTTCGTTCGTGTTTATCTTGTTAGTTTTCCCGCTTAAATTTAAGTTCCTTAAAATAGCCTGACATTTCCGTAAATGTTGTTACAGCCAGGATTTGCTTAAACAAATCTAATGATCATCTTAAACGTTTGTCTAGTCATAGGGGATGTTTCTGCTTTTATGGCCTTTCCAACATTTTAAAGTTTCCAGTCATCCATCGAGAAGTTAACTTCGCTAACTCCTGGATGATTTACTTGGTCAAGTGTCATTAAGGGCAATAGTGTCCCATGCTCTGCTGCCACCAGCGTTATGAAGGAATGTGACAAACAGCACTGGTGTTTAAGACTAGTAGTATAAACCTGATGTCACCGTTTAATGTTTGCCTGGCTCTTGATGCCTCTATGTCCTGTTCTTTTTCCATCATGTGTGTATGTGTCTGTCATAATAGGGTTCTTTCCGTCTGTGTTTCTGCGTGTGTCTTTTGACTCTGCGTGTGGCCTTCCTCTGCCTGTTGCATCCGGTATTGGAACTCAGTCAGGTACTGAGGAGACCCAGTCATGACTGGAGACAGGGTGCTGCTGGCTCCGTAAAAATCCCATTATTCTTCATCATCAGACAATTACTCAGTTGTTAACGTGTCTGCTGGTCTTAATATTTGTGCTGGTAAACGCCTGTGTGTCATTCTTTGAGTCTCTCTTCTTGTTTGCCTGGATGTCTACGAACTCTGGTGATTACCGGTCGTGTCTGTATTGACTAATAATGTTGTCCTAGATTACCAACCAATTAATTACTGTTAACTCATAGGTTGATACTCATCTGACATTTCCGACATACCCATCTTCAGTGGAATATCGTATGAATAGGATGTAGGTGCTAGCTATAAGCACAGCTTTAACTTTAATCGATGACATGCATCAGAAGGTATAGGAAAGAATACTTCTTGTTATTTTGTTCCTTTGCAATATATAAACTTATTTCTGTTATTCTGTGGATTAAGTCGCTTCATAAGAACATTACGTGTAAGTAACTCATCAGTCTACAGTCACTGTATCATTTATGTATTCTGTATTTGAGTGTACAGAGGTAGTAAATGTAGGAACTGTGCATTGTTTGATGAGATTTTGAATTAAATACCATGGTACTATTGGAACCGATTGAATTCCTGATAAGAAGTGTTCTGGGTTATTTACGACAGCTAAATTTTATGCTGCTGATGTGCTTTGGTTTAAAATGTACTGACGTGGTGCCAGTGCCTTTGCAGTGGCGCTTCCAACTTCATAGCATGGTACCACCTTTTAACTAGTTTTCAATCAATTACGGAACAGTCACAGTAAAAGCCAAGATGCTTTTGACTTTGGCTTTGATAAAGATGTCATAAAGATGCATGAGCCTTAGATTCAGATTTACTGACTTTGAATAAAAAGTAAATAATGAATAAAAAAGATGTACAGGCAGAAGAATTATTTTCCTGGTCAGTGGCTACTAAGTTTTGCTTTAACATCTCACAGCTCTTTGTAAAATGTTTGAGAATAAAGTGTAATGTAACCAAACATTTATGTAGGACCAGCTTACCATATTTATTTATTACAATCAAAGTGTAATGTAACCAAACATTTATGTAGAACCAGCTTACCATATTTATTTATTACAATCATTACGCTGGCAAGGTCAGTAAATCTGAATCTGAAGTGCAAGACAGGTATGTGTGAACTACATGTCAAAGGTTGTTACATGGACTTCACTCAGCAGGCTCAAACCCACAATTGTTGGATTACAGACCCAGCATGCTACCAAACAGACCACTTTGCCGCACATATCATGGAAAATTCCTTGCAAACTCTTGGAATTACCAGCATGTGCACTGCATGAGTTAAAACCGTTGAGTTCATTCGTTCGTAGATCATTGCATCCCTACAGTTTTTGTGGTCAGCTGGGCTTCTTTCTAGGTGAGTTTGCTTACTTAACTGTTGAATTGAGTACTGAGAGACGTGGTTGAAGGGTCTCAACTGAAGAGCAGATACAGTAACCAGAGATCAACATTCTTCCTTATGGGTTGCGTTGCTTGAAAAGGAATTGTCATTTTCAAATGACTCACTAAGACTTGAACCCTGGACTCTGAGATGAAAGCCACATACACACATTAGCCGTATGTATCAACCCGTTGATCGTAAGTGATTTAAAATGTGAATTCTGCTCTTATTGATATGTTCTTATTGTTTTAGAGCGGTGCTTCGACTATCCGTAGTGTGGTTGAAGTTGCTTCTGATCTTACGAACTCTTTTCTGAATCAGACACCAAACACAAGCGACTGTAGCAGTTTATCTGCTGCATCACATTCGTCTGCGAGCAACTCCAAATTGGAATGTTAGTTAAACTTAATCTAGTTTCTCAGCTGTATGCAAATTTCTAATTGTTTGCCCCACTGAACAATGGCAGTTGATGGCTGCTTCATTCTGAACTTAAATCTTACAGCATGAGAGCTTTGCTTCAGTTGTAATTGTAATTGCAAATTTTTATAGTCCATTTGAAGAGAAACTTCTGACAGGCACTCCAAACCCTGACAACACAAAACCATGATCGACATAATGGTTGATAGCCACATACACACTGCATGGGACTATCATTCAAGCATGTATGTGACTATGAAGCAGATAGAACAGGTGTGTCTTTAATATGAGAGAAATTTTAACACAGTCATCATTAATCAGTGAAACGGAACAAATTTCAGTGGGAAGACTTTCCAGAAAGACTTTTGAACAAAGAAGAAGCCGTGACGTCAATGTGCGTATTTGTGGCAGCAGGGAACAATAAGATAGCGCTCATTGGAGTACATTTACGGAGGAGAATAGATATTCTGGGATCATGTTATGTTGTTTTTGGTGGTTGATTTGTTTACAGAATTGTTCTTGATATGCTTACATTGATTTTATTCTAGTGAATGAAGAGACAAACGAATCGTATAAAGCCGCAATGCAGGAGATGTACAACGCATTGAAGGAGAGAAAGGAGGCTCTCGAGAGTCAGCTGATGAAGAAAACCAAACTCCTGTGTCGGCTGTGTCTTCAGGAAGCGGTCAGTTGTCTTGCTGACCTCTCTTATGAAGTTAATTAGTTTGGGGATTTCCTTTGCTTTTTGAAAAAGCATTGGAAGAGTTGCAGATCATAATGTTTCATGATTGTGTGCACTGGTAACATTTCTTTACTACTAATACTGCTGCTGCTGCTGTTACTACTAATTATAATAATAGTAATAATATTAACATTAATAAAAATAATAATAAAAGTTACCTTTCTGGATAGTACCTAAAACTGGGATGAGATCAAATATTCTACAGATATGCTTCCTACATATTCCTGACCTAATTTTTCATTCCTGAAGGATCAGGACAAAAATAGTAATATGTTACAATAATAATAGTGATACTAAGTTATACATTTTTGTTACTGTTATTATTAATTTTAAACATTTCGTTGTCATTCTGTTTCATAGGAGTTAACTGGTTTCCTTCCACCGGAAACACCCATCTCATCTGGAGATCCAGTTCCGACAATTCGGAGGAGAGTTGGAACAAGTTTTGCGTTGTCCCCAAAGGTTCTTGAAAGAGAATGTCACAACTCCAAAAAGGTAAAAGAAATAAATTCAAGTCAGAGTTACTGCTGATAGTGATATTGTTTGAATAGTGTTTGCAGTTGTGATGACATTATTAATCGTGAAGATGTTGATGGTGAATATGTTAGTTATGAGGATGAGGATAGTAATGATGATTATGTGATGATTGATGACAAAATTTCTTGTCTTTGTTTTCAGATGTTCTTTTGATTTTAATTTATTGTTTAGATGTTAAGGTTGTTTTTGACCGCAATGTAATCATATTTATCTTATTTTAGATTGGGCTAAAGAATGACCTGGATGACTTTGATCAGCTGGAGGTAGATTTTGAGATCCAAGATAAGATAACTCAGGCAGCTCTGATGTTGGCCAAGGATAAATCCGTGCGCCGTAGCGTCCGAAAAAAGCGAGCGCTATCGTACCAGAGAGCCAGCCAGAAGGTAATAGCACAGTGCTCATCTCAGACACAAGAGCTGTGTGTTTTTGCGGGTTGCTGTGTGTTTCCAACTTTAACTACTGTATATCGTAAGTCTAGCAGAGTGCAAGTCAGGAGTATAGATTTTTACACATCCTTTGGGTTGAATATGTTTCTGGGTCGTCCGGCCGGGAGCACCTCTGATGCGTATACCTTGAAGTGGCGCTTTGTAAATTTTTGATTACGGTTACAATGAGATAAATACGAGATGGGCTACTTTGAATCGCATCTAAGTTTGGAGTACCTATGCAGAATGTGAAATTGATTATTCATTGTTAAGCCCTGTAGCAATGTAGGAAAGGTTGTCTAGTTGATGGATCGTTATTGTACCTGGTTGCAAAACATTGACACTCTAGTCATTTGGCTTCAAGTGGCCTTTGAAGTTGATTTATCCCTAGTTAAAGTTATCTGTTTATGAGCTATCTATCTGAAACTTTGCCACTGGCGAACTCAGATGATGCTGCCAGTCCCAAGCCTGGATGAAGGGTGTGAGCGATGCTTATCATCTGTGCTGTGACACAGCACCATTAAACAGGAATTGCTGTCTATCTCAAGATGATATTATTTTTGTTTCAGCTGAAAGAAATGGAAGCCAAGTTACTGGAGCATCAGCTGAGATCGGCCTCACGAAAGGACAGCCTAACGGCTCAGAGTAACATATCAGATGGACGTAAGTCAAATGCTTCATCATCATCCTGAAATGTTAATGCGTGTAGAAAGATTTCAGTTATTATCACTGGACCGTCTGTGGCAGAAGTTTTACATGATAATTAGTTGTCAATAATTGCTAGAGGTGTAATAATTAGCAAGTTTGGGTACTCGGGCAAACATAAAATTAATAGTGAGTAATTTTTAAAATCTGAAAGTGAATTAGAATGTTATGTAGCACTTTTAATATATAGGGTTTTAAAGCACTGTATAAATATTTGGATAAATAAATGACAGTAGTTCAAACATATAATTTGCAAAGTAAAGTGGTAGTGTTTATATGTGTTTACATAATATGAAACTATTATATGAAGGTATGAATTTTATATTATATGATATTATGTGAAGATATAAATACAGTTTAGTAACTTGTAATGGTGACTTGTTTAGTTTCAACAAAAGTTCACTTTAATTTAATGAAAGTTTAGAAGATGGGTATTAAAGGTAAGAATCACATTCGGGGGTCTGTGTTCTATTTATGTTATGCTATTTATGGGCTAATTCTTTGTTGCTTCACAACTTCAGATGTGTAGCAAATTATATATTTGACTGAAATTGGTAGCGTGTGTATACTATTAGTAATTTTTTAATACTATGCTACTAAAAGTGCTAATCATTTTATTTGAATTTATTCATTTTGTAGATTTAAGTGAAGACAGTCGGGATATTCTAGACAGTGGTAAGTTTTGTATTTTGTGTAGTTTGTTTCCCGATTGTTGTTCCACCACTTTCTACTCAGTCGCTTGTGTTATTTTGTTCTCAACTTAAGATTTACTATTTTAAAATTGCTTATCTACCATAGGCTGCCTCTCTGTGTAAGTGGATATTGACCTGATTGCACCATCAGCTGATACCTTGTGCATTAGACACCAGCACAATAGAAGTTATTTATTATCAAAAATATAAAAAATGTAGGCATTCCAGAAATTATCATGCACCACTGGGTCATGCAAAAACTTAGACAACTTGCTAAAATTTAGTTCTTCCTAACATTTCTCTTTATTTTACAGAGAGTGAAGTGAATTCAGCCTTCAACTCCCCACTTATTTCCCGCCATGAGCTAGACCTTGATCGGTTGAATCTGCCAGCGACGTCCTGTGTTGCCGAGGCCCGGGATGACGAAGAAGAAGAGGAGCCACAGGCGCTGAATCGATCGACTTTAAAAGTGACTCAGTCATCTAGTGAACAGTCTCTGCTGCAGCCTCGCAGTCAGGTGACAGAAACAGCGCTGTCCAGTCCGTGTAGTCCAGTCGTTGAAACTGGACATAGACAAACCACATCGAGTGATGTCAGTCCAAGTCCAGCTCCAAGTCCAATGGTTGCACGGTACGTTGTGATGTAAGATGACGGGTTTTAAGCAGCTAAGATGACTGTATGTGTTTTAGAACCACTGCAATTCTTACTCATCGGGGACAAATTTCTCCTATTTTCTATTTGAAGCTCTGGTTGTATTTGCTGAGACATATGTTTCATGAAGTCAAAAAATGTTAGTTGTTGAGTGCCTGATTTGCCTTTAATTAGTTGTGTTACTTTGTTAAAAAGGTTTTAACAACGGCAGTCATCTCTTTTCCTTAGAAGCCAGCCTATGAGGATTGATATTCAGGTCTTCAGTAGGAGCACCGTTAGAAATTGTGGGAGTCACCACTTTCTTAATTCCTGGTGTGTTTTGGTGCCAAACAAGTGCATACATGTAGGATGTTGATGCATTTGCTTGGTTGTTTTCTCCCAGCATTTTCTTGCAGATACATTGTAATGTGTATAATGCCTCCATGTCTGAAGTTTTTGTTTGCTTTAAGGTGCCATATAAGATGTCTGAATAATAGAAATAATGTCAAACTGATGCTGCTCATTTTAGTTTTTGTCTGTTGCTGGTTTCTTAGATGTTTTTCTATAATGTTTTTGTTGTATTTTCTGCTCAACAGACAGCGACTGGGTGGATATATTGCCAGTTCTATCTATTCAACGCGAACGCAGTATCGCAGTCAGAGATATCCGACCCTTTGTGGCACATATGCTGCCTCTCAGCTGTTGAACGAGGAAGGTGAGATGTCATCATCCAACAGCAACCTCTACAGAATCTGGTCGCCCAAGTCCCCTTATTATGACAGCGGCGACGAACTTAAGACACCTTCGCCAGCAGCACAGCGGCCCTCTGGTTTTTTCACAACTCAGATAGAAACAAGGAAGACTGAAGGTGGCACCAATGGCAGTCTGATGAAAACTAGTCACTCATCGTCTGACGTGCTGGACTGCCCGCAAACAAAACTGGACAGTTGCGTTTCTTCTAGAGGTGTTATGTCACCCGTGGCATCTGAGGGAAAACTGACATTGCAGCGCTGTGCACTGCTGCCGACAAGTGACGTTATAAGAGGCACGTGCGCAGTGCCACCTAGTGACATAATAAGAGGCACTTGTGCACTGTCACCTAGTGACGTAATAAGAGGCACTTGTGCACTGCCATCTAGTGAGGTCATCAGAAGCACGTGTCACGTCGTGACTTCTGTCAACAGAAGTTGCTATGGTAATGGCAGTGCACACGTTGTGCAAAACGTTCGAACAGAAACCTCCCGTGTTTATGAAACGGTGTCGCCATCTGCTGCAACCTTGAAGGGTCAATCGCTGGCATTGGCAGAGGCTAACCTGTCTTCAGACCCAGATGCCACTTGTTCTGAAGCGACCGTTCAGAAGTACCACAACTACATAGAAATATCGAAACCATTCGAAATGTCTGACTTCTATAAATACAGCGAACGGTTGAGACGCCAGCGACTCGTCGGTCAGGTGGTCTCCCTTAATACCTCTCTGGCACCAGAGGGCCCTGTCAGTGTTGCTAAGCACTGAGACGACATTTCCTCCTGCTCAAACTAGACTCGGTTAACGTTGTTCTGGACGTTTGATTCATAAGATTCTGATCGGTAGTCTGCAGTAGCAGAAGAGAGATGGCCAAGGCAGGTGATCTGGATTTACAAAACATCAGTTGATGCATAGAGTGCGTGGTTGCACAGTTTTCAGTCCGATTTTGGCCATGAAATTCTTTTCCAATATTTTGTTGTTGGGAAAGGAAGAAAGGTCTAAATTTGGGAAATTCAGTAGGTGAAAGACAGATTTTTAAATCAGTCAATGCACATAGTACAATGCATGGGTGCATGCGTGCAAGACTAAGTTGAGGAAGTTCAGTAGTGAAAACTACAGAGAGTGGAATTTGAAGGATTAAAACTTACATTTTGCTGGGTTTTTGACAGTAAATTTGTTTAGCAAGACTCTAAAGCTTCCTTCAAATTGAAAATAAAATGAGATACCGATGCCTCATGGTCTGCTATTTGATCAGAGACTGTGGCTTAGAGTTGTTTTTATGAATAACTCTAACAAATTGGTTTCGTGATCTGTTCAAGTGCATGACTGACTGCATTGGATGTGACGTACACAGTTCGTCGTCATTTCGTAGGTTTTACTTTCGATAACTTTCGTTTCGTGATTAGTTGCTCAGAACTTTCAACATTTTTTGTAACTGACTAGGTTTTTGATGCAGTCAAAGACTGAAGTCATATCGGAAAAGAATTACCTATGTATGGTTAATATATGTCTACAAATGTGTTTGTGAATATATAAAATAAAGGATAGATGTAATTAACAGACAATAGAATTATATATATATATGTCAGTGCATATATGAAATTATACATATATATATATATATATATATATATCACTGTGTATACTGGTATATGTGTGTGGGTGCCCTTACGTGTACCACTGACAGACTGCACCAGTAATTTAGTTTCTTTGGCAGTATTTTAAAGAATTTGTTCACATTTAATTAACATTTCTTTTGATTGCAAGACATTTTGGTTGAAGTTTACCAGCAGTTTTGAAATGTATACTTTACGTATTCACCTCAAGATTTGTTCATGCCATCTATTGTTTTCATGGATTTTAAAATATCCACTAGATATTTAAGGTTTCCTAAATTTGTTTTTAAAGGGTGCATTTTGGAAAGTTTCTCCAAGCAAATGTTAACACGAAGACCAACAGTTCTGATACAGTTTGAAAACTCAGAAAGCATTGTTGTAAAAATTATCTAATTCAAATTTATTAAATTCAGTGTTTAAATTCACATAAATGACAGTTTAATTTATGTTAACTGAGTACATATATGTTAGGCTGAGTACATTTAATTATGCCAGGGAAAGACTACACGAGTATACAGTGTAAGTACCTGTGCATCGATTTGTCATGACAAATGATTGATAGCAGTGTGATACTGAATACGATTTTTACATGTATGTCAGGCAAATAGGAGTCTTGATTTTAGATTAGGTTGTGTTGTGGTTGAGTTTTCATAGGTTGAAGTGTAGGAACTGGTGTGGAATTTTCGTTTTTATATCGAAATTTGATGTTTTTTGAGGGCCATGGTAAAACATTTCATTTTTAAAAAAACTGATTTGGAGGCAGGTTAAGCATCAGATGAACAGTATCCTAGAGTGTAATTTCGATAAATATTTTGGATGGTTTTAGATTTGGTTTTTTGGAAATTAAACAATTCTTATTTTGATATCTTGTCGGTGGGTTGTAATACATAAAATGTTCATTTGTCTGTAAATTGTTAAACTGCGAGACAGTGTTATCCATCGTATTTTATTCCACATTTTTACACTGATTTCCATGTCATGATTTGTCTTCCACCAGTGTTTCAGTCATGCTGTTTTCCACGTTTCTCTTTCTGTCATTTTTTCAAGAAAATGAGTTGTGACTTGACTTTAAACTTCTCTCAGTTTCATCTACAGGTACATGTGGGTATTGAACTGAGTGAGTTCTTAAATTATAGAATTGTATAGAAATTGTTACAATATCGATGTCGTTTTTCAATTGTGATCTTGTGTGTAGAGTTGTAGCCGTCCTCAGTCTGTTCATTTGTACATTTTTGGCTCTGATTTAATTCTGGAGAATTATGTATTACAGAAATTTTAATAGTTGAATTTTGATTTATGTTATGATTACTGCCTAATTATGGTCACCTAGTAAAGCTGTAACTGCTTTTGCGTGTTTTTACTTTTATGTGGCATGCCAGTAACCCAGGGTGGCTCTTTCTACTTTGAACCAACCTCTGCTTTCCGCAGTTTATGGCATAAATGCAACACTGTCTTGGATACAGTCTGGCATGTTATTGCCTCTACCCAGTCTCCTACCATCATCACCTTCCTCCCAACAAAATGCTAAGGCCTGGCCAAGCAAAAGGGGTATCAGTCGCCACCATTATGTCTTCAGTTTTATGTAATGACACATGTAGTTCCTGTATCCAGTGCAGAGGCATTGACCTTTTGTGTCTTTGCACTTCTCCTGATATTGCCATGGAAAAGTGGTTATATTTGGTTATCAGTTAATCAGATTGGTGAGCTCCATGGGGCAGTCTCTAGTTAGTGACCAACTGAGGTGATTATTTCACTTGCCAGTTTGAGTATTTTCCAAATTGTGTTTATCATGTGAGTATGACACTATAGGAATCCGCATATGGTGGATTTTTGTTTCCCCTAAATGTGAAGAGTGCTAGTTTAAGCTCCCTAAGGGGCCTAGAGCAAGTCCTTTAACTCGCAGTCGCTTATTGTTATAAGTCGATGTTTTTTTCTTTAGATGGAGGATCAACAGACATACAGATATTATGATGACTATGGATCATGTTATCTTGGTCATTGTGGTTTCTTTTCAGGTGTCTATTTAGAAATCTGAGCACATATCATCTCCTGTAGGTCCACCTCTAAAAATATGAATGGAAAGAACATGAGTGGACTTTAAAGACAGCTATATGTGTGTGGAAGAGAATTTTCATAAGGGAAATTATTATGACAATCAGATTCTGTCATTTTGCTTTGTTGCTTATTTAAGTTCACCCAGTTGTTAAACTATATTTTTATCCAAGTTGCTCAACAAAACTGCTTTCTCCCAGTAATTATTCAATCAAATTTTTTGTTATCTTTCTACATGTATTTAATTCTTTCTCCCATTCATCATACAGTCGTCTTTTCAGCTGTACTTAATTTTTTCCTAGTAATCCTACAAGTTTGCTGTTATTTTTCCAGCAGTACTGAATTCTTTCCTTCCAATTTTTCTAAATTCTGATTGTTTTCCAGCTGTGAATTAAATTTCTTTTGTTTATTAAGCTAAACCCATGTTATTTTGACAGTGTTTCTACTGCTTCGTTATGATCTTCCCGTTTACTTCACTCATTTTAACATTTTTCCTGGAGTTGTTGAACCAAACTCGGCTTCTTCTCCATATTGGACCAAATTTCTAGTGTTATCACAGTTTCTTAACAAAATATTTTGCCTTCCACTTGCACTTATTGATTATTTTTCTGTTTTCCTTAGTTTTTTACCCCAAGCAGTTTTGCACCTAAGGGCTGTGTAAAGTAAATCCACAGAAGTTAATGCATCTAGAATGGCTGGAGTACAGATCAGTTTTTACATATATTCTTACAGAGAAAAAAATGACAAGTTGAAATTCTAAACCTTAATCTTTGTTGTTAACAAAGATTCTGTATTTTTTCTCCCTATTTTCCTATATTTCTGTATAACATGATGATTGGTCAGACTAATGTATTTCCAGTTTCCATCCTGATTTCTTGTGTGAACTAAAATTTTGTAATCCTCCTACGTTTTGTAGTAACTTGTCCGTTCCTCGAATTTGTTGAACTTGATTCTTATTCACTTATATAATTGCACATAACCTAGCCGTTGATTGCATTGTTCGTTTAAAATTTGTAAGCTTTTGCAGTGTGCCAATTCGAAATTGTTAAAAAACATTTGTTATGCGTCTTTCCTGCAAGTGTTGAATCAAATACAAAAGAAAGACAGTTCTTCCACTCTCTCTGGCTGGATAATTGAGGGAAATGATGGTCGTGGTTTCCAGCAACTGACTCTGTATAGCCTACCTTCTGGTTAATTAAGAATGATGAATGTCCTTGGTCCAAGTGATCTGAATTCCCAGTATTTTCATCCATTCTTACTAGTGTTGTCAGGTGTGTTTAAAATAGACAGGTATGTTTAAAACAGTTGTTGTGTGAGTTTCTTCCGACAGATTGATTCGTCCTATTGAGGTCCTCAACACCTAATGGCCAACGTGCATGGCTTGCGTTGTTCCAGCATTTTTGAACTGCTTGATCGTTCCTGTCTTTGCTTTTACATTATTTTGTCATCTCTTTCACTTGCTGACAGTTGTCGTGATGTTGTTTTGTGTTTGGCGTTCTAGTTTATTTTTGTTGCTGAAGTTTTAGTTAATAATTATTTCAACTTTACTTGCCGAGTGTCGGTTTTTGTAGTTTTAGCTGTTTTAGCTTGTACAACCACTTCACAAGGATTCTACAGATTCTGTATTTAAAGTAATCGTAAGCTCAAGATTTCTGCAGCGCCCAACGAAAGCTGAGTCGCGGGAACCAGGCGCTCAGTCAAAACAAAATCGTTAGGCAGGAAGGGTTTGGTTCCAGGGCCTAGATCTAAGCGTCAGGCAGGCAGACAGTCAGACGGCTATGGTGGATAGTTTTTGGAACTGAACCTGAAAGTGAGATAATAGGAATAGGAAAAATCAGGATAGGAATTATGGAAGAGGACTGTTTTCAGTTTTAGTTGATGACCAGTGCAGAAATTGCAAAAGGTGAAGTGTGGGTGAGTTCGTACGTTGGGTCAGATAAAAGTAAGTGTGGTAGCCCTTCGTACTCCACTGGAGTGCAGAGGTCCGCCAAAGGGAGACGAGAACATAATGCCAGATGCGGACAACGAGAGAGGAATGCAAAATAGGTCACATTTTGCATATGTGCTTTATGGACGACCCCCCTTCCACCGCATGACTATCGAAACCTTGGCCCTGCATATCCACATTCCCACAATGTGAATGAACTGTAAATGTATGTATGTAGTGTATGTATGTATGTAGGCCTATGTACACATAATATAATGCTGTTTAGGTCAAGTCTGATAAAGGATACACACGAAATAAGAAAATTTATCGTCTTATACGGCAGTTTATTTGCACATATTCAGTCGAATAAAACATGGATATCCATCCAAATCAACGGAAAAAAATTGAAAGTCACAAGTTTCACGGCACACAGATCATCGTTTAAAATGAATGGAAAAATCGTCTCTACAAAAACCAAATTCTTAAGCTGATAAGCTGATCCCGACCCAAATTCAACGGTACAGAATCACAAGTTTGCATCGCCATTTCATTTATATCTTTTATTAAATACAATAGTCAAGTTACAATCACTGTATCAGTCAGCTATAATCATCATAAATGGCACTTTGCAAAGCACTGATAGGTAGCCTACAACAATCATTAAGCTGACCCATTGTGTAGGCCTATAATATGTACATCTTATATATAACCCTGCTGCCAGAAAGGTAATAGGCCTGTGTAGGCAGTATAGATAGATCTTGGCAAGTGCAGACAAATTAATGCAAACTGTTGATAAAGATTTAAAAGACTGCATGGGGTCTAAACTTGGCAAGTGCAGACAAATTAATGCAAACTGTTGATAAAGATAAGCTTAATAGGCCTACTGATGCAAAACAAACTCACTAGTTCGATATTGACTACAAAATGCATTTCTTTTCAGGAAAAAGTAATAAAACAAACCGCCGGTCTTTCTGTCCGTCCGTCCGTCTGTCTGATTGTCCGCCAGCCTGTGTCTTTTAATAATTCTAAGTTCTACTCAGTCAGTTTCCTTGTGCATCCTTCCTCTTCGGTAGGCAGATTGTAATTCGAAATATTTATAGCACCGCTTCGAGAGAACCAATCAGTGGGGCTCTAAGATGCGACATGTGGCTAGAAGCAGTCGGGAGAGAGATTTGTGGACAGGATTGTCAAGACTTTCAGAAATGTACAGCTTCGACCTAATCGTGTTAATCTTAGGCTTACCTATGTTGCAAAATACACCTACAGCATATCAAACCCTATCATCGAATAAACACACTGTAAAACACTGCAAGCAATAAACAGAATGTTTCTAAGAGGATGTTTCTAGTTTAGCCTAAAGTATTCATTATTAGAGCCCAAACCAATGTCAAAGAGCAAATCTCCAAATGCTTAAATGCACAAATGAAATGCGCCAGTGGATCAACCTACTTAATAAATGACAGTATTTAAAAGACTGCATGGGGTCTAAACCATTTACAATCCTACCACTCCAACACACACACACACACAAACCTGCACACAAGCCAACTTCACGACTGCAAGTATTTTAAGCTTCACTCAAATCTGATAACAGACTGCCAAACAGTGCTGCCCTCTTGCGCTTCAGTGCTAAGACACTCATTCTAAAGGTCATAAATATAATATATATATATATATATAATATATATATTTTATATATTATATATATAGGACTTTAAACTTAATAATTAAGTAACAAGTCATAAATAACTAGCAGAGTCTGAAGCACACGATAAGGTCGGTAGCCTAAGTACACATTTAGGTAAATTTTGATCTGTGGTTGGCAGGAGAGAGCTGCAGTGAAATGTATGGCAAAAATCGATCTTCAGTCGGAATCCGGAACAAAGGAAAAAGTTTCCTCTTCTTCCTACAAATCGCATTTTGGATATGCTGTTCAGCTGAAGTTCGGTGAAGGCGTTGATCAGGTGGGTGAAACCTGGATGATTCGGGTGAAGGTCAGAAGTCAAACCCCCTGCGATCACTTCCTAAATGACCTTCACGGCTCAATAACGAAATCCCTCTTTCATAACTGTGCACGTAGGCCTAGAAGATTCTAGACTCGGGCGACAATTAGGGCGACACTTAAATATGTATCATAGGACCCATCTACAGATTTTACGCAAATATAGGCCTAAATAAATTGATAAATGATAATAGTGTAATATTACAGTGTAATAATGCCTAATAGAGCCTCAGGCCCCAAGCCAACTTCCGAGCTAATTGCAAGCAGATGATGATGGAGGTGGTGGTGGTGGTGGTGGTGGTGGTGACGACGACAGCGATGATGAAGGGAATGGCAGAGGTATCAAATGCACTTGCAATTGCAAGTCATTCGCAAAGCAATTAGCAGCAGGCTACTCGAGGACATTCACAGCACATTTCTAGACAATACATTTCTGTCTCTGCACATGACAGTGCACCATGCGCCCAAATAATGCAGTCAGGTCTTTTTATACATTGCTAATGCATGCCGTTATACATTTCTTAAAACTCGTAATGCAGTCATCGGTCTCCTATGAAATTAACATGGGTCACTATGTACCGCATTCAGGTTTTTCTTAAAGCATTTACGGTACAGCTGTACTCAGCGGGCCTCTCATGAAGTCTGGTATTCTTCAGTTAATCTCACAAATTGCTAGCTTAACAAAGCAAACTGGTGTACAAGAAAACCTTTCCTAAATCGTTTAACATACGCAAAATTAGGCCTAACATACACATAGGCCTAATTATGTCAAAACGATTCACTGAAACATTGCGCACGCACTCCTAGATTCCTTGCAAATGCACACAGCAGAAATAATACCAGAAATACATACACAACATTAATTAGAATTTACATTAAAATTCATGCACACAATCATATACCAAACATATTCGATGACGGCGGTGGAAGAGGATCAGAAGGAGGAAGAGGAGGCGGAGGAGGAAGAGGAGGAGGAGGAAGAGCGTTGTCGTGGAACTGAGTTCACATTCATCTTTTGCAACAGCAGTCGCAACAACTCGTTAGTGAGTGGGTGGACGGTAGGGTGGGCTGGTGGTTTTGGATGTAATTGGGTGGAGATTAGTTGGTGAATGGGTGTGGCGCGGGTGGGGGCGCAGATAAATATGTGGACGGTTGGGTGAGTGGATGAAGGATAGACGGACGGACTGATTGACGAATGGACGGATGGATGGTTGTGCTACGTGAGTGTGCAGCTCCAATTGATTGGATTCAGACGCAGAATCTGTCGTTCGCTTTCATCTTCGATCGCTTTCTGTCGTTTTCTCTCCAGCTGTCGCATCTCCATCATCTGCTCCAAACGCAACAGGCAGTCTTCAGCTGTCTCTTATAATAATGCTAGCATAATAACGCTTATGTTCACGAGGTAAATTAAAAATATCGTGAATCATCTGCAGCTGTCTCTTAAAATGCTAGTGTAATTACGAGGGATATGTGAAAACTACTGTGAATCGATACGGTAATTGCCAATTGTAATTTATCACTAAAAGCAAACAACATGTCGTTCGAATATTTATCGTTGACAGTCAACTGTGTTACGGTGAAGAGGGCTGATTCTAAATCGCAACAGTCCACAACAGTCAGTGTTATTATTATTAAGCCACTAGCGTAATTCTGCTCATGGGCTTAGTTCGACCGAAACGCTTCCGAAGAAGATACAGTATAGAAGAATGCACGAATTTCATATATAGTAAATAGAGTAGGCCGACAGAACGCTTTATGAGTTCCAAACGAACTATTTTCATAATTATAGAATTGACACGACACCAATAGTTATGATAATGGTGATGATGATGATGAATGACTCACTGACCGACCGACCGACTGTGATTGTGAATAGGCTGGTTCCCGTGACTCAGCTTTCGTTGGGCGCTGTAGAAGTCTCGAGATTGCGATTACGATAGATCACGATTGTGATTATGATTACAACGATGACTCAGCTTGATATTTTTATGCTAACGCGTTGGTTTTCGATGGAGAAAGTTCTCAGGTAAGCAAGTCTTCGTTGTTCCTTTCGTTGTGCTTCCTCCAGTTCACGGCTCTCCATTTCCATGACCTTCGATCATTTTTAAATCACAAAATGACAGTCCTAACAGAACGAAGGGCTATCTATGTGTTGACAAATGAAATCCTACATAACAAAAGAAAGATCAGCGTGTTGGACTGACAGCCTAGAAGTCGGGGGTTCAACTTCCCGCATGGGCAGAAAATTGTTTCTAGATTTGCGCTACACTTGCGCCGCATAGTGAACTCAGCTGTAATTAGTACAACGACCGTACACTGCCAGAGGGAAAATCAGGCGGCTAAGGAGAGGACTGGCCATCCGCCCTTGTATGCCGAGGCTAAGAAAAATGAAGTCGCTAACATTTCATACCCATGGCTACCTCTCATGCTAGGGCCTAAATTAAGGTAGTACTCTTCTTGTTCTTCTACTGCGCACAGTGTAACCATCTGTTTTAAGCTGATAGGCCTACACTGGGGCGCTCTATGTGGACGATGACAGTAATACAGAGCTAATCCTCGTCGACGATTAGTCAGAAACTGTTAACCTGATTTATTTTACAGTTTAGATCTAACAATATAATAGGGCAAAGTCTGAGATATTAGGGCTATATGTGGCGGCGATGTCGGTTGGGTGGCCTTTCGTCTGCTAAACCCGCTAGTCGTAAATTGGGTGGAGGAATTTTGAGAACCCTGCGGAAATGACGTCATACACAGCAAGATTAAGCTAAACAAAATTAAGTTGCTAGGATCGGTGGCGTATATAGCTAGGATTTTCATCGCCGGGCTAGTTAGAACAGTGTTCATGTCTTCATGTAATCACCTTTGAAATGTTGGGTGCAGGTGATACAAAATTCGCCTCCCTCTTTTTCGCCCTTGGACAGCACCGCCCGAGGCCGCCCCACCACTCGCACCATCCACTTTTAGTCACGCTACTGGCTAGGATTCGATACAGCCTTTCTTTGTTGGCTGAAGGAATTGAAGTTCTTGCTTTTTGCTTTTCTTAAACATGTGGGTAATACTGGCATATTATTGAGATACATCTTTTTATTATTGAGATACATCTGTTTAGTTCCAACAGGCCCTGCAGTGGATCAATCGCTGGCTTACTTTGATCGATTCTTGTTTTCTGTCTTGAAAATGGAGGCGATTCTCAGTCCATCGGTCGGACATCTGCTGCTTGAGAACGGCACGAATCAGAGTCCTACGTGTAGTTTTAAAGAGAAGACACACGTCGTAATGTAATGTAAAGTTACGGCATTTAATCAGCTCTAGCATCTGCAGATTATTCACAGCCTAAATGACGTTTTATAATAGTCCTCAAAATATACGGGTCTAATATTTTGGGACTATTCTAATAATTAGACTATTCTGTCATACATGGCCGCCTGCAAGGCGCCTTACAATATTGTAGGAGTATCCGACGAAGTGGTAACATGTACTACCCTAACGGATATAATTATAGCAGTCCTATGTATGTAGGCCCTATGTCCACGCTTTTCTACAGTGGTCGTATACCCTCTGATCAATTTCAGTAAATTTGTCGAGTGAGATCTTTGAACCCGATTAGCGGTGGTAAAGGATCTCACCCGATACATTCATTGAAAACGAGTAAATTCTAAATTTCACCATCGCTGTCAGTGGGAATGGGAGTCCTGCCACTTGAGATCCATCCCCGTATAAGGGCAGTGCCAGTCCTGAGAAATGAATTTACGACTATCGCTATGCGAGCTGACACCTCTTGCACCGAGATGCTGTAAAGTACGCTTTACCCGAGTAGCTAACCCACCCAACCTCCCCATTCGTGGATGTATGGATCGTGTGAAATCTCGAAATCTATTCATTCGATACTTTAGGTACTTAGACCTGTTTAAAGCAGAGGTCTTTCATTTAAAAGTAAAATGTATTCAATGCCTCCTAGTCTTCGTGTGGGTTGTCGTCCAATGGTAATTGACAGCGCCTATATAGGTCTTTATAGGCCTATATGGGCCTATATTGGCCTTTCGCGTCGATCATCGCTTGTATTTCACTTGAATTCGTCAGGAATTTTATTGGCCGAATAAACTGTAACGTGACTTTACATTTCGCCTCCCAACCTCAGCGTCACCCAGAGACCCCATGAATCCCCTACGCCATAATGTCAAGCTCTAGCTGGTCCCCTTCTTAGCAGATTTGGGCAAAGGCCTCTGCGGACCAATAGTTACACCTCATCCTGTTGGTCATATGTCAGTATATATATGTATGTATGTATGTATGCATGTATGTATATATGTATGTAAGCATGTATGTATGCATGTATATATGTGTGTATGTATGTATGTATGAATGTGTTTATGGGGCCCTATGTATGTATTTATGTATGTATGTACGTATGTTTGTTTGTCTGGCTGTGGGTCACAGTGCCGGTGTTCTATCACCATATACAGTTAATGTCATCCAGAACTCTGACTATACAAGTAGCTGATGCTTCCAGACATTAGTTTTAAGAATGTACTCAGGTTAAATTCCACACGTTCTATAGATAGACAGGCTGACAATCACTGGCGAAGCTGGCCGACGAGTCCTGGGGTCCGGACCTCCCGGGGGCTAAGAACACCCCTCCCGAGATTCGTTAAGATCCGATGAGTGTTTCTAGGTGTAATCTTCAATCGGTGACTCTTGACTGCTCTATCGACGAATTCAAGTGTCGTGCAGTATTTTCCAGACTGGTTTAACGCACTCCATTCCCTATATACCTGCTTTGTTTCGGCAAAATGTCTTGGCTTCTGGGACTAGACCTGGACCCAGCTGCAGGGGTCCAGACGTACGACTATCTGGGTAGCTTACGACGCTTCCCAGATCCCTTAGTCGTTAGGGACTTCGCGCCTTTGACATTCGTTGTTCCAGACACTAACAATGTGTTCAACCAGGTAATGGACTTCATGGTTACAAATGCCGCCGATTGCGCCTAATATCATCCCAGAAGATTACAATTGATAACGTGCGCTTATCCAAAGTCGTCGGTCGCTTTGCGATTTTGCGCAGGTTGCTGCCTTTGCACATAAAACCGGCTTTAAGTAAATAAGTGACCACACATATTGGATTTATGTGCTTTTTTATCTTAGGGCGAAATGTGGAAAATCGGCACTTTCTATAGCACCAGTGTATAATGCACAAGGCATCATTCAACGGCGCAACAAAACCCAGTAACAATCCTGTACCCAGGAAGTCAGTGCACTGAGACACGGAGACAGCGAGGAGCACAAGATCGAAGAAGTAAGGTGGGAAGGATGGTGGAAAAGGGGCGAAGATGACGACGACGATACTTGGCCATATCTCATTATTCATGCTGGAAAAACTCCACTGGCTTCCAATCCGAGAACGCATCCAGTTTAAAATTTTGGCCCTTGTGCGCAGCTGCCTTGTTGGCAGTGCACCTATTTATCTAAGGGAACTCTGTGTCCCTGTTTCTTCTGTCCCTGGCTGCCGACTGCTGCAATCGGCAGTCCAGGGAGACCTGGTAGTTCCTATGGCTCGCACTACTACTGCACAGCGTCGCAGCTTCGCCGTTGTTGGCCCTGCCTCATGGAACAACCTGCCTGGTGACCTTAGGCGGGAATTCCTCTCTCTTCCTCCCTCTCTTTTCCGCAAGCGTTTGAAGACCGTGTTATTCCCCATTAGTCATGGGAAATTTGGCCGGGAGCGCCTCTGATGAGTTTTATCTTGAAGTGGCGCTTTATAAGTTTTTGATTACGATTATGATAATCAATGGGTAACGACAGCAACGACGACGACGATGATTATAATGATTCGAATAATGGTAATCATCAACTGCTATAAAAAAAACGACATTAATAGTGAAGAAAATGACGACAGTTTGTTAAGTTCGTTCATGATACAGGTGGCAGAGGAGCAGTTAATTAATTGTCTCATTATTTATTTAACTCTTTAATTAAACTACTTCTTTTCTGCTGGCATCGCAAAAAACAATGTCCTGTGTATGCAGACTACGGTCTTCTGCAGCCAGGGTATAAATTGAGCAACAAAGGGTCTGCTTGCATGACTACTCGCCTATGCCTACCCGTGAGCCTACCTGTGAGCCTACCTATATGTATACCTGTAAACTTACCTGTGTGCTTGCTTGTATGCCCACCCTTGTGCCTATAACTGTATGCCTGTACCGGTATGCCTATACTTGTATGCACATACCGGTATGCCTACGTGTATGGCTACCTGTGTGCCTACCTGTATGCCTATGCCGGTATGCCTACCTGTATGGCTGCCTCTGTGCCTACATGTATTCTTACCTGTGTGTCTCTTTCTCCTCTGGTGTTCCGTAGAAGACCTTAGCGGCTGGAATGTGATATCGGAGCCACTCCCTTCCCTTCAGTAACGTCGTCCTTCGTTCGTTCTGCCAGTGAGGTTCCACGGTCTCCATACTGGCGTACTGCCTCGTCCTCGGCGGCGCCGGCTGCAGCGGGTTGACCCTCGGGGGTAGATCGGCCGGCGTCGGCAGAAAGGCCGGGTAGATGCTGTAGAGGGTACGGGCCCCGCCGCCCCGTGTGCTCGCCGCTGTCCACGGAAGCCTCGTCGATGGGGTCGGCCGCAGAGGAAGCGGTTCGTGACTCGGGGTGACAGGTGTCGACCTCGTCGACTTCGTCAACCGTGGTAAGATGGCGCTCATGGTAGGACGATCTGCGAATTGGATGACGGAATCGAGTCTTCAGCAACGGTTGACATAATTAGTTATGATTTTAGTTAACGTTTAATTTATGTAAAAACTCCGACTGAACAGTCAGCTACAGAAAAGACAGGACGATAGGGTGATTATATTGCGCCGGGACAGTAAGAGGGTGGTTCTTTGGACTAGAGTTGCTTCGGCGTTGGTGTGGTAAAGAATTTCTACTAGGGGTCTTTGTGTATGATTCGTATTTTACCCGTTTTATAAATTCGTTTCTTACGAGGACTGTCGTTAGTAGTGGCTAAGCAAGTAAGCATAGTCTACGGTCCATAGACAACGGCTGAAGTGTATGCATACTAGGGACTGCAGCGCTAAGGCCTATTGGCTATTAGCTAAGGGCTGGCATTCTGCATTTACTGTAGACTATAATATATGATACCTACAACGTCTTGTGCAGCTAATGAAACGGTTCCATGTCAAGAGATAAAACCGCAGCGAAAACGAAAGCCGAAAACTTTAGACGATCAGCCGACAATAAGTTTTCTTTCCATTATGTAGTTTCGTTGTAAGAACAACTAAAGGTTCGTAGAAGTCATTTGTTTTCATTACCTGCGTCAGGTGATCCTCGGTTACCATGGCAGCAAGCGCCATCTAACGAACACTTTGCGAGATATTAATACTCGTCTAGACGCTCTGAGGTGTCGAGTGGTCGATAGGGGCTGCCATTAAAGTGATGATTGATTAGTACGTTCGATCATAAATCAGCGTCTAGCAATCGACCATTCTGCACTGCGTGTTGAGGTCATGTTAGGTGCTGCCTGTCGGCCTAAGTCCGCGCACATAACCAGCTCCGACAATTAGTCAAAATATAAAATTATATTAAGTTGGAAATCAAAAGTTGCATGACGGATAGCCATGACTGAACCGTGGCCTAGACACCGTGTTGATCAGTAACGAAGTAATCGTGGTCGTAATCTCGAGATTTCTACAGCGCCCAACGAAAGCTAAGTCGCGGAAACCAGCTTATTCACAGGCGCTCAGTCAAAACAAAATCGATAGGCAAGGTGGGTTCGGTTCCAGGTCAAGATCCGAGAGGCAGGCAGGCAGGCAGGCAGGCGGTGGGTGGTGGTTGGAATCGGATCTGCAAGACAGATAAGCGGAAGAAGAGGAATCAGGATAAGATCTGCGAAAGAGGAGTGTTCTGAATTTTGAGCGGAAGACCTGCGGAGGGATTGCAAGAAGCGAAGTGACGGTGAGTTCATAAGATGGATCAGATAATTGTCGTAATTCTGGCGGGAGTTTATTCCAGAGAGGTGGAGCAGCTATGGCTATGGAGCGATTTACAAATTTTAAGGATGGGGTGACGGGAGGGCGGAGAAGTGTTAGGGCAGAAGAGTAATACCAGTAATGAGTAACAGTAATACGTTGCCGCACTTATGCAAAGGTTCTAGTACTTAAATTTACTTGTAAAGAAGCTTTACTTGTAAAGAAGTAATATTTCGCCTACCCTTACTCGTTAAAAATGACGCCGACGAAAACGTTACTCATTAGGCTACTTCAAATTTTTACGCTAAACGCCGGCATATACGTAATATTAGTAATTTTGCCGCTGTTAGTTCAAACTAATGATTGCCCGCACATTTGGCAAGAAGGGAAGTGACAAGCAAAGCCGAGGATCGTTAAAGCAGAATGACACGGAGTAACTATCGAACAGAATGCAGGTGGTTCGAAATCGTCCGAAAAGTCGCGAGAGTTGGGGTTAGTTAGAGGTATATGTTCCATGTCCACTTTGAATAGACCCCGCACCGCAAGGCGGGATTTGGGTATAGGCAGAGCAGGCAGTTGCCTGGAGCTCCACAAATTAGGGACCCCATTTCCCCAAAAATCTTGTGCTTTATGTTTTTATGTTATTCAATCATTCTTTCAATGATTTTTCATTTGAATTAAAAATTTTCTTCATCGCAACCTGGCCATGACATAGGGCTATTTAATCACTAATAAAATTGTGAGTGAAGGACTTGCTCAAGGTCCCTACACAATAACCTCTGCCACGTTTGTACAGCATGTTTCGCGAATCGCGAGACGAATAAAGACAGGTGGTCGATGTTGAACTCGACCAGTGGCTGTGTCAGACGTCTGGTCAAGGCTATGAGACGGCCTGACTAGGGGATTGCTGGAGATGCAAGCGCAGTCAGATTCCGTGTACATCGAGGTTGGTCTCCGTCGGCAGACCAGCTGTGTAGCCTCGAGTAGATTTTCAATAGTCCTTCACTTGACGTGGAGCCGAACGGTTAACACGTCTGATTTTACCCTGTGACGTGGATTCAAATTCAGGGGTCTGTCACATGAATCGACACAGATATATCGTCAGATTGTGTGATACCTCGGTGGTCAACATCTTTTATATGAGTAGGCCTAAATACGTTGACTGAATTGAACGTCCCTCCCCGTGTAAGGACCGTGCTAGCCTGAGGTTAACATTTCTGAACTTTAGCCACGATCGGTATGCAAACTGGCAGCCTCCCGCATAGACGAGCCGATTAAGAGAATTAATTTCGCTGCTCCCCAGGCGTTCTTGAATCTCGCTCTTTCTCCCATTTGTCGTAATCCTGTGTGCCTGTTTATTATGTCTGTCCGTCTGTCTATCTCACTGTCATTGCCTCTGTCTGTCTGTCTCTCTGTCTGGCGCTACCCCTCTGTCTATCTATCTATGTGTGGGGCACGGCGGCATATTGGATAGAGCGCCCAGCTAGTAACGCGGAGAGTACGGGTTCGAGCCTCCTCCGAGACGATTACTGTGGAGGGACGTTGAGTAAGTCTTTAACTAACAACTGTTCGGCGCCATCGATTGATGCTAAGTCATTAGATAGTGGCGCCTAATAAATGCATTAATAATAATAATAATAATAATAATAATAATAATAATAATAATAATAATAATAATAGCTGCCTGCCTGCCTGCCTGCCTGCCTGCCTGCCTGCCTGCCTGCCTGCCTGCCTGCCTGCCTGCCTGCCTGCCTGCCTGCCTGCCTGCCTGCCTGCCTGCCTGCCTGCCTGCCTGCCTGCCTGCCTGCCTGCCTGCCTGCCTGCCTGCCTGCCTGCCTGCCTGCCTGCCTGCCTGCCTGCCTGCCTGCCTGCCTGCCTGCCTGCCTGCCTGCCTGCCTGCCTGCCTGCCTGCCTGCCTGCCTGCCTGCCTGCCTGCCTGCCTGCCTGCCTGCCTGCCTGCCTGCCTGCCTGCCTGCCTGCCTGCCTGCCTGCCTGCCTGCCTGCATGGACAAGAACAGTGGAAGCTAACCTGCGCTCACTGAACTTAGGGTTACATACGGCCTGTGGACTATCCCAGTGGAAATGGCAACGCTCCAGAGAGGAGCATGCCACAGATAATTATGATAGTAATATCGGTCGATATTATTACTATTAGTCACAATATTATTATTATTCATATTATGAAAATGAAATTAAAAATTGGGGCCTATGTACGGTGAAGTCCTTCCGTCCTTTTAAACACTTTCTCTAGCATCAGACGGCGGATTATGATGAGATTAGATCAGATTAAGACTGTACTAAATTATGATGGGATTAGATTAGATTAGGACAGTACCGCCATTTTACTTAGCTGCAAATTGAACATGACTCCATGATACAAACAGTACTAGGTTTTACAAACAGACATTTTCCCATAAATACAATGCAGCTTTAAAAAGCAACGTATAGTCACGCTACTGAACAATTAAGCTACGTACAACTCCTTTTTCGAACTGCATAGTGCATCGGTCGCATACAAATTGTACTCTAAATGGGATCAGCAATTGTCAGCTATCAAAATAAAGCAATGTAACAGTATGCGTAACTTAACCTGCGGTGACGACTTACGAGTTGTAGCGACGGTTTAGGACGCCATTGTGAAGAGCACAATAGCAAATTGGTGCCAATTGATTGCCGACCAGCGGCTCTCAAGGGAGTCGGCAAAGGAGGCAGAGGGGTCATATCTCCACTCTCAATTATGGGTCAGAGAGTGTTTTTCCTCCTCCAACTCACTGTGCGCCGTAAAGGTAAAAAGTCTGTAATACTTTCCGATTCGGCTAAAAGGACAATCTCGGCAGTTGGTCACCGCTATCAAAACCATGCCAGAGCTATCAGCAGTCCTCCTCAAAGAGAAGCTGTCTTGAACCGTACCTTACTGCGACCATGAAAACAGCAGCTCCTTTAGCGATGTACGCCTGCGCCGCGAGAGGAAAGAAGACTCGTGGTTGATGCAACGATGGCCGGCAAATACAACTGCTGGCATAAATGCTCAGCAGTAACTAATAAAGTCAGTGAGTCATTGAGTCAAACAGTAAGTTAGTGAGTCAATCAGTGATTCAGAAATGACTCGGTGAGTCAGTAAGTCAGTGCATCAGTAAGTGCTTCAGCGAATAAACATAATATCCTCCGTTCTGTATATAAAACCATATAAAATATTGTTTCTGTTCAAAATTGGAAACGACTAGCGTACAGTACAGCCGACATAAACACTACTGACAAAGGTTCGTAAGTGTCGTACACTTCGCGAAAAGCATGTCTGCATTCGAAATCTTCATCGATCTCAGGCTTATCCACTCCCTCCCATCTAGTGCATTGGATCTTCAGATACTTCAAAAATTGAGCAGGACATATTCGAACTAAAACTGAAGAATTATTCGGCAACGAAGAAACAACGCCCCGACACAGAGTAATAAGCCCCAAAACAGTTCGAAAGTGTTCGTCAAATATTGGACATAATTCGTTCGTTAAGTACAAAGGAAATGCTGTTTCAGAACTTTCATTCCCTCCTTTAGGAGAACCCGGAGGAAAATCTAAGATTGTATCACAAACTGCAGACGTCTTTTTATAATCCTGTAATGCAGTATAATAGAAATTTGCAAGGTAAGCTGAGCTAACGACATGCGTTGTAACAGTTGCATAATAGCTATGTAGTGCAAACAAATTCTGCAGTATTCTCTTAATTGCTGTATTTAGATCATCATTTGTTGCATTCAATGCCATTTTATATTTTATACAATTCTCTTCACAATCTTCTTGACGGAAATAACAGCGTTGTCTGTATTTAGTAAAATCACATTTGACGGAAGTTTTGAGAGAAAAACGTCCGCAAATGCCGCTGATAGGCCTACATAATTTACTTGAGTCACTAAGAAGCTCCTTTTGCGTTCCACTTGACTTAAATTGGCAGTCAGTGGTACTGCAAATTCGCTCTAAACTCTCGTACATCGAATCACCGACTGACAGAAACCTCTTTGAACATTCTTCTCCTCTAACCATTAAAGACAGCATAAAGTGATGCAGCGCATCTTGTTTTAAGAAGCATCTCCTTTCTGGTAAGCATGGTTTCATTAACTGAAGATGACTTAAAATGCCTCTGTAAAGATAATTAGTTTCTCGCACAAACAAGGAATTTTCTTCTGTTAATTGCTTCAACAGTAGGGTATTTAGTTTTGGGTACAGAGGATTCAAGCCGTTTTTGCGTAGCTGCATCAAATAAATGTGCATAAGAAGTTTCTCCGGTATGCTAACCTCCACAAGGTCAATCATATGCTTCGGATATGCCCTCGGCCACACGGTTGTTATTTCAGCTATGCTGAATGTTGCATAATTAAAGAACAGCTGAATTTCTTTGGTGAAGTCAACTCTTTCTGTTAGGGGACTCAACATGTTGATCGAGAGAATGAAATAGTTTGGACAACATCCATCAATCAGCCATCCGATCATTACGTACAGTAATTCGCTAACCGACTTTTCCACGTTTTCGTCTTCCCAAAACTCTTTGGGTTTCCTTTCGCATTCCCAAAACATCAAAGTCTTAAAGAAGTAGGTGCAAATGATCGTTTCATGTGATCCCCCACACGCCTTGACAATATCGCTCTTTATCAGTCTAAGTATGTGATAAATATACTTCTGAACATCCGTCCAACTCTGAATCAAGATTACTTCTGCTTGAGAAAACGAAGATCTCCATTGAGTGTCGTCTTCTGGACTGCTGTGGTGTGGTTTCGCAACAAAATGGCATCCAGTGGCTACGACTTTATCTATAATTTCCACTGGAGGCCATCCGCTTGGTCTATCACGCTTTTTCCATTCATCAGCCTCTGTCGGCCAAGAAGGACAACAGATGGCAAAAACTCTGTCTAATTGCATTTCTAAAAGACGTCTATGTATTGCTTTATACTTAGAAATGCCGAGAATTCCAAAGATGAAATCGTTCATGTCGATATCCTTCAAGTTAAATAGCCTCTTTGTCCATGCAGGTCCGTGTCTGTGGTGATCTTCAACAATGCTTGCCTGTCTCTTGTACAGCTCTTTGCAATCGGACGAGTACAGCCTTGCGAATCCTGGATGTGTGTCTATCGTGATAATCGTGAGCCTCTTACCTTGAAAGTCATGTGGTGTTGAAATGTTGACTGGTAGAGCGCAGATGCCTGTAGGAATATACATGATATCCACATCAGTTGCGTTTGATATCACATACTGAATAGGCAATTCAAAGAAACTCCCGCACGGCAATGTAGCATGACTTTTTTTGATGAGTAGCAGATTTTTAAGAAATTCGCGAAACTCTTTCGAGTTCTCCATTTCACTGTCATTGATCCGTTATGTTCTATGGTTTATTTGGTTTCTAATAAATAAAATTCGACAGTTCTTTTAAGTTATAATCCTGCGAGAACAGTACAGCAATCACTCACAGTGTAGTTACATATTTCCCCATCTTGTTTACGGTAAGCTATATGACCTTGCTGACGTCAACATTTCTCAAATGTCTCTTGGAAAAGAGCTGACTTAAATCTTGTTTTAAAGAATCCATTACTTAAAGCGTACGTACCCGCACAGAATATTAATAAGGCATTTTGTGAGGTACTCGAAACACTCGCAGTATGCTATATTTTGAGAATATAGAACAATACATACATACAAAGAGATTGCCTAACCGATTTTCCAAACACTGTGTACGTAAGTGGCCTTCAGCGCATTGAGGTAGTGAATATCATGCCATTATAACAACTGTCACACCAGTTGGCTAGATACATTCGTCAGTCATTAATCGTAATTAGATGCAACCTGTATATACGGGCCTGCACGAGTCAGAGAAAATCATGTTAAGCGAACAACAACCGTACACTGGCTATTTTACATTGGTAAATTCGTAAGCCAGAAACCCAGAGAGCTCAAATATGCATGAGGATCCCCGGTTCGCGTTCCGATCGTGGCTTATTTCAGATATTTAAATCTAGGGCTAGTACGGTCCGTGCACGGGGACCTTAAATGGCGTGGCGCCCATTCAAACGGGCAAGGGTGGTGAAGGATCTCTCCAGATAAATACAAAAATGAGCAGGGTCGAGGCCATACCCCATGCATACGGTTGCTCTATGAAACATGATTTTCTCTTACTTGTGTAGGCCTGTATACACAGGTAAAACCTATACATCTACATTTCTATTCGTCTGACAGTAGTCGTAATATAGTGCGACCTTTTATATTGACTACATGCGTTATAGGGAGCTTTAAAATTTGTTACGGTTACCTTCGTGCGTCACACTCACCTGTTGGTTGAGAGCTAGCTTGTGTGCGTGTGCGTGCGTGTGTGCTTACTTATCTGAGACGATGACTGAATGGACAACGCCTTTTTAGCAAACAGTAATCATATTTTTCACTCTCGCGCCACCTATGCATGCTTTTTACGAACGAGATAGCGGTAATATATAAATGTGTAGCGAGTTATGATAAAATTTAACTAAACAACCACCTTTGTAGGAAAACGTCTTCATTGTTACATTTTGAAGTTTTTCATCTTTCCTGGAGACAAGTTCAGAGTATTTTGCATCCTCCAATCCTCGGTACCATGCCATCCACGTTGTTTACAAGGAATATCAGATTTAAATTTCTACTGTTTCACATAATATAATGTTGCAAGCATATATGGGCTTATGGGACAAATAATATTATTCAAAGCTGGTTGTCAGATAGAAAGCAAAGAACGGTCATAGGAGAAAATTTGTCTGGGTAGGCAAGGGTGCTACTCTGGTTGCCATAAGGATTAGTGTTTAGGTCATTGCTACTTGCAATCTTTATTAATCAAATATTCAGCCGCCTGGAGTCTTCTTTCAGTTCTCCAGTCGAAAGTAATAAACTTATCTGAAATGTTATTCAGACAGTTTCTTGCTTATTACAACCGCCAGTGTAATGAAAACTATAAGGCATAGAAAACGACGAGTGTTGCAACAATTGGACCATTTAAATGCATCACCCTTCGTTAGAAGAACATTAAAGATATAGTGCGGCTCTTTAAAAATTAATCATTAACAAGAATAGGTTTAGTGTGGTTCAGAAGACATTTCGTGTGTATTATAACCACTGCAAATTACAAATTACATCACTTTCTATCACGGATTTTTCGTGAATTTCAAGCTCTTTTGGAGACTTTAATCTCGTCTCCTACTGATCTAGTCATAACGGGTGACTTTAACATTCATGTCGATTCAGTTAATCATATTTCTACTACCTTTCATGAGCTCTTGACCTCTTTTGATCTTAAGCAGCACGTTACCTTGCCAACACATGCTAAAGGTCACATCCTTGATCCCCTAATGACAAGATCTGATTGTAACTTAGTTCAAGATATCTTAACTAAGGAAACTTATCTTTCTGATCATCTTGACGTTGCTGCTTCCATCTCTTTTCCAACCAAACCATCACCAAATTACACTGTTATCACCTTTAGACTCTGGCATCAACTAGATATCCAGACTTTCAAGAATGACATCTGCTCCTCACGTCCTTCTTCTGATTCAGACTTATCTGCAGATGCCCTCTCTCTCCAACTCCAGTCTGTTCTAACCGGACTTCTTGATAAGCACATTCCTCTGAAATCCAAGAAGGTTGTTGTTCGTGATCCGAAGCCTTGGTTTAACGCTGAAATTGCTCAAGCTCGACGTCTGCGTAGCCAACTTGAACGCACTTGGCGTCGCTCACGACTTCCCTTTTACCGTGAACGTTTCAAAGAACAGTGTAAAACTGTTCGCAACCTTGTTTCCAAGGCCAAATCCTCCCATCTCACAAACTTTATTTTAGAATATTCATCTTGCCCGAGGTCGCTTTGGCAGGCCCTGAATAAATTGCTTCATAGGAAAACACCATGCACCCTACCCAAAACCTCCTCCTCATCTGCGCTGGCTGATGCTTTCATTAAATTCTTTGATGACAAAATATCCAATATCAGGTTAAAATTTTCTGGTATTCCATTATCAAATGGCTTTTCATCTCCTGCTGATCACCATCCGCCTACTGTTGATTCTCTTACTCCAGCAACCTTGGGTGAAATCCGGTCGCTTATTTTCTCTTCTCCTGATAAACAGTGCCTCCTAGATGCAATTCCTACCCACCTTCTCAGAAGCTGCTTTGATGTGCTTGGTACTACAATCTTGACACTAATCAATCGGTCACTTGCTGACGGCTCCTTCTCATCATGTCTCTCTCATGCGATTGTCCACCCTTTGCTGAAAAAGCCATCTTCAGATGCCCAAACTATATCAAACTACTGACCAATCTCAAACTTGAATTTTATTTCTAAACTTCTTGAACGCGTTGTTAAATGCTGACTGGAGACTCATCTGTCTTCAAACTCCTTACTCCTACCTTTCCAGTCAGCATATCGCAAATTTCACTCCACTGAGACAGCTCTTCTTTCTGTCCACAATGACATTATCTGTTCCATGGACAATGGCAAAGTAACTGCACTTGCTCTTCTTGACCTATCTGCCGCCTTCGACACTGTCGATCATGCTATATTGCTCCATCGCCTTGAGCACTGGATTGGCATATCAGGTCTGGCCCTTAACTGGTTCAAATCATATCTTGTCTTTCGTACTAAATCTGTCTGCATCAGTGGCGCTATGTCGGATCAGACGCCACTCATCTGCGGTGTCCCTCAAGGCTCTGTTCTTGGCCCCGTGCTTTTCTCCTTGTACACTACTCCACTAGGCCTCTTACTAAGTCAAAGTGATCTGAAGCACCATCTTTATGCTGTTGATACTCACATAATGCACATAATGTTCAAGACTGGACTAATTGTATACAAGATTCTACATTTCGGCCAACCTCACTACCTTCATTTTGTTCTGGCTCCCAAGACTTATCTCCACTCGACCAGGTCTTCTAGCTGTCTAAATCTGACTATTCCGTGGACAAGAACAGCTCTTGGCAGGCGTGCCTCTTCTGTCGCTGGCCCTAGATTCTGGAACTCTCTTCCTGCAAATATTCGCTTAGCAAAGTCTGTTTCGGCCTTCAGATCTGGACTAAAAACTCATCTTTTCCTGAACTCATTTCCTCCGTAGGCTGTCTCTGTGACTTCTGGACTCCTCTCTGGCTTTTCGACCCGGACTCACCACGGAATTTGATTCGGACAATGATTTTGTTTAGCAGCGACCATCGACTGATACCTTGAGCATTATTACAGTGGCGCTATAGAAGTTTTTAGATTAGGTTAGGTTAGGTGACAGCTTGAATAGTCGTTTCGTCCTAGTTCATTCCTGAAAGCTCTGATAGCATGTAATGAGACAGTTCTAAGTAGCATCCAAACCATTCTGCAAGTCGGCAAATTCTGCCTTAACGCTTCTGTCGGGTTCTTAGTAATTCATATATATGTACGTGCTTCGGGTCATCTTGTTTGCTGCTGCTTTAAAAATCACTTTCACTGTACTGTCTCCTTTCCAGTGATAATCTGATGAGCTTCAGTCAAGTCTCCTCTGCTCCATAATTTTTCTGATGGATTGGTTGATGAGTGGATGTAGAGTGGGTGAGGGAGTAGGGTGAAATGTAGGCGGTTGGGTGGGTGGATGATGGGTGGACGGACGGACTAGTGGACGGATGGATAGATGGATGATTGTTTCTGGCAATACCCGTCTGTCTATCTGTCTATGTGTGGGGCACGGTATAGCATACTGGATAGAGCGCCGGAGAGTATTGGTTCGCACCTCCTCCGAGACGATTACTGTGTAGGGACTTTGAGCAAGACCTTAACTCACATTTGCCATCGATTGATGATGTCATTAGATAGTGGCGCCTAATAAATGCATAAATAATAATATATGTCTGCCTGTCTGTCGGCCTCCCTCCTTCCCTCCTTCCCTTCTTCCCTGGTATGGGCAAATGGTGGCAAATGGCTACTTCCTGTGATCATCAATCCTAATCAATATTACGTAGGATATGTTTATAAACTGCGCTGCACGTGTTGTTTCGCTGGATTGTGAAAAACGAGATGGGCTGCACTTATGCTCATGCGCGGAAACAAAAGTATTATTTGGATCTCCATGTTTCATTGGTTTTCTGTATTTTGCCCTAGATTCCATATCTAAGCCAAAATCCGGAAGCTTATGACTCGATTAAATGGTGTAGATTGATTAAGCCTGCTGTCTGCTACCGTGTGTGATGCAAAGTAGCCATAATGATAGGCCTACATCTATTAATTAACAATATTTTCCTGAAAGGCGAGGCCCTCGAGTTAGACTCCATCGACTGATGGTGATGACCACACAGATTTATCAACAGGGCACTTTGTAATGTATATTTGCCATGGTACATGGGTTTTTCTACCTCGGTTCCCATGTTGGAGCTAATGACGGCAGTGGACCTGGGGTTCGGCGGATCAAAGCCAACGTCCAGGATTGCACGAGCAGCCTACAACGAGGAATATGCAACACTAACGCTAACACTAACAAGCAGATGGACCCCGAAACTCCGCCTGTTCAAAGCATATATACTGCCAGTTCTCCTGTATGGAGCAGAGACCGGTCGCTTACCTAGGATCTGGAGACGCAGATCGACGCCTTCCAGGGGTATCGCCTCTGGAAGATACTGCGCATTCCCTAAACAGCGCAAGTCACCAGCGCAGGGACTTATAGGCCTATATCGCCGCACGATGCAAATCCCAGTGTCGGAGATGATTCAAACAAGAGGCTCCGGCTGTTTGGACACGTCGCGCGCTGCGAAGGTGACTAGGACCATGCCAGGGCCTTGCAAGCGATGATTTCCCACCCACCGAGAGATTTGAGAAGAACTGTCGCACGCCTCCGCCATTACATGGACAAGAAGAGTGGAAGCTGACCTGCGCCCACTGAACTTCGGGTTACATACGGCCTGCAGACGAGCCCAGAATAGAAACGGCTGGTCGTGGAAACGGCAACGCTCCCTTGAGGAGCACGCCATAGATGATGATGATTGTAATATCAGCCGATATTATTACTATTAATTACATTATTATTAATATTATTATTTATTATTATTATTATTAAATTAGCAATTGGGGCGGATGTACGGTTCTGTAAAACACTTTCTCTAACATCAGATGGCGGATTATGATGCGATTAGATTAGATTAAGACAGTACTACATACTGTATAGCGCATCAATCGAACACAAATTGAACATTAAGTGGGGTCAGCAGTTGTGAGCTATCAAAATAAAGCAGTGCAACAGTATGCGCCATTTAACCTGCGGTGACGACTAATGAGTTGTAGACTTGCAGAGACGGTTTAGGAACGCCATTGTGAAGAGGAGAAAGCAAGTCGGTGCTTATTGTTCACTTAGTGCAGAAAGAAGAGCAACTCTCAGTCAACACCTCACAATGAAGTCTGCAAAGCAGGCAGATAGGCCATGCCTGCACTTTGAAATATGAGCCCAAAGGTGTTTTTTGCGTCTTCCTACTCACTGTGTACCGTAAAGGTACAGAGTCTGCAATCTTTTCCGATTCGGTTAAAAGCACGGTTGGTCCCCCTCTCAAAATCTGCCAGTGCAATCGGCCTTACTCCCCAAAGAGAAGATGTCTTAAAACTTCTATAACTTTGAAAGCGGCAGCTCCCTAATGGATGTGCGACTGGGCAGCGATAAGAAAGAAGACTCGTCGTTGGTGCAACAATAGTAACAAACAAATACGACTGTCAGCATATATGGGCATCAGTTAGTAATTAAGTGAGTCGTTGTATCAATGAGAAAGTCAGAAATGACTCAGTAAGTCATGCGTCAGTGCATGAGTGAGTGTTTGGCGAGCAAGCATGTTATCCTCCATCCTGTACATAAGCCGCATGTAAAAGATTGTTTCTGTTCAAAATTGGCAACGACTAGCGTGAAGTACAGCTGACATAAACACTACTGACAAAGGTTCGTAAGTGTCGTACACTTCGTGAAAAGCATGTCTGCATTCAAAATTTTCATCGATCTCAGACTTTTCCACTCCCTCCCATCTCCTGCATTGAATCTTCAGATACTTCAGAAATTGGGCAGGACATATTCGAACTAAAACTGAAGAATTATTCGGCAACGAAGAAACAACGCCCCGACACAGAGTAATAAGTCCCAGAACAGTTCGAAAATGGTCATCAAATATTGGACATAATTCGGTCGTTATGAATACAGGAATTATTCGGTCAGAATCGATCTTCTCTGTTTTAGGTGAACCCGGAGGAAAATCTAAGATTGTATCACAAACTGCAGACGTCTTTTTATAATCCTGTAAAGCTGTATGATAGAAATTTGCAAGATAAGCTTTGCTAATGACACTCGTTGTAATAGTTGCATAGTCAATCCCAAATGCCCACAAATTCTGCAATATTCTCTTAATTGCTGTATTTGGATCATCATTTGTTGTTTTTATTGTTATATTATTGTTTACATAATCCTCTTCACATTTGTCTTGACGAAAGTAGCAGCGAACAAATCGTCTGTGTTTAGTAATATCGTATTCGACGGAAGTTTTGAGAGGAGACTGTGGGCAAGAGTCATTCAAATTTAATTCACACGAGTCATTACAGATCTCACTGTACGTTCTACTTGACTTAAATTCGTAATCAGTGTCACTGCTCATACGCTCTAAACCCTCGTAGATCGATTCACTGATTGACAGAAATCTCTTCGAACATTCATCACCGCTTTCCATCAGAGACAGCTTAAAGTGATGCAGCGTTACTCGTTTCAAGATGCATTTTCTTTCTGGACAACACGTTTTCATTAACTGAAGATGACTTAAAATGCCTCTGTAAAGATAATTAGTTTCTCGCACAAACAAGGAATTTTCTTCTGTTAATTGCTTCAACAGTCGGGTTTTCAGTTTGGGGTACAGTGGAATTAAGCCATTATCGCGTAGCTCCATCAAATAAATGTACATAAGAAATTTATCCGGTATGCTAACCTCCACAAGGCTCATCTTTTGCTTCGGATATGCCCTCGGCCACATGTTTGTTATTTCAGCTATGCCTGATGTTGCGTATATCAGCAACAGCTGAATTTCTTTGGTGAAGTCAACTCTTTCTGTTAAGGCACTCAACATGTTGCACTTTGGAATGAAATAGTTTGGACAACATCCATCAATCAACCATCCGATCATTACGTACAGTAATTCGCTAACCGACTTCTCCACTTTCTTGTCTTCCCAAAACTCTTTGGGTTTCCTTTCGCATTCCCAAAACATCAAAGTCTTAAAGAAGTAGGTGCAAATGATCGTTCCACCTGCCTCTCCGCATGCCTTGACAACATCGCTCTTTATCAGTCGAAGTATGTGATAAATATATTTCTGCACATCCGTCCAACTATGAATCAGAATTACTTCAGCTTGAGAAAACGAAAATCTCCACTGTGTGTCGTCTTCTGGACTGCTGTGATGTGGTTTCGCAACAAAATGGCATCCATTGGCGACGACTTTATTTATAATTTCCACTGGAGGCCATCCACTTGGTCTTATGCGAGTTTTCCATTCATCAGCCTCTGTCGGCCAACAAGAACAATAGACGGCGAGAACTCTGTCCCATTTCATTTCTAAAATGCGTGTAGGTATATCTGTATATTTCGAAATGCAGAGAGCTTCACAAATGAAGTTGGTAAGGTCGACATGGCTCGAGGTAAAGAGCGTCTTTGTCCATGCAGGACCATGGCTGTAGTGATTTTTAATTCTGCTTGGTCGGCTCCTATACATCCGTTGGCTATCGGGCGAGTACAGCCTCGCGAATCCTGGATGTGCGCCTTCAGTGTTAATTGTGAACCTCTTACCTTGAAAGTCTTTCGGCGTTGATATGCTGGCTGATAGAGCGCAGATGTCTGTAGGAATATACATGATATCCAGATCAGTTGCATTTGCTATCACATACTGAATAGGTAATTCAAAGAAACTCCCGCAGTGCAGAATAACATAGCCTTTCCTGGCGAGTAGCAAATTAAGAAGAAATTTGCAAAACTCTTTCGAGTTGTTCATTACTTTTCGTTGTTCCATATAGTCTATGGTTTATTTGGTTTCTATAAAATCAATATCGGCAGTTTGAATTATATTCTAGGGAGTATAGTACAAAAACCACTTTCAATTTTATTGCATATTTGTACCCTTTGGTTGCGGTAACTATGTAACATTACTGACGTCAACTTTTCTCCAATGTCTTTTAGGAAAGAGCTGCCAAAAACTTGTTTTAAAGAATCCATTAATGAAATTGATACACACTCGCACTGATTACCTAGGAGACATTTTTGTGAGGCACTCGAAAGACTCGAAATTTGCTAAATTTTGAGTATATTGATACCCACATACACATAAAGCTATAACCAATCTGGCTGATACTATTCATTCCATATAGGTTGTAGGTATGCGCAACGCAACGAGTCAATGTGTCATTGTGTCCTGCTAACCTAACAACTGTCACACTCAATAAATTCTTCTACTCTACTCGTCAGCCAGTAGTCGTAATATGGTGGGAGAATGTGTATATAATGCATACTCTACACCTACATGCGTTATACCCAGATTAGGAATTCGTGCCTGCTAACCCAGTGCATCGAACCCACCTATTGGTTAAGAGCTAGTCTTTGAGTGTCTGTGTGTGCGTGGTGTATTGATCCTTCTCTGAGACGATGACTGTATGGACGACGCCTTGTCAAACAATAATCGTCTAGTCACTTTTGTGCTATCAATGTATGCTTGTTGTAGACTAGGGAGCGGTGATATATAAATATAAGAATTTAGAATAGCATAATATGACTTGAAACCTGATTGATTTTAGTGTAAAAAGTGATCGGTGGTACAAATGGACAGTTTTTATGCGAAATGTGAAGTAAAGTATTGAAAGTGAATGAGGCAGAAGATAACTTCGGAATGAATATGAATTAGAGAACAAAGTTGTTGTATTGAACTAGTAAAATACTAACTCAACCCTAGGTATGATAAGAAGGTTAATAATATTTTAATTTTTATTATCATTATTTTTATTATTATCTTGGGCAACAGTTGGCAGAGATGAAGAAACATTCTTACGTTGTGCAAATCAATGATGAAGCCACATTTGGAATACTGCATACAGGTGTGGAACCAGCGTATGAAATCCCTTAAATAAGACAGAACAACTAGAGAAGGCGTATAATTTACTCAACTAAGTTGGGCTTAAACGGAGCTAAAGAAAGGTTGAAAAGGTGTGGGCTAACAACATGGGAAAGAAATATTAAATCTTTTAAGATTATCACTCAAAAAGAGCCACTGCAGTAGGAATAGTTCTTCACAGTAGTACCGAACAAGGCGACCAGAGGCCACACACACGCGCGCGCGCACGCGCACGCACGAGCACACACACATCATTTAGAAAACGGACAAAAACGTTATTTCTTGAATGCAAGAGTTGTAGATTTATGGATTGGTTTGGATCAAACTGTCACAGTGATAAACATCAAAGCTTTTAGGCAGAACTTACGAAGAACTAGACATTCAAGCTATACCTTGTAATTTGCAGTGGTTCTAAGTTCTAACACCAATGAAACGTCTCTTCAACCACTTAAAACCGATGCTTTGTTATGATAACGTGTCATTTCTACAGTGAGGCCGTTAATATTTGGTCTTTGTGTCATCTTTGCGTAACGTGAGACATTGAATCATTTGTTGCATCTCGTGACGACATTAAGCCTATTCCAACTATCCTACAACGGTATTAGGCTGAGATTATTTGAGTTTGGTGTAGACTTACCTCGTTGTGTGTCATTCAACAACCAAATTCAACCGCCTACGCATGATTGCACAATTTTGCATTTATTCATGTGCGCATGAATCTCACGTAGTCATGCGAACATGCTAAGAATACTCCACGATGGCTTACTGGCTAAGCGTCCACCTGTAAACTGCTATGCAGAGGTTCGATACAACAGAAGTGTTGAGAGTCCAGGGAATGAGGAATTGTGTAATGTTCCGTTGCCGAATATCAATTTGCATTGTATTCACCAACCACAGACTCATCTGTTATGTACAAAAAGGATTGGTTCGGTGATCGCTTATTTCAGCCCCTATATGCATGATTCTGCGAACATTGCATTCACCAGGCCCTGGGGTTGATGGCTGATGAAAAACGCCACCACGGAAACTTTAATTCATCGACATAGGCCTAATTTTTACAAGCATAAAATTGACAATATTGTACATGAGTGTATTCTGTTACCCACCGTAGCTTGACTTCTAGTTTCTATGAATAACAGGATTTCGATTGGGTTTCTCCAACGATTAATATTTTTACTACGATTTCACTTGAAGCGACTATCGAGTGATGATCATAACGCAACAGAATAAATTTAATACGATTTTATTCAATTCTATCGAAAACTTAGGCCTACTTTGCAGCATGTTAGAGGTTAAGATAAAACTAGATTAGACTAATGTGCACTGTACCGTTACTTAAAGTTGAACTTAAACGTTCCTTGTTTTGTTTGCCTGATTCCTGACTGTGAGGACTGTGTTAATGCTCTTTGAACAATGTAACTGCTTTGGTTTTTTGCAGTTTGGGGCATATAAGTAAGTCATTAGATTGTGAATGAAACAAGAAGCCTATAAAGTAATCAATGGCAAAAGGAAAACTCTGATTTAAGCGGATCTAACGATCCTTTGGGTTGGTCCTATTGACAGCTGAGCAGTAGCATATAAGTCTCGTTTGTAAATGTCAAAATCCCTGAAATTAATTGTAATTGATGATTCAATAAACGACTTAATCAGCACATACGTCCAATTATGATTCAGCATTATTTCTCACTGAGACAACGAAAATCTTCATTCAGTGTCGTCAATGGGAATACTGTTAAGTGATTTCGCAACAAAAAACATCCACTGTTAACTACTTTATAATTTTCACTGGAGGCCATTCGCTTGATCTTTCGGCGCCTTTTCCATTCGTCATCCTCTGTTGGTCAACAACGACAATAGGTCACAAGAACTCTGTCGACTTCCATGTCTATAAGGCATCTGATTAGTTCTCTAGACTTAGAAATGCCAACAGCATCAAAATGAATCTAATGAGGTCGATATTTCTCGAATTGATGAGCACTTGTCCATGCAGGGCCGTGAAGGGTGTGATACTAAAATTGCTTGCCTGTCTCCGATGCAGCCGTTAGGTTCTTACTGCGAAACTTTTGTGGCGTTGATGCAGTAACTGATAGAGCGCAGACGTCTGTCTGTACATACATGATGTCGAAATCGGCTGCATTTGCTGCCATGTACTGAATAAGTAATTCACAGGAACTTTCGCAAATGCAGTGTAGCAGGGTCTTTTCTGATTGTGTAACAGATTTCGAAAAATTTCGCGAAACTCTTCATATTGTCCATCTAAATGTCGTTGCTACACATTTTAATGGTTTGTTTGATTTCTCTGAAACAAAAGCGGGCAGTTTGAGTTATAATCTTGCGAGGATAGCACAAGAACAATTGTACAATTTCGTTATATATTTGTACGTCTTGGTTGCAGTCAACTTTGAGGCATTGTTGAAATCAGCATTTCTAAAATGTGTTGCTCTGCTCATAAACTTGTTTTAAATTTATTGCTGAAATATGTACATACTGTCACAGATTCATAATAATGCGCATTTCTGAGGTTCTTTAAATGAGCCATATCTAACGTCTAGATATATGTCTGCGTGCATACATCACACATACATGAACATATACATATATATCAGGCTTAAATAGCAACAGTAACTACCCTTGGCTTTTGATCTGACTAGCAATGCATCTTTTAGTGACTGCAATAACCGGAATGGCTATGTTAAATCCTCAGATTTTATGATAAACCTTTGTAGCGACATTGTAGCTCAGGCAGAAGATCTTCTGACAGCCTTTTTCTGTCATGAAAAGTAATTTTCTGGCATGAACTGTAAATCTCCTGCAGATGGACTACCAGTCCATGGTAGGAATCGTGATTCTTATTGCGAGCAGCTGTGTTTTATCAATGCTGTGCTGCTACCCGCTTTTTGAGACGTGTGCGTGATTCACACAGGGTTCGCGAGCCATTTGATGCAAAATTTCATATGGTGCAACCTGCGCTTAGGCCTACATGCGGTATATGTAGCGTAGGCCGATATACCTGTTACTAACGTTTGTTCAAGTGTATAGACGTCTTTTTTATTTTTAAGGCCCTACAGTAGGCCTATGTTTATCCAATAAATGATGTCGCGGAGTGCAAGTCTGTTATATTCAAGCGGCATTTCTACAGTGACTAAAGTAACAATATTTTTCTCTGCATGACTGAATCCATTCTAATGTATCGTGAGAACAAGTAGACTGTGCCATATAGTCTACAATGGCCCTAGGCCGAGACTAGTTGAGTGGGATGTAGATTTACCTTAATTTACTTCACTTCGAAACCAAGTAACATGGCATGATGGCAACTTTTTCATGTCCATTTATGTACGCATGTACTCACTGTATTTATACTTTTCCAGTGAGCGTCCACCTGTAAACCGCGATTCAAGGTTCGAGACGGCGGATGTGTTGCTAGCAAATGTCTAAAGTACCGATGCCGGCTTTCAATTTGCGCTCAGTTTACCAACCGATAACTTCGACCTTTTATAAAAATGATAACTAATATACAGTGATCGCTTATTTACACACATACATCTATTAACAATAATTTCCTGCGATGACAGCACCTCTAGTTTGAGTCTGTCGGAAAAAGTTGACAGCCACAACCACGCAAATTAATCAGAATGCCACTTTATCATATATATGTGCTAATTCATAATATCAGCCGATATAATTACTATTAATTAAAACATTATTATTATTCTTTTAGGAACGTGAAATTAAAAAATATTGTAATTTAAAATTTATAAAGCACCTCTTAAAGGAAGAACTCAACAGGGGGCGCTCTCGACCCGAACAGATAGAATCATATTAAACAGTACAGTCTTCAGGCGCTTGCGGAACCTTGAGAGGGGGAGGAGAGGAGCTGAAGTACGATAGGTACGGTGTATTCCTCTTTTGCTATTGAAGTTTCTTTTGCACTATGTGGCAGAATAGCATGAGATTAGATTAGACCACTATTGTACTACATTATACTGATGCGCCTGGAGCCTAAATTAAGTTGCCGTTCTATTAAGCTACAAATTAAACACAATACCGTATTGCAAATCACACTAGGTTTTACACACAGCCATTTTCATGCGAATACAAAGCAGCGTTGTTTAACAGTCAATACGTAAAGATATGCGCAACTTCAATTTTAGAACTGCGTAGCGCATCGATCGCATACGAATTGTATACTAAATGGGGTCAGCAATTGTGAGTTATCAAAAATAAATCAGTGTAACAGTATACGTCACTTAACCAGCGGTGACGACCTGTGAGTTGAAACAACGGTTCAAACACGCCATTATGAGCAGAAGGGCATAGGCAAAGTAGGCAGAGGGGTCATATCTCCACTCTCAATTATGGGACAGAGGGGTTTTTGCCCCAACTACTCACTGTGCACCGTAAAGGTAAAAAGTCTGTAATACTTTCCGATTCGGCTAAAAGGACAATCTCGGCAGTTGGTCACCGCTATCAAAACCATGCCAGAGCTATCAGCAGTCCTCCTCAAAGAGAAGCTGTCTTGAACCGTACCTTACTGCGACCATGAAAACAGCAGCTCCTTTAGCGATGTACGCCTGCGCCGCGAGAGGAAAGAAGACTCGTGGTTGATGCAACGATGGCCGACAAATACAACTGCTGGCATAAATGCTCAGCAGTAACAAATAAAGTCAGTGAGTCAATGAGTCAATGAATAAGTTAGTGAGTCAATGAGTGAGTCAGAAATGACTCGGTGAGTCAGTAAGTCAGTGCATCAGTAAGTGCTTCAGCGAACAAACATAATATCCTCCGTCCTGTACATAAAAGCATATAAAAGATTGTTTCTGTTCAAAATTGGCAACGACTAGCATACAGTACAGCCGACATAAACACTACTGACAAAGGTTCGTAAGTGTCGTACACTTCTTGAAACTCATGTTTGCATTCGAAATCTTCATCGATATCAAGCCTATCCACTCCCTCCCATCTCCTGCATTGGATTTTCAGATACTTCAAAAATTGAGCAGGACATATTCGAACTAAAACTGAAGAATTATTCGGCAACGAAGAAACAACCCTCCGACACAGAATAACAACCCTCCCACACAGAGTAACAACCCTCCGACACAGAATAACAAGTCCCAGAACAGTTCGAAAATGTTCGTCAAATATTGGACATAATTCGTTCGTTAAGTACAAAGGAAATGCTGGTTCAGAACTTCCATGCCCTGCTTTAGGAGAACCCGCAGGAAAATCTAAGATTGTATCACAAACTGCAGACGTCTTTTTGTAATCCTGTAAAGCAGTATAATAGAAATTTGCAAGATAAGCTGAGCTAATGACATGCGTTGTAATAGTTACATAGTAGCTTCCAAATGCAAACAAATTCTGCAATATTCTCTTAATTACTGTTTTTAGATCATCATTTGTTGCATTCAATGCTATTTTATATTTTATATAATTCTCTTCACAATCTTCTTGACGGAAATAACAGCGTTGTCTGTATTTAGTAAAATCACATTTGACGGAAGTTTTGAGAGAAGAACGTCCGCAGATGCCGGTGATAGACCTATATAATTTACTTGAGTCACTAAGAAGCTCCTTTTGCGTTCCACTTGACTTAAATTGGCAGTCAGTGGTACTGCAAATTCGCTCTAAACTCTCGTACATCGAATCACCGACTGACAGAAACCTCTTTGAACATTCTTCTCCTCTATCCATCAGAGACAGCATAAAGTGATGCAGCGCATCTTGTTTTAAGAAGCATCTCGAGCTTTCTGGAAAACACGGTTTCATTAACTGAAGATGACTTAAAATGCCTCTGTAAAGATAATTAGTTTCTCGCACAAACAAGGAATTTTCTTCTGTTAATTGCTTCAACAGTAGGGTATTTAGTTTTGGGTACAGAGGATTCAAGCCGTTTTTGCGTAGCTGCATTAAATATATGTGCATAAGAAATTTCTCCGGTATGCTAACCTCCACAAGGTCAATCATATGCTTCGGATATGCCCTCGGCCACACGGTTGTTATATCACCTATGATGAATGTTGCATAATTAAAGAACAGCTGAATTTCTTTGGTGAAGTCGAGTCTTTCTGTTGGGGTACTCAACATGTTGCTTGAGGGAATGAAATAGTTTGGACAACATCCATCAATCAACCATCCGATCATTACGTACAGTAATTCGCTAACCGACTTTTCCACGTTTTCGTCTTCCCAAAACTCCTTGGGTTTCCTTTCGCATTCCCAAAACATCAAAGTCTTAAAGAAGTAGGTGCAAATGATCGTTCCATCTGCATCTCCGCATGCCTTGACAACATCGCTCTTTATCAGTCGAAGTATGTGATAAATATACTTCTGAACATCCGTCCAACTATGAATCAGAATTACTTCCGCTTGAGAAAACGAAAATCTCCATTGAGTGTCGTCTTCTGGACTGCTGTGGTGTGGTTTCGCAACAAAATGGCATCCAGTGGCTACGACTTTATCTATAATTTCCACTGGAGGCCATCCGCTTGGTCTTTCGCGAGTTTTCCATTCATCAGCCTCTATCGGCCAAGAAGGGCAATAGATGGCAAAAACTCTGTCTATTTGCATTTCTAAAATACGTCTTTGTATTGCTTTACACTTAGAAATGCCGAGAATTCCAAAGATGAAAACGTTCGTGTCGATATCCTTCAAGTTAAAGAGCGTCTCTGTCCATGCAGGTCCGTGTCTGTGTTGATCTTCAACAATGCTTGCCTGTCTCTTGTACGGCTCTTTGCAATCGGGCGAGTACAGCCTCGCAAATCCTGGTGTGTCTACCGTGATAATCGTGAACCTCTTACCTTGAAAGTCATGCGGTGTTGATATGTTGACTGGTAGAGCGCAGATGTCTGTAGGAATATACATGATATCCACATCAGTTGCGTTTGATATCACATACTGAATAGGTAATTCAAAGAAACTCCCGCACGGCAATGTAGCATGACTTTTTCTGATGAGTAGCAGATTTTTAAGAAATTCGCGAAACTCTTTCGAGTTCTCCATTTCACTGTTACTGTTCCGTTATGTTCTATGGTTTATTTGGTTTCTAAGAAATAAAATTCGACAGTTCTTTTAAGTTATAATCCTGCGAGAACAGTACAGCAGTCACTCACATTGTAGTTACATGTTTGCCCATCTTGTTTACGGTAAGCTATATGACCTTGCTGACGTCAACATTTCTCAAATGTCTGTTAGAATAGAGCTGACTTAAATCTTGTTTTAAAGAATCCATTACTTAAAGCGTACGTACCAGCACAGAATATTAAAAAGGCATTTTGTGAGCCACTCGAAACACTCGCAATATACTATATTCTGAGTATGCAGATACATATATACATACAAAGAGATTGCCTAACCGATTTTCCGAACACATTGTACGTAAGTACAGCGCACTGAGTCAGTCAATATCATGGCAACATAACAACTGTCACATCCGTTGGCTATATATACTCGTCAGTCATTAATCGTAATATGGTGCAACCAGGGTCTTGCACGAATCAGAGAAAGTCATGTTAAGCGAACAACAACCGTACACTGGCTATATTACTGGCCTAGTTAGCTACATCGGTAAATGCGTACGTCACAAGCCCAGAGAGCTTCCATGCGTGAGGACAAACGGTTCGCGTTCCGATCGTGATTTATTTCAGAGATTTAAAACTGGGGCTTGTACGGTCCATGCACGGGGGCCTTAAATGGCGTGGCGCCCTTTCAAACGGACAGAGGTGGTGAAGGATCTCTCCAGATAAATTCATTGCAAAATGAGCAGGGTCGAGGCCATACGCCATGAATATGGTCACTCGGCCTATATAAAACGGTAAAACATTTACATTTCTATTCGTCAGACAGTAGTCGTAATATAGTGCGAACTTTTATATTGGACTACATGCGTTATACGCAGCTTTAAAATTTGTTCCTGCTACCTACGTGCGTCACACTCACCTGTTGGTTGAGAGCGTGTGTGGGTGTGTATGTGCATGCGTGTGTTTGTGGTTACTTATCTGAGACGAAGACTGTATGGACAACGCCTTTTTAGCAAACAGTAATCATATTTTTCACTCTCGCGCCACCTATGCATGCTTTTTACGAACGAGATAGCGGTAATATATAAATGTGCAGCGAGTTATGATAAAATTCAACTGAACAACCACCTTTGTAGGAAAACGTCTTCATTGTTACATCTTGAAGTTTTTTCATCTTTCCTGGAGACAAGTTCAGAGTATTTTGCATCCCCCAATCCTCGGTACCAAGCCACCCACGTTGTTTACAAGGAAGAACTGATTTTAACTTCAGCTGTTTCACACAATATAAAGTTGAAAGCAGTATATATGGGATTATGGGACAAATAATATGGTTCAAAGCTGGTTGTCAGTGTAGAAGGCAAACTATAGTCATAGGAAACAATTCTTCTGGTTAGGCAAGGGTGCTACGTTGGTTGCCGTAAGGATTAATGTTTAGGCCATTGCTACTCGTAATTTTTATTAATCAAATATTCAGCCGCCTGAGTTTTCTTTCAGTTCTCCAGTCGAAAGTAATAAGCTTATCTGAATGACATATGTTATTCAGACAGTTTCTTGCTTATTACAACCGCCAGTGTAATGAAAACTATAAGGCATAAAAAACGACGAGTATTGCAACAATTGGACCATTTAAATGCATCACCCTATGTTAGAAGATTATTGAAGATTATTATATTGCGGCTCATTGATAATTAAACGTTAACACAGAATAGGTTTAAAGTGGTTCGTGTGTGTTATAACCACTGCAAATAGCAGGTAACAGCTCGTGAATAGTCATTTCGTCGTAGTTCATTCCCTAAAGCTATGATAGCCTGTAATAAGACACTACTATCATCCAAACCATTCTACAAGTCGGGTTCTTAGTAAATTATGTGCATGTACGTGCCTCGGGTCGCCTTGTTTAGTGCTGTTTTAAAGACCACTTTCACTGCACTGTCTCGTTTCCAGTGATAATCTGATAGGCTTCAGTCAAGTCTGCTCTGCTCCACAATCTTTCTGATGTTGTTACCCACACCTTTTAAGCCATTCTTCATATCTTACATCGTTATAATCCCAAGTCGTTTGGGTAACTGCACTTTTCTAGTTTTCTAGCCTATGTATTATTTAAGCCAATTAAGGCAGGGGTTCCATACCTTGATGCAGAATTGTAACTTTAGCCTCGCCAGTGCTTTGCACAACCTGAGCATTTTATCTTTGTCCCTGGTGACTGTTGTCCTCTTGATCAAATCTAGTGTAAACAAAATGTTCCACTGTCTTATCTTGTCTCAAACGTTCTTGAGTCGAAGATTGGCTGCACCACGGACAATTTCGTGCCATCTGCTTCTACCCCTCGTCTCCTGTATTAACTGGTCGAACGATAATCAGCCCACGACTTGATGTCATTTTAGGTCTCCAGCAACTGCTTTTATTGTCCTCCCCTACAGTAGCGATTTTTTCCAGAACCTCAGCTAATCGTTGTTATAGAGGGGGTCAATTATCACGATTTGAGTCATTCATTGTGGAAAATTTCCGATGACATTTCTTAATTTCTAGTTTCAAGTACCCGAAATAATTGAAGACCTATTTCTCCAACGACATGACTTTCCGTACTGTTGTTGATTTCTCAATATCATCGGTTATGTTTTCCAATTTCACAGATTTTCCACGACATTTTCACTTTATGTTTCTAATTCTCCTTCAGTTTCCTATTACATCGTTTCTTTGCTTTGATAGTATTATTATAACGTGCAGTTGCGGCTCAAGGATTGTTTGCGGGGGTAAGAGCATTTCCAGAAGGGCGCCACTTTCTGGCAGTCCAGCATGATGCACAGGTTTTGTCAGAGGGGCGCCAGCATATAACCAAGAATGCATGTAACCGCCCCCACGCCTATAGCTAAATCCGCCACTGATAATGTGTTTTAATACACAATTTCTATAGGAAACCATCGCGAAATCTGCTTGCGGAATATCCCACAACAAAACTTCAAAAGTCTGATTGACCACCCTTGTTTCAATCTAAACTCTAAAAAAATAATATGTACAGTTGGCTACATGTATAATGATGTTATAATAACGATAATTATATTTGCAATAATCTTTAAAATAATATTTTTTATTTTGTAAATTCTACAACTCTTCTTATCTTCCTCGATCGTACCGTTCCCATACCAAACAATATACCCCGTAGCCGTCTGTTTGTCTACCTGCCTACTTACTGTGTTCTTAATCGAATCTACCTCTACCACTATCGAATCTGCCCCACCACTCTGGAATAAACTCCCCCAGCTAGCTGACCCATCCTAGAAGCTCATCTATGCTCCACCTCTTGCAATTTCTGCAATGGCTTTTCACTCAAGACTGAAAACATTCCTCTTTCACATATCCTATCCTGACTCCCCTTCTTCCTCTTATCTCTCTTTCCACTCCAATCCCAAACGTCACCCACCGTAGCTGCCACGCTGTCTCTCTGCCTGACTTTTGGATCTTGATCTGGAACCGAACCATTTTTGCCTATCGCTTTTTGTTTTGACTGAGCGCCTGTAAATAAGCTAGTCCCCGTGACCTGGCTTTCGTTGAGAAATCTCGGGATTACGATTACCATTACCCTAATCACCGCTGATAGTGCTTTGTCTTAACGGCTTGTAGACAAGCTGGTTCTCTCTTGATTTAGCGTTTTGAGTTCGGAGGAGAAAGCGAAATTTGCCATGATTGCGAACAGCTAAGCAAGCAAGCAAGACTACGATATTCCGATTACGAAGGAAGCAAGTAAGTAAGAAGCAAGTGGGCAGGTATATAAGTAATTGAGGCTTAAATTGCAGTTTTTGGAGAAAACCAACATTCTCTCACAATTTGCAGCACTCAGACTAATTAGGACCATTAATTCGAGGTGAAAACCAAGGTAAAGCCTTTAAAAGAGTTAATCTATTGACTATAGGATCTTGGTTGTGCTGGCACAATAATTTCTTCTCTAATTCTTTTGGATTTGATACTTAGAGCCTGCAATGGATTTCAGATTTGGAATCTTTTCATACGCGCAGCAGATTGATTTGATTTGTAGTTAACCGTTAATTTTGAACTTTTAAGATGAGGTGTTGGGGTTTTTCGGCTAACAAAAATATAGCGCTAAATCAGTCTGGTTACTGAACCGACACATTTACTTACAATAATATATGGTCTATGTTCGAGCAAGCGCTATGGCGCTAAGTTAGATTCGAAGTGAAAGTAAAGTATTTTGTATTGAATTGATTAGATTGTTTTGCATTTGAGCTGTGTATTCCATCAAAATTATTAGATAATATGCAGGTCCACGTGTTTCAGTGATCATTTAGTGCCCTTATTTACTTTGAGAGCGTAAATCTATTCAATTATACGACAGTCCACGGACAAACACTTTAGAATAAACCCAAGGAAACACTGCTATGCAGTTTGTTTTTTCGTTATTATTTGTTCGTTGTACTGGTATTTAATTATTACAACGAAGTCATCAAACTGGCCAGTTTTTACTGCTACAAGAGTTGGAGTATACTTCCCATTTGGGTTCTTGTTCAAGCTGGGGGACTGGGTCAGCTTTCTGTATGATCATGAATTGAGTGGTTACACTGGAATTTTGTGCAGCGATATATTTTAGTTTATTTAATTTATACTTTACCCTGATGTGTCTCAAAGGTGTGAATCCACAAGTGCCTTCTTGCAAATAGAAATGAGTGCTTCAAGCGACAGCGATAGTGATCTGCCTGTGAGCGATTCTCGGCCACGGACCAGACGAGGACTGGCCAGACAAGAGGCCTCTGACTATCAGCCATCAGAGGATGTAACTGTTTCATCAGAGAATTCAATTTATACAAGTCAAGTTTCTCGGTTGAACAGTCTAACTGAAAAACATTTGAAAAGAAAAGGTACGACCTGAAAAAGTCTGTTAAGCAAGGGTCAGATCTTTTCAAACTTCGCTGCATGACATAAGAGCTTGGTTGTTGGCTCATTCGTGTGGAATAATTTGCCTAGTTACTCAAGGCAATAACTTCCCTCCTCACTTCATTAAGGCTGGTTAAATACCATCCTGTTCAGGTTGGTTTGACTTTGCTGGGTTTGAAACATGTTTGTGGAGTTTCCTTGTAGTGATGCTTTACAAATTTCTAAATTATGCTACATTGTATTACTTCCAGTTTCATACTGCAGCTGTTGTGGAAAATGTCATTAATGGAAAAGGCTGTAAGACACTTTCAAGTGGCTGATATTATTTATGCTTTTACATTGCACATGTAATAACTAAATAATTTAGTTCAACCTGATGAAAAATAATTTACCTCAGACAAGTTTGTAAAGAATTATACAGACGTGTGCTTTGTATTGTTTCACTGCTGTTAGAAGTGTACAAAATGCCTCTATCCAAAGACAGCAAGAGGAAAACAACAACAGAAGATGACAGTGATGAAAAGTTGACTGTTTCAAGTGATAATCCGTTAGTAATCATGCATTTTTTAAAATCATGCATTTAAAAAAAATTTTAAAGCATGCATTTTTTAAAACTTGCCTTCAGTAAAATTTAAAGTAAGTAAGGCTTCATTTCCTTTCTTGTAGCTGTTGAATCATTTTCATCTTGTCAACTACAGCGCTGTTTTTTTTAAAGTAGCTTTCAACCCTAACCTCGAACAGCCCAGTAATAGTCCAGTAATAGTGTCTTCGGGATTCTTGACTTTTCAACCAGACTTGCCCTGGAATTTGGTTTGCACAACAATTTTTAATTGCGATCATTGACTGATGCCTTGGACATTATTGCAGTGGTGCTATAGAAGTGCTCGGAATATTATTATTATTAATGTTATCCGTAGTTACGACAGTTTCTTAAACCTATCCTGCTGTTCTACGAGTGTGGGGTTATTGCAGTAATAGGAGCAGTCACTTCTAAGTCATTTGTGAGCAAAACCTAAACAATACCTAAAAATTCTTGGATATTATATAATGGGACATTATTTTATAAACACCTTGTACATGTGATATGTGGTGTAGCACACCACTGACTGTACTCAAGCCAACTACTGTACATCCATTTTATTTCAGTTATGATGCAGTTACAAGAATTGCACTGAACAGCATGTTAAGACTTCTGAATGTTTTTTTTAAAATAAATTGTCACAAATTTACAAGAGTTCGGGGTTTAAGAATCAACTCTGATAAATGTGGATCTATTTAAAAATTATGTTTGATGGATGTACAAAGGTGGTATCTTGTTGTGCAAGAGATCTGTGAGTACTGGGTAAAGTTAGGTCACTTCAGGACAACTGTTCTGTTGGAACAATCATTTTCTGATGTTGAATGATTAACATTCTGCTTTTCTGCAGAATAAGGATTCTTCTTCACTTTCCGATTAATTAATAGGTGAATTACTAAAGAGATGCATGTGCGAAGGGTGTATATCTACAGTAGTTTTAAAGAACATGAAATTAAATGGTAAATCAGAGGCTAGTTACATATAACACTTCATTGTAGGACGAATTCCAGTATAATGCGATTGGGGACATAGAGCATAATATTTATTCATTTGTAGAAACCTTGTAATAAGGTGGATCTTGATACGGATCACAAAGACAGCCTTATAATGAGTACTTGGTGTATTTGAAAAGAGAGTTATGTAAAATATTGAAGAGCAGTTAAACAGCTTGCATTTTCATTACACATATTTGTAACTCATATTTTGTTTATCGTTATTCAGGACTAAGTCTATAGAAAGTGATGAAGTTAGTAGCAATGATGTAAAAGATCCAACGCCTCCTTCCACGCCAAAACGTCTAATAAAACAGAAGGGAAAACGAATGAAAAAAGGAGTCAAGGCAGCCATGAAGTAATTTCTGCTTTGTATCATTAATCATCCATCGATCAGTGTTATTTTGTCTATAATTAGGTTTTCATATGCTTCACCTAATTTTTAAAGAAATATTTGTTATTTTCTTTATTCATTTAGTGTTTATTCTTTATTAATTTAATTTAGTGAAATGTTTTAATTTGATTAATACTCAAGAGATTGCTGAATTAATTTTCTTCTGTTGCTATTAAGGATATTTCATAAGTTCATATAAAAATATGTGATTACCTCATATTGCTCTAATTTGTTAGTGTTATTTTGCAAATTAGAATTGCTTCTATGTTGACAGAAGTTTCTTTTTTTTGAAGTGCTCTTCAAAAGATGAAGAAAACAATGAACGAGAATGACGATGATGTGATGATCATTGACAACGATCCATGTCAAGCCACTGATAGTCATTCATTTGCCATCAAATTAAGACTACCATCTGGAGTTAAGAAATTCCAAATAAAACCGGTGTTTATTATGTTTTGATTTATTTTTTAAAATAATTCATTTAATGCTAATATGATTGCCTGTGATTGTTCATGGTGAAGAAACAACCAGATTTTAAGTTGACTTGGTTTTATTTTACATGCATGCTGGTCAGTGCAGCTTGTACAGTTTGATATTTCTGCTGCATTTTTCCTCTTAGGTAAGAATAATGAATGACTTTAATCAATGGCTGCATTTTGGGTGAGACTCAGTCTTTCCTTTTCTTCTTCATAGGCTGAATCTTTTGCCAGAGTGTTTTCTTCAATTGCGGCAACAGAGGATGTAGATGAAAATGACATTTTCATGTTCTTTAATGATTCAACTGTCCACATCTATGATTCACCGAATGCTTTGGGAATAACAGTGGCAGATATCCTTGGTGAGTTTGAAGATAAGTCTGTCAGGTCTGAATTAGATATTGTATGATTGTAAAGAAACTTGTAACTTTATTTTGGATGAACAAGTCATTTTTAAAATAAGACAAAATCCTTAACCTTGAATCCACTCAAACTGTCTTCAACTCATCCAAAATTCACTTGCCTAATCTGTCAACAGAATACCCAAACATCACCATGTCATTTCTATCCTTAAATCGCTCGGCTGGCTGAAAATCCGTGAACATATTCATCTCAAAGTTCTTTCTTTAACATGTAACTCTCTGCAGTACACCCAACCTAATTATCTTTGCAAACTCTGCCATCTAATCTCCTTGCTCTACCCGTTCATCTTACCTCATTCTTGCCATCCTTTAGCAACAACTCTCAAGTTCTTGAACCGATCCACATAACATGCTGCACCTTGACTCTGGAATGATCTCACTCCTGAATTTTGCGAATTCTCGGTCCTTTCCCTTGCAGTGTTCGCACCATCATCTGTCTCGAGCCCCTGTTCAGGCTTTCCATTCAAAACTAGTCCCTCCTTTTCAAGAATCTTACCCTGTTCAATCCAGTCTGCTGCTTTCTCAGCCTAAACACAACCCACCATAAGAATGAGGCAGAACAAGTAAATCCACTGTCATTAAATTTAATTTGATTTTTTCAACAGACTGTCACATTCGCAGCGGTCAAGATCATTTGTCACCTGTTCCAACTGAAACAGTTGATTCAGTTGAAGACGGGATGTTGATACGTTTGAATCTTCAGATGAAAGATAGCAAATCCAAGATCACATTAAGCATAAGAAAGGTAATGGCCATTGTTCACTCAGTGTATGAAATGAGAAAGAAATTTTTCCTTAAGTTAGAAGTGATTTTTAGGAACTTATTAAGCATCACCTTCACTGAAAAAGTTTCACCACTCAGATTCCAGTTATTTTAATTATAGTGTTGTTTCATGTTTCAGGTACGCACCATTAAATACTGCATTACTTTCATAGCTTATCGGCTACTACGAAGGTTTTACATGTATGAACTCCTGATACTAATAAACTTTCAGTGGTGGAATGGGACAATCAACGCAGTTCTATCCTGTAAATGATTGTCCTTTTTTGGCAGGAACACTACATGTTCTTATATATGATTGTTTTGTGCATTTAACAGGATGAGCCAATGGAGAAATTGATGAGAGAATTTTGTCGCACAACTGGAAAAAACTTTGGATCGCTGAAATTCTGTTTTGATGGAGAAAATGTAGAATTATCTGCCACTCCACAATCACTTGACCTTGAAACAGACTACTGCATAGATGTGCTCAAGCGATAGCCAACTGCGAACTCAAGGGTCGCTTAGTTTTTGCCGATTTAGGTCAAACACTTGTTTTTACAACTTAATGTGTTGTGTTCTGTTGACAATGCACATGGCTTAAGCTGCACAAAGTTACAAAAACTCTCCAACAAAGTGACTGTGGCATCATCCAGAAAGGATGTAGGCAAAAATGACCTACTTTCGATCCTTTCTCCCCCTTGTCCACATATGGCATTACCTACCCATTCCCGCTGCAGATGTCCACACTCTAAAGGAGTTCTATGACCTAAATTTATATGCCGCTTTTGATCTTGCACAGCTAAAAGTGCTACAGGGTGAGTGGGGACTATGATACTGCTGTGTCCAGTAAAGGAACCTAATTAGATTATACTAAGCACTGTCTTGTCTGACGGAAGTTGGTGTTTAAGGCAAAGGCTATACAGAAATAATTATGTACCAAATTTAGATGTCGATGTCTGCACTGGGCATAACCTCTCCCCTTGTCCACATCTGGGGGACCGTTCCCTTACCCCAATGGGTAGATCATTTATGGCTGACCCCTGTTGGCTGTACCACAATGAAACTATTTGGACATGTTCAGCTAAAGAAGCTAAAAGCAGCAGAAGACTTCCACATCTCCATTTTGACTTCTGATGTTACTAGTTGCATATGTTATTTTTCGTAAACAGTAAACGTCACTTGTCTGATATGCAACTTTTTCTTTTACTACTGCCAAGCATCAGCTTAAGTAACAAATAAAATACACTTGTACTGTAGTTGATTATGAGCTGCAAAATGTTACTCATGTCATTACCAACCTTAAGGGAAAGGCTATCATTATTCAAGGAGACTTAAACCTATTAAATAAGAATTATTTAATAGGTTTAATAGGTTGTGACAAAATGAAGTGGTCACAAGGTAAAAACCACTGTAAAAAAATTTATAAAGTGCAAGTTTTTAATGTAAAACGACACGGGAAACTTAGCAAAATATTTCTGATACATAGATCCATCATGATAAATTCTAGAAAAAGTAATGAACAGAGAATGATCAAGTCAGATTCCACAAATGTCAACGCTTCCAAATCTCATGCCTTTCTTTACCCAAAATCGAGAGGATTAGAGGTGTGCAGTGCAAAATCCAAATGTAAACCACATTTTTACATATTTTTGTCGAGTGTTGTGTTTTACATTTACTTTTTTGAGTGTTGTGTTATTGCAATCAAAACAGAGGGAAATTTTTAAGGGTTTCAAGACTTCTTCAGAAGCTACAGCAAAGTAGTCCTCTTTTGAAACTACGACCTGTAGGTAGAAAATGTTGATGGAAGATTCCTATAAAAAAATAAACAAATTCATATTAAAAATAAGAAACTTACACATTGTCAAATAGAAGAACAAAGTTACTAGATCAAACAGATATAAATATAATTCATAACCGCAGTACAGATTAATTACAATATGTAATTTTTGGTAAAATGACAAAGGTGTGGTTCAGAGTAACGATTCACTTCTTGACCAATGCATTATTGTATTCATTCACCACACAGTCATTGCAGTATCACCTTTATAGCAAGTTGTTTACTTGCACAAGCCTACTGACCTATCTTAAAAGCAGGAATCCTAAGCGGCCAGGGTAAGAAGTTAAATCATAATTCAAACTGTTTCATAACATACTTAATGAAAGTTGGGATTTCGCCTAAAATGACTTCACAGGCAAGCCTGGAAGAATGAGACCATGTTGCTTATCATTATTTTTAACTTAAGGTATAACAATTTCCTAAAGAAAATAAAAATATGTCACTGGTAAGGAGTCTCGAGAATCATACTTCATTCTCAAGACCATACCAAAAAATGCCTATCAATTCCTTAGCAATATTAATTATACTGAGATTAGTTTCTAAATATTAAAAAATTGTCTTCGATGTGAAGTGCATTCTACTTACTGGCCAGAACCGAATCCAGATCCAAATGCTGCTAAACATATAAAATAAAAACATTAGACAAAAAACCAATATGACTGATTGCTGTTTTTCTCACAGGACTTTCAAGCCTGAAACGTCCAAGCATTCTATCAATGCTGTTAGTTGCTTCATCACAGGCATCAGTTGCTACGAGACAACTATGCTCAAGCCTGCTCAATAATTACGGCATTGGTTTCAGCTACTTCAATATTTCCATCGTCAATTAACTCCATAAATGAGGTCATCCCACCAAACCCATTTGCCTCTAGTAAGGATGGGGAGGAAGTAGGACTGTGGGAGTCTCCATGGGTCCCTCTAATAAATGAGACGAGTTTACACAATCATTATCTACAAATCTTGTCCAATCAAATACAAGAAAATAATGAAAATGTCACTTTCCTTATATGCCATGAAAAACTTTCAGCATGGCAAATGCCTGCAACTTTTTCAACATGTGCTCCTCTGCATCATTTAGCCTGAGAACCATGGACTTGGAGATATAAGCATATAATTATAATAATAAGACAACATATAGAGTGCTGTAGTACATCCTAGGCGAAAAAAGGGCACTGTACACGTACAGTTAGTTGCTGATTGGAGCCACATGCAGCGCAAGTGTCAGAATATTGTAAAAACAATTGATGCTCATCTACTTGCCATTTCCTCCTCCAAATCCTCCAAAGCCCTGTGGCTGCTGTGCAGCACCTCCAAATGTTGGCTGGTCAGATTGCATAGCCAGCGAATTAAATGATGGGGCAGCAGTCGAGGCAAAACTACAACAGAAACATTTCTCCACTATCATTGGTAAACCATTATACGAACAATACAAAAATGTCTGAAACAGGTGATTCAGTAAAGCAACCCACAAATTCCAGAATTACTTTCAGATTTAAACCATTTTCCATGGTCAACAGTTGGACAAAATGTCATTTGAGGTGACAGTATTAGGCAATGGACATCACAGCATCTCTTGGAACAGTATCTTGATCTCTGTCTTCACATTGCAGCATGAGCTACTGTCAGTGCATCCCTCTCAAATCGAAGACGTTTTTTCCACCAGATTAGACTGGAAGTGCTTTTGATTAAATTCCTTGAAGAGGTGTGCTCATAGCAGCTGATCTTGGGACATGGTTAATCACCAGATGGCCACAGTAGTGCTTGGCTCCAGCGTTAACCAGTTCATTCCACAATTGTAAAGTGGTCAATCAAGATTTAAGCATCACAGCAGAAAAAGGGGATACATTCTGACCTCTGAAATCAAAGACTCTTCTACTTCACAAGGACTGGACTAGGAGCGGTTCTAGCTACATGACTTGTAGAGACAGATATATAAATTACATACTACAGTACATTTTATTCAGTTTCCTGCCAAAAACTGGCAACTCCGTTACAGATGTATTTGATCTGATGCAAAATGGTAACAGACAAATATTTTGACACACACACATGCACACACACACAAAGATTACCAAACTCGTAGCTACAGTTTCCCACAATAGCCTATAACTAATGCTAAAATTTAAGCTGAAGCCCAATCTCTGCTAGAGCTGTGGCAGATCTGATTACAACCTCGACCAGTTTAAAGCCATATAAAGTACGAAGTAAGTGCATATGACCATCTCAAAAACAACGACATACTTGGCAAAAGCTCCCGAAGTTGCGTCACTTGATCCAAACACTTGACTGGTGCCAGCTGCACTCCCAAAAGAACTGGAAAATGCACTTCCACTGCCAAAACCAGGTGACTTTCCAAAAGCAGAGGGACTTCCAAAGGCAGGTGTTACTCCAAAAGCTGGTGCAGCTCCAAAGGCTGGTGCAGCTCCAAAGGCTGGTGCACCTCCAAAGGCAGGTGGGCTTCCAAAGGCAGGTGGAGCTCCAAAGGCTGGTGCTGGACTTCCAAAAGGACCTGAACCAAACGCACCTGCAATCAAGAAAAAAGAAACAAACGATTACAGATTTAATCTTGCACCAAGAATTTAAAAGTTTTAATCATTAACCATATCAAGTGAAAACTTCAAACAAGAAAACAACAAGAAGTCAAACAACATTTTAATTAATATTATTTAATTTCACTTTATTCATAGTTTGGTTTAGTGTAAGAAAATCGAATTGCAAACACTTCATATCCACAACAGTGCGTCAGGGTTAGCTCAAGGCACTGTTTCTGTAATAAACTTTACAGAGAATAATGAGGACGTTAGCACAACTCACTTGTTGTCGGTTGTTGAGTCTTCTGAAATCCACCAAATCCTGAAGCCTGAATGCTGCTGCCACCAGCACTGAAAGCACCAGAGATGCTTGCATCCGTTTTAACTAATCCAAATGTTGAAGAAGCAGTCTGTGCAAAGAGTCCTAGAACCACAACAGTACACTTGCAATATGATGCACTATTATACGATGATTTCTTAGCAGCAACAGTGATGGGAAAGTACATATCCCCAAAGCATCTAATCAAAGACAGGAATAAAATAAGTAAATCTTTATCTAAAATAACTAACAGTGTTTATCTAAGTCTTGTCTTATTATTACACTGTGTTCTATGCATTTCAATGCCGTTATAGTCAATGTAAAGAAGGAGTATTACAGGTTCCTCAAAAGTCTTGTTATATAAACAGTGTCTGTGACTTATTAGACAGGCTGAATAAAATTCAAATAAGATTACTAAGCTCTTACCAGTATTCTGCTGGCTAGTTCCAAATGTTGATGACAAACCAAAAACGTTTTGTTTAGCTTTTTCCGGATCTGGCTGTCGACCAAGGCCGCCAAACCCACCAAATACGCTAGCACCAGTGCTATTCAAAACCACAATCAATCAGGAAAGAGTCAGACCAACTGGATGCAAAAACCTCAAGATAAATTTTTTTAACTCTGCATCATCTGTAATGCCATGCTGTTTGCCCACGGCCCAAGTAACCTTGGTACCCTTGGCACTGATGGTACCCTTGGCACTGATGGTACCCTTGGTATGCACTTATTGCCAACCCATTTATCAACGAAGTTCAGAGGCCTTGAATAGGGGGCATGTATGTATGTATGTATGAACATTTGTATAACATGTCTTATGAACCTCACACAGGCACTGAGAACTTCATCATACATGTTATGAACATGGTTCAAAATCATCTGGTCATGTTTCAGCGCATTTGAAAGGCAATTAAAAGGTGCTACATAAAGATCTGATACTCCAAAACACATATTTACACTGAATGCATTCTGCTAAGTCAGACAGATGGACATGCCACAATCTGGACCTGCACAATTGAAATCCAGCATAGAAATCCACAGAACATATTCAGTGGCTGTCTTTTTCAATACAGGGACTTGGAGGTTGAAATAGTGACAGAATTTATCGGCACATGTATTCAAACTGACCTGCCAGTTCCACCAAACACAGAACCTTGTGTCTGCGTTGGTGTTCCAAATACACTAAAACAAATGCAATCAAAATTTCAACGAAACAACATACAGAAGGCTAGAACTGAACTTCAAACTAATCAACAACTGACCTTTCAGATAGTGTACCTGCCAGAACTTGCCATAGCTAGCACATGGGCAAAATACAATATAACTCTGAATTTTGTTTGGATCTGTTAAACTTTTAATGACCAGAAACACATTACATCATCAATGCAATGACGACACAGTTTCCAACTACAAAGATGTTGCAGAAACTTCAAAAGCACTTAAATCATTAGCCAAACAGCAGTAAATCAATAATGTCAAATAAAAGCTAATTCAGAATCACAACAAACAGAGAGCCGAATGAAGAACAACCAACCAACCTAGTTGTCTGACCAAATCCTTGTTGTCCAGCTGTGGTAGAACTGCCAAATGCTGACGACGAACCAAATCCAAAACCCGAAGCTGTTGAAGGTGTGTTTGAAGACACATTCTGACCAAACACTGAACCAGTGCCACTTGTTGTCTGACCAAAACCTGCAGTTGCTGCAGCAGTGGTAGATGCTGTCTGCTGACCAAATGCTTGACCAAATGCCGATCCAAATGATGACTGGCCAAATGATGAAGAAGCAGCAGGTGTCCCCTGCCCAAACAATCCGCTTGACCCACTTGTGGTTTGCGACTGACCATATCCAAAACCACCAGCACCAGTTATTGCCTGTCCCTGGCCAAACAAACTGGTCCCACTTGCAGAAGATGTAGTCTGCGCTTGACCAAACAAACTAGTTCCACCAGCTGTTGTAGTTTGCTGAGGGCCAAATAAACCAGTTCCACTTGCTTTAGTAGTCTGCACCTGTACAAACAAACCGGTTCCACTAGCGGAAGTTGTAGCTTGTGGTTGGCCAAATAAACCAGTTCCACCTGCTGTAGTATTTTGTGCCTGACCAAACAAACTGGTTCCACTAGCGGAAGTTGTAGATTGTGGTTGGCCAATTAAACCAGTTCCACCTGCTGTAGTAGTCTGTACCTGACCAAATAAACCAGTTCCACCAGCAGAAGTTGTAGTTTGTACCTGGCCAAATACAACGCTTCCACCTGCAGACGTTGTGGTTTGGGCCTGACCAAACAAACCGGTTCCAACTGAAGTAGTTGTAGTTGGTGCCTGGCCAAATAAACCAGTTCCACCTGAAGAACTAGTAGTTTGGGCTTGACCAGATAAAGTGGTTCCACCTGCTGTAGTTGTAGCCTGCACCTGGCCAAACAGACTTGTTCCAGCTGCAGAAGTAGTATTTTGTACCTGACCGGACAAACTGGTTCCACCTGCTGTGGTTGTAGTCGGCACCTGGCCAAACAAACTGCTTACATTTGCAGAAGTTGTCGTTTGTGCCTGACCAAATAAACCAGTCCCAGCTGCTGTGGTTGTAGTTTGTCCAAGTGAACCATTTCCAGCTGTTGTGGTTGAAATTTGGCCAAATAAACCAGTTCCAGCTGCTGTGGTTGTAGTTTGTCCAAGTAAACCATTTTCAGCTGCTGTGGTTGTAGTGGCTCCATCTGCTGTTGAAGTCTGCGCCTGACCAAATAAACCAGTTCCAGCTGCTGTGGTTGTAGTTTGTCCAAGTGAACCATTTCCAGCTGCTGTGGTTGAAATATGGCCAAATAAACCAGTTCCAGCTGCTGTGGTTGTAGTTTGTCCAAGTAAACCATTTTCAGCTGCTGTGGTTGTAGTGGCTCCACCTGCTGTTGAAGTCTGCGCCTGACCAAATAAACCAGTTCCAGCTGCTGTGGTTGTAGTTTGTCCAAGTGAACCATTTCCAGCTGCTGTGGTTGAAATTTGGCCAAATAAACCATTTTCAGCTGCTGTGGTTGTAGTGGCTCCACCTGATGTTGAAGTCTGCGCCTGACCAAATAAACTGGTTCCACCTACAGAAGTTGTAGTTTGTGCCTGTCCAAATAAACCGCATCCAGCTGTTGTGGTTGTAGTTTGGCCAAATAAACTGGTTCCAACTGAAGTAGTTGTAGTTTGTGCCTGTGCAAGTAAACCAGTTCCAACTGCTGAGATTGCTGTCGTAGTCTGCTCCTGACTAACACCCAGAGACGCTGCCGCCGATGAATTTTGTTCTGGCTCTTTCGGCAAATTTTTCTGTAATTCAATTTCTGTAGGCTTAGCATCTTTAGTGTCACCGTCCACGGCATTGGTTGGAAGAGCTTTTTCTTCTGGTTTATTCTGAGACACGTATGGTTCAGTCTTTGAATCAGCAGTCGTGGCTAGACTATTGCCAGCCTGACTGGCGGTCTTTTGTCCGAACAAAGTAGCTCCGGAATTCGTTGCACTCACAGCCGGTTTACTTTGTGGCTGTCCAAGCAAGAGACTTCCCAGAACAGTTGGCCCTGCTGTAGCTGAGCTCTTTGCCTGGGATGATCCAAACACAGATGGCAAGATTGCAGAGGTGGTAGTGACAACATTACTCTGCGATGCAGTAAAACCAGCACCTGTTAAGGCGCTGCTACTAGATATGGCTGCAAACGGAGCAGACTGAGTTACAGCTTTTTCGACATCAGTTTTCGCACCAAATGCAATGCCACTTCCACTGGTTGGAACAGGACCATCTCCTCTTTCTGATGACAATCCAAATAAGTTCTGAGAAGGTTTCTGTTGAGCTACAAAGTAACAAGAACAGAAAATCTAAATTGGACAATGCCAGTGGTGTTACTGCAGCCTGTTTGTCCTGCACACTCAGTGTAAGCATGTAAGGGCTATGCAGATTTCGTATTTTTTGAAATTTTAAACTTCTAAAGAAATGCGATATTGTATTCTATTTTCATTTTATTCTGTGAAAGTGGTTACGCCATCTATGCCTAAGAGAGACTGAATGACGGCACAATATTTACGGAACCAAACAACTGAAGAGCAGTGATACCTTTGGAAGGAGCAAGGGAAGGTGGAGGTTGCACCCGATCATATTCATGTTCTGTCAGTTCTTGTGAAACATCTGTTAGAACACATAATCAGTTTACAATAGATAACATTTGACATCGAAAACAAGAAGTCTTTATCAATAAACTACATGTAGCGCATTTTGCCACCAGTCCCCACTTCATTTCACACATGGGCAAACTTACATACACGTAATTAGGTTTGAATACAAGCACACATACATATATATATGCAAAGTACTAGTACATCCATACAATATGTACATATTGGTACACACAAACACACACACGTATACTGGATTCATGCACTGCATACATACAGTGAATAAACAAAAAGATAAGTACATCCAGTGAATAACCAGGTTCTCAGGACTCCTAACATGTGTGCCAAAAGGTCACTTTAAAAATAAACATCCTTTGCATTCTATGTAAGAAGGCTTGTTGAATAAGCTGTTGGTGTTAATCTGTTGATGCAATGGACATGTTAAAAATCATGTTAACTTAATAAAAAGAAGTGAATTAAAAATCACTAAGTTAGTCTTATATATATATATCATTTAGGACATGCTTAAATAATTATCCCTGACTTGCCTATATTTCTATTATTAGAAAACATTGAGTTTCCACTAAAATAAATTTGTGAAAATGTTCATTTAAACTGCAGAAAAACGAGAATATGGACCTGTATTATAGCCATCACCATATTCTTCATCATCATTTTCATCTTCTTCATCATCTTCATATTCTAAATGAAATCAGAATAACAGTAATAACAGTAATAATATACAGATTAATAATAGTACTGATAGACAGAATAATAATATAACAACAAACTTGTACTACCAACTGGTAAGGCTGATTCAAAATCAGTCAAGATGTCACACTAGCTACGTTTGACCGTAACAGTATTGATCAATGTCCTTGTATGATAATTCAAGTAACATAAAAACTAGATAACTGAACAAATATTACTGGAAGAAGTTATAGATAATGACATTAAAAGTACTTATAAAAATTATTTTTTAAAGGAGCAATAGTTGCTCTAAAAGAAAATAAAAAACTCAGATGGCTGCAGTGGCTGAAAACACTGAAACGTTTTGGTGTTAAATTTTTGCTTAAAATAATTAGGTTTTATTGATGAATAGCAACAGTGCGAAATTTTAGAAAGGTCCGAAAACAAAAGCAGCATGAAAGCCATCAGTAGGTCAGGTTACTTCAACATACTATTAATACGTAAGCAGACTAAGTAGGTCAGGTTACATCAACATACTATTAATATGTAAGCAGTCTAAGTAGGTCAGGTTACATCAAGATACTATTAATATGTAAGCAGAATAAGTGAGTGATATCACCTGAGGCAAATGAACTCTGCTCTGCAACAGCAGCTGGTCCTGCAGCAGGTGAATGGAAAAGCTGCCTTGGAAGCTGAGATGCACTAGGCAAGGTGCTGAAACTGGGCAAGCTGGAAGTGGAGGAAGGAGTGGCAAACAATCGTTCATTCCCCTGTGCTGGAGTAGTCCCCAGTGTTTTTGACGAGGAAGATGATGGGTACTTTGGCAGTTGTGACATCTAAACAAAAAGTAAAAACATAAAATCACAGAGTAACATATTTTTTACCCTACAAATAGATTCCTTAGCTGACCCAGATAAACAATCAATGAGTCCTACTGGGATGTAACACAGCAACCATATTAAAATAAATGTGTTCAGAATTGAGTTTTGCTGTGATTGGCTCGTCTTTCTGGAATAAGTTGCCTAGCAACTTGACGTGAGCTCCTTGGTCTTTCTTTGGCAAACCATTCTATTCAGTCATGGTTCTGTGTTGTCAGATTTGGAGCACCTCAGCCGAGTTTCTCTTGAAGTAGCGCTAAATAAATTTGCAACTAAAATTACAATATCTATGGCTGACAGTGTGTTAGCCTACAGCTTCAAACGAGTAAGGTCCAAAAACAATGTAACAATGATTTTGCCAATGGAAAATATTTGTGCTCAAGTGAACAACCAAAGACCTAGCAGTAGCAAACAAACAATCAAAACATGCACCTCGTGAATAATTACTTCAAAGACAATATAATTTTAAGCACACAATGAAGCCAACGTTACCTGCTGAGTTGGGAACCTGCTTTGGTCTGCTTCTGCTGGTACAGGTGCTCTGCTCTGATTCCGAGCCTCAGTGGCAGTGAAAGCTTGGCCAAACAGAGAAGCAGTAGCAACTGTTGCCTGGCTCTTCAGTCCACCAAACATTGAATTGCCCTGACTGATGCCACTCCTAAAAGCAACTGTACCACTCAACGTCTGAGGCAAGAATTTGGCCGGATCCTGTCTGCTCCTCAGATCCAATCCTCCGCCGCTAGCAGCAGCTGTCTCTCTGCTGGCAGACACCGACGGCTGTGACAATGCACCAACTAATGATTTCTGCTCCACTGGCTTCGTTTCCTTCTGTCCGGGAGAAGAACGGACAGCAGCCTTAACAATTCGCCCAGTTGGAGATTTGCCAGAGATGCCAGCAGCAGACGTTCCCATGGAAGTGGTACTTCCAGTGCGAGGAGTTGATGCTCTTGGACTGCTGCCAGACTGAAGAATCTCCCTCAAGTCTTTTGCAGAAACAATCTTCGAATATGACAGATTGTCTAGTTCCAAAACAGAAATAACAAGGGCAGAAATTGAGCATTAATAAGTTAACGAACAAGATATTTATCAAAGAATGTACAGAACAGACACAGAAAGGATAAGAAAATGCAATTTATTCAGGCAAGAATACAGGATTGCGGATGGTTCCAAACAGTCCAGTGCATTGCACGACAGGCCTTCCACTTCCCAACAGATCCAAGCAACATATTGGAGACAAACAATTTGTCAATCCTTTCAGCATGGCTGAATTCGTAGTCACTGGATCGCAAGCATAGCGCATTGCTACTGATACAGACAAAAGCATCACATCAGACAGAAATGTAAGACCGGTATTTAGCTGTGCAAAAACCAAACAACTTTACTTGGAGCTGTGGAGATGATAGGTGCTGCCTTTCGACAGCTGAGGATCAGGCGCAGTTTGGCCTCTTTCTCTTGAACGGCAGCCACACTGCGTCCTTTGGGTCGAAGGCCACTGGCCATGCTTCTAGGGCCACTGTCTTCACTGCCACTGAGGCTCTCTCCATTCAGCCTAACAGCAGAAAAATGCAGTGAGGCTCAAAAAGACAAGACATTCAATGCTAAAAATCAAATAGCCTCAGTTGAGGCCAAGTCTACAGAGTTAGCTTACAATCAAACACAAAGTGCATGACACGATACAAGAACTTAAAAGAATTTGACAAAATAGCTTGATGAAAGTGTCAGATATTAAGGAACTGTATCCAGCAAAACCAAAGGCCCAGTGCCTTTAAGACAATCATATTTCATCTTGTTAAAACCCAATAAAAACAAGATAAACAAGTAAAAGAAATAAGCCAATACACTGAAACTTTAGTACTGCATCAGTACATAAATATGCATACATTTTCACAGCTAGTTACAACATGGAACTTATTTTATGACAACACAGTGACTAGCACTGTTTCCAAGTGCTGCACTGTAATGTCATTTACAATAATCTCTCATAGAAAGGTAATATCAGAACAGTGTGAATCTGATTTACTCACTTGATATCGTTGATTGTGCTAAATGGTAGATTTGCATTCCTTCGTAAGGCTGATTTACAAATGTTTAATTCCTGCATCTTGGCACAAATTGACTCTAGACTCATCTCCTGCTTTCGGATGGTCTGGTTGTTGCTTTTGAGCGCATCATAAATGGCGTGCATTGGAGGCGTTTCCAATAATCTACAACAACATATAACGAATCCAGCAACAAAATTAGACCAGCTCTTGCCCAGTCTCCGTATTCATCAGGACATTTTAATCTTTTGGTTACGCTCTGCATGTGTGCAGGGGTTTTTCACTTGGCTTATTCCCCATAGGCTGCCTCTCTCTCTTTCAGTGACATTATGGGTATTGACCTGACTGCAGATTGATTTTGGTGTGCCATTGGTTTATGCCTTTTGCACTAGACCCTGGCGCTACAGAAATTATCTCAGCACTGTTTGCATAGGGATGAAGTTTTTATTCTTCAAGATTTTTGACAACAATGTTTTAGGCTAGCATAGGCAGAGCACTTGTGAGGTACATATATTTGTGTCTAGGCACATAATACATACAAGCACACATCTAGATACATTTATACAACACCTTTTAGGGACCTTGCTGGTCAGAATACTGATATCTACAGTAGTAGAATGTAGTGCTAGATATTAGTATTCTATCTGACGAGACAGCTCCAGTAACTCTATTTGCAGTTCCATGGTCTGTTTGATAAGCCTAATGGATGCAACAACTGCAGTATGACAGTCTTTCCATATAGGCTGCATATTGCCAATTTCATAGAATACTCTGCAAATACCCCAATGGCTTATGTAATCACACGGTTTTGTAGGTAACTTAACGTCATTACAATGCCTTCAAGAAGTACAGGGTATGAAATGTTCTCCTTCTGGAACAATCTTCCCCTGAAAACATGTACTTTTCCTAAAGAGACAGTTCAAGAAACTTTTTCAACTCATATTAAATCGCACCTTTTGGAACTGTCAGATAGCCATGTGTTAGTGCATTTGTGAAGTTCTTAAAAGGGGCTACATAAATAGCCATATACATGTATACAAACATGAACACATAAAAAAAGATAAGTAAAAAGGAATGAGAAAACAAAAGAATGCTATTATAATATGTATGAGAAAGAACCACAACAAAAACCTCTTGTTTTTTCTCTTCTTTAGAAAATCCTCCCATTCATCATCCAGTTTGTTGTCGATTTTTTCCAGTTCGCTGTCAGCGTACTGGTACATGGTACGAATCGTCCGGAGTTTTCGTTCACAGTCAGGATTCAGAGGACGCTCTCTCATCAGCTTCTCATAATTCGGATCAAAGTTCCTCTCTTTAACTCGACGACATTGTTCAAACAAAGCCCAGGATTCAAGAGACTGCGTCTTCACTTCGTTGACCACCTCATTCATTTCCTACAGACATGATGTAATATAATAGCAATCTTATTCACAACACAAAACTTATATTCAGGGGCAGTTCCAGGTCATGATCTGCCAGAGAGAAAGTTGATTTTAGACGAGAAAAAATCCAAGTGGAAGGTAGGTAGCTCATCAAGCAATCAGATTAAACTTAGATGAAGGACTACTCACAAACAATTCATAAAGACCTAAACTGGTGGCAGTTCTTTTTGGAAGTTCTCTCTGAACCTGCACAGGCCAGCACTTTTGAAAGAAAGAACTAAACTTGGTGAGAGGTTCCTCAGATAGCATTTCTGAGAGAAGAGAGAACTATACTAGTGGCAGTTCCCTCAGAATCTCAGAAGTGCTATCCTACCAACAAAGGAAAGCACTTCTGAGAGTTTATAAGCAGCTGCCATACATGTTTATGTTACAATTACGATTACAGTGCAATCTTTGATATATATATATATATATATTTATTGTGAACAATCTTGGACAATGGCTTACTCGAGTGGCTTGAACATTAGATTTGCAAAGTTTAGATTCTTGGTCGGTTTTCTTGCGAAGGGTCTCCATTTCCGATGGGCTTCCGATATCAACAGAAATGCCGCTGGCACGAGACCTCAGTTCGTGCACTTCTCTGTTGAACTGATTCACCTAAGAACATAAAGTTATAAAGCTGGATCTTGCTCACCCAGAACCAAACCAAGTTTCTCTTAAACAAGAACATTATTTCCTCACAAAACCCTAAAATAATTGTTTGTTGTTTGTTTATTGAATCATCGACAACAGATATTTACAGGAAATTTGAAATTTTACAGCAGAAACTCACACGTTACTACTGAGATGTAATAACTGAGTAATAATAATAACCCGAGACCTGCTATAGTGCCACTGTAAAAAGTAAAAATGCTCAAGGCATCAGTACATGGTGGCTGCTAGCAGTCAGTGTGCATACCAAATTCTATATCAGTGCTTGGTCAAAGGAGGTCAAGTATCGAAATGGAAGAAATGACCAATGGAAAACTGACAATTGGTCAAACTTTCAGTGGGTAGTAGATGCCTGAACACCGGCTGATGGATTTAAATTACTTTGTCACAAAGCTCTTCCCTGCATCTGAGTCATTACGTCGTTACAGTACTAACAGTAACTGTCTAAGTGGACAGCACTTCATGCAGCTGAGTTCTTTATTTAATTGAAATCTAAATAAAATCTCTAATCGTATGTGTTTACATCCAGATTTTTTTGCATTTAAGAACCTATTACATGTGCAGAAGCATAGCTATCTAACAGATCTAAACAGGTGCATCTGAAAATAAGTAGAAAATGTTTAATTATTATTCCACCCTACTTAAGAAATCATTATTATGCTACCTTCTGTAGCACCACAATAATAATGCACAAGACATCAATCATTAATACCTTAACTAAAAACTGATCATCTAGTTCTGAAATCGTGGTCTGCGCAACAATGAATAAGCTACTGTTTTTGTGAAATTCTGCAATAACAAAGAGCATGCTCCATCATTTGGTCAGACCTCCGCAATATTCACCTTTTTTATAGACTAGTGCATTGCCAAGCATCTGCGTGATAGTAGCCAATTACCTCATCAATGATGTGCTTCCAGAATGGATAGTCAGTTTGATCACCCGACTGTTTTCTGATCACTTTTCCAGGCTGAACTGCAAAAATAATTATAGACAATTACTTTTCGATGACCTTGGCAGACAAAGCTCAAATTTTCTAAGATGATTTTCAATAGCTTCCACTCACAATTCTCCAAAGGTTAAACGAAATATTGGCCCTAAAGTGCTCCACCGACAGCAACAATCTACATTTCGTATTGCATTGGCGCCACAATTAGCACCTTTGAGAGGTTCTTAAAGTATCAGACATGCACAAATACATATAACACTTCAACTGAAATAATCAGGCAAGTTTATTAGCTCGCTGAAACAATAGATTCCAAAGAAATGAAACACTGGCACTTCGCAGGAATTGATAATATGATGGTGAGTAAATTTCCAGCTGTTGCTTTTGTTGATTGACCGCGTGACCCGCCCACCCCTACAATCAATCCCTTCTTCAGCCAATGGACATGGCATGTGAAAAATTGCTTCACATAATTAATTACTTAGCTATCTTTTGTACAGATTTTATGGAGTTAATTTTCCCCATCATAAGGTGAAATGAGGATGCAGTAAGGTAAAAGGAGGCCTAGTAAAAGATCCTTCAGTGCCAGGACACACATCTGGGGCCATTGTCATATGGGACAAACAATAGACTAACAATTATCTTCACCTGTGGTTGGGGGTTCAACTTCCTGCCTGGACAGAAAGACATTTGAAGATTTCTGTTCCACATGCACCCCTTGCAATAAAATGAGTACATCGACTGTACACTGTAAGTGGGATGATCAGTCAGTGAGGGAAAGAACTGGCCAATTTCATTCCAATACCAGGCTAAGAAAATGAAGTTGTAATACTCCTGGCTGCCCCTACAGTATGTATCAGTTGATGGGATTGCTCTTCTTTTTACAAGACCTCCTCTTACCTCACTGTGTCCTCAATTTACACTACACTGGGGAAAATTAACTCCACACAATCTCTACAAAAGCATATTAGGGCAACAACATTGTATCATAACAAAATGGAAGCTAAAACAAGAGCAAAATGGGAAACAAAATACAGTTTACTACCTGACTCCTGGCCGTCACTTTTGGTTACAGATGGCATGGCTCCAAATGACGTAACTGCTGCCGATGTTGATGGCCCAGCAGTAGATTTACTGGTGCTAGCTGGAACTAATCCCTTTCCTGCAGCACCAGCTAGGGTAACTGGTTTTAACTGTGTAGGAAAGCCAACAGAACTGGGAGGCGCACTCGTTGTTGAAGGCTTTGTCATCTTAGCAAATGCCTGGTTGGAATGTGAAGGCGTTGACTGGTCAAGAGGTTTACCAAGATTCAGTGATGTTCCAAAGACGGAAGTGTTGGCTGGAGTCGAGAAACCAAAAGCTGGTGCTTGCAATCCTTTGGTCACGTCTGACTGGGCAGCTGTCGGCATCTTGGGTGTGGAAACTGGAGCTTCCATCTGTTTATGTGATCCAAGTTGTGAATACGAGGGCAACGTTTTGGAAAACAGAGAGACTTGTTCTACCACAGTGGCTGCAGAAGACAATGTCTGTACTGCCTGATTTGGAGGTTGTTCAGCTGGCTTCAAAGGCTGGAATCCAAGATCTGGCTGTCCTCTTATTCCACCAAAGGTCAACTGTGGCTTAGACCCATCACCTGATCCAAATGTCTGAAGCCCTGCAGAGCCTAAAGGAGGCCTCATCTGGGCTGTTGATGGAAATACAGCTCCAAACAGAAGCTGACCACTGGACTCTGCAGCAGTGAGTGATGCGGGTTGTGGCTGACCTTTAGATGGTGGCACAGCTTGGGCATTTGTTCCAGCAGAAGGCTGGCCTGTACTAGCAGTCTGATTTCCGAAGGTCAGCTGGCCTCCAGCAGACGTTTGACTTCCAAAGGCAGTCTGACCTCCAAATGTTGGCTGGCCTCCATTAGACGTCTGGCTTCCAAAGACAGTCTGATTTCCAAGGCCAGCCAGACTCTGAGCAAGCTGACCCCCAAAGATCAGCTGTCCTCCAGCAGATGTTTGACTTCCAAAGGCTCGCTGGCCTCCAGTAGATGTTGAACTTCCAATGGCAGCCTGACCTCCTCCAAAGACTGACAGGCCTCCAGTAGATGTTGAACTTCCAATGGCAGTTGGGGTTCCAAAGGTGAGCTGGCCTCCAACTGCAGGTTGAGTTCCAAAGACAGACTGACGTCCAAAGGCAGGCTGAGTGCCCTGGGTCACTAACTGGTTTGGCTTTGACACAGCTTCCGTAACTGCAACTGCACTCAGAAAAAAAAATAATTTCCTTCACACGTAAAACCACTCCAAATTACACATGATGACACAACTACAAGCAACATGGCTCAGTAGCACATCGTGTTTACCTCTGCACTCAGCAACAAAGTCATCATCTGCCTCACCATTATCTTCATTATCAGCAGCATCATTAAGAATACATCAACTGCCCACGTTCTTCTACAGTACATTTAAAGATTCTAATATCAAATGGACATTTTGAGTCTTTGGAGTAAGCTCAGGATCTAGAATGCTATGAACGACTGATTAATTAATTAATTAATTAACAAATGCATTACTTACTTAATAAATTAATGTTATTAAATTAATACTAATAAATAATAATAGAACAGTCATACAAAGGTGAAGGCAATAAATTTAAATTTGTTTGCTCGTCTATATAGAAACTCATCCAAAACATGGTCCCAGCTTTTTTCAGCTAAAATACAAACTCAAACACAGTAATCCAACAATAGGACACTCCTTCATACACAATATATTAATAATATCCAGTAATGTTTATTTCATCTCAAAATTCCAACAACTATCTGAGATTTCCAGGCACATACCTAAATTCTTTCGTTCCCCATCTGCTATCAGCTTAGCTGCTGCCACGGTGATTGTAGCTGCTCCAGGGCGGAGAAAGATGACATGAAAACATAGCAGAGTGCCATCTGTTGAGAGCAGAAGTAATAAAGGACACGAAGGGAGCGACTGAGTCTCATCTGAAATTAAATCACAGTTAAGAGCAATACAGAAGCCATCATGGTAAACAACTCTAGCCAAATACCGACTAACGGGATTAAGGATTAGTAGTCTCCCATACTGGGAAGACATTCTACTAGCCTGGATGATGGTGGACAGATATGATGGTGGACAGATATGGTAAACTGAAGAAGGAAGTCCAACAATGTCAGGAATGGCACCACTGGACGTTAGGACTGCCCAGGGCAGAGAACTTGAAGAAGAAGATAGTGGGATGTAGATGAGTCACTTAGATATTTCCATGTCTCGGGCCTCAAAATGTGACAGAAATAAATCTAATAATTGTGGGAAAAGTACCAGTGCATCATACAACTTGCCATTTACTCCCCTACTTACCCCAGTAACAAATTCAACTGCATGGAGGCAGACACAGCCACAGACAACTTGCCCCAAACTTGTTACTACAAATGGTTTGAACCCATAATCACTAGTAACAAATTTGGATAAGGCAACCATGCTATTGACTAGCATGTGCCCATTAATGCATGATCAAACCAGCCCCTTGTAGATGGATAACCCAAGTAAAAAATCTAAAGAACTTCACAGAGTACTCTTAATCATGATGACATGTGAAAACAGTTTTCACTAAGACTCACTGATCTCCACAAGACGAGCTGAGTTTAGGCTGACACCAAGGCCCCTTGGAAAATGTTCTACATTGTCCACCAAAGGAATTTCTGGTCTGCCAACATCTGCCAGACTACATCTCTCCCACAAACTCTACAAGAATTCAACACCTCTACTACCAATCCTCATCAAATTAACCACCAAATTGTTGATTAACACATAGCTGTTAAATGACCATTGACCAATGTAAGCACACTGTATTTGCATCCCTGCAGGGGGACTAAAATAAAGCATATCCTCTCATTCATAGCAATCTGCACCAGGTTTAATAAATGTAGTTAGGGGTTCACAAATAAATTTGTGAGGAAAAGAAAGAGACACAGGAGTGGATTTTCAGAATATGAAGAAAAGGAGAGATTTAAGAAAGTGATCAGTGCAGAAGAAAGAGGATAAGAGTTACTGACATGTAAGAAAGACAAATGAATTAACTGCTTTTTTCCTTCTGCGAGTCTTAACACATGAGAAAGGAAAAGGAGTTAGTAAGAAGGATGTCTGAACTACCTGCATTCTCCTTTGCCTTAAAACATGAGAAAGAGGAAATAAACCTGAACAATCTACTGGTACATTCTTCTTTCTATATAACATTACACATGTAACTCATAACAGAACGAGAAAGGGCAATGCCCACCTTGTTCTCCAGTTGGCGACCAAGTACGCTAGTCTCGAGGGCCGTTGCAGAGGAGCAAATTATCATGTCCCTACAAAAATCACCAACAACAATGCTGTATACAACACATTCAAAATCTGAAAGACCATAAACTATTTAAACACAGGAAGTTATTCAACAAAAACAAGTTGGCCTCACACGATTAGTAATTACGACAGAAACAGACAGCAGAAGCACTCAGAAATTGACAAGCAAATGATTAATTTAATTTAATTCCTTATATTCATATAGCTCCATTACCTTATGTAAAGTAAAAAAGTAAATCATCTCTTACGCCCCATGAGGAATGTAAGCAATGTAGCTTCTAAATTGTGTGTGCGTGTGCAGGCACGACTTTTGAGGCAATCGCAGAGTCTGCCCAGTATGGTCAAACCCACAAATGCTTGATTACAGAACGAGCGTACTACCAATTAGACCATCGTGTCACACCTCACCATCTCACAGCAATCTGTTAACAGATGAAGCTAAGCACCTGACATCATGAACTCATGGTCCTATCAATGTCACAGGTGTTCAAGCTTTGCAAGGCAAGCTCTACCAATCAGCCACTGTTTGGTTAATCAGACACACACATGCAGAAACAGGTAAGACAAACAGACTGTTACCATTCTGGCAGAGAATGGAAGTAATATTTCTGTAACGCAACTGATTTGCTATCACTTCCAAAGCAAATATCTTCATGATGAACATGAGAAACTCCCTCTTTCTGTTAAGCAACAACAAAAACAACACATAATAAATAAACAATTTTAGTCTGCACATATATGTCAGCAGCCCCATCAGCTGTTGACTCGCCTTCTGTCATTTTGGCGGATTTTTCGTCTTAATGTGGAATTTGCTCAATAATTTCTGACAAGTTTGGACGTTTGCTGTTGCTAAGTTGCGTGTTGAAATTAATCTTTGTTTCCCTGCAGATTTGGAACATTTTGGATGGTATTTCCTATGGCTGTCCAAGGCAGTTCCTCTGAAATAGCCATCTACATTACTTTGTTATAATTTACATTGATAGCAAAATATGAATAAGCTGAACTTATCTTATTAATATTTTCTAGTTGGATTACACTATGGGTTGGAATATGGGTAGACCTGTGCAACAGAAAAATTCCAACAGCATGTGTTTTTAAATATCTGAATCTTTCAAGCAAAAGGTAGAATATGAACTCAAGAAAATATTACAGTATGAAAAACAAAGGATATAAAAATTAAACATATATGTGATTTCAATGAATGAAGCAAATGAAGCACTTACCGTGGCTGTTATCATGACTAGCCATGGCTGTTCTTGAGAGTCATTTGCTTTGGGATGATACGCCGCAAAGAAAACTTGAGTGCTCTCCCAAAATACATCGACCACTAAAGACAACAACAAACAAATATTCGTCTAATTATGCGCATATCTAGGAATTTTATGTGGCATCTATTTGGAATCTCTCAAATGCATCAAACATGTACATTATAAACGCATTTTAATATGCGATCAGTGCATCAAGGAATGGATGGTGAGGTGACCATGCGCTGTGGACTTCATCCACCGTCGTTGTACCTCATCCTTGACACAATGCAGCCCAGTAAATCCGAACATGGTGTCAACTTTCAACTTTGAATGGGAATCCATTGGCTGGGCTCTGCGTGTATGCGGAAGCCTGCCAGCGATGACTTTTCTAGTTGTGTGATCACTGTTTGCATGCTAAAGAATTTTTTGTTCTCAATTACATTAACACCATTAGGCAGCACTTTTGTGAGGTACTTAAAGGGTGTTACATTAAATGTCTAAATACATACGTTCAAACACCTGACTGTGAAAAATCCATTTGACTTCCATGTAAGATCAATAATCACTGCATCAAATTATGTGATCAATGACCCTGTAATAAATGGGTGATGACCTTACCTTACCGTCATTGTGTGAAAATTGCTTCTTTGTATTCAAATCGATCTGACTGTCACAAATCTATATGTGATGTTTGATTACATTTGATTACACTTGATTACCAATCCTGAAGATATTGCAGATTGAGTTGGCCCATGAACTCTAGTATTCAAAGGATGTTTGGTTGCCCATCCCATTAATAGCCATGTCACTTAACTGCACTGTGCTTGCCAGTGTCATATCCACAGTGCTAAGCCACTTTCGATACAACCGTATTCTCTGACAAAATTCTGCAACTGGTGGTTCAGGTCCCGAGTACCTACCGGAACATGGAACTCCCCCTGCATAAACATCAGCAGGGAAAGGAATGACCTTCTTCTCTTTCAGCTGTTGATCATATTGGACGAGATCCCCAGTGCCTTTGCCAACGACGAGCTGCTTCCCCTTTGGACTCCAGCAAACTACAAACATCAGAAAGAAATGCCTCAAAAACGAACCCCTAACGCAAAAGAATCCAACAAAGATTATGAAACACACATAAAAGGAGAATAGTCTTAAATTTCAGTATTTATTATTACGCTGGTATTTTTATTTCATTATTTATCATTTTCACTGTCATTAACATTCATTACTATATCACAATGCACAATACAACTACACATCAACCACTGATCACACGAACAAATAAATGAGGGCATGACAACAGAGTTAGTGGTAGTTTCCAGAGTTTAACAATACTTGTGGCTGCCACTGACGTCGACCTCACCTTACTTTACAAAAGGTTACTATAACAGAGTTACTTCCCATCTGGGAACAACAACATTTCCAATGGATCTGCTTAACTACCTCTACACCAGTCTGCGGGTTCTGCTATTATTAGCTCCATTAGGTCGGGTTCATGATAAAAATCTATTCCACTCAAAATCTCATCTGATCTCGTCTGATGATGCAGTGATTCTGCCACCTTTGCCGGCCAGTTGAAAATCTTGATATACACCATCTACAGCCCATCCAATGAATTCCAAGCTATTCTATTAGACATAGCTGAAACAGATTTCAGCCAATTTTAGACTGCATGTTTTTAGATCTGTCAACTAGCTGTGTTTCGACATCTCTCAATGGCTCTTAAAAGGCAAATACAAAAATCTATATGGTGAATTAAATATCATCTATCCCTGAGGGTTAGGGTGGCCAACAATTGTATGGTAAGAAATAAAGTTTCAGCTTTTGAATTCTCGAAGGTGCCAAATAAGTCCAATATATAAAATAATAAATCAGGTGCAATTTGATGTAAATTCGAGAAAATTTGAGGGACTGCTCTTCTCATCATTTCATCCTCAACCATTTCATTTTATGTGTTTTACAACATCAAGAATGAGACATTGTTGTTATCCAGCATTTTTATTGTTTTCTGTAGTTTCCACATTATTGCTTAATGTTTTAATCTGTTGCACTCAAAACTGTCTGTTTCACCAAACCTATCCATTTTTCACATGAAAGCCCAACATGCAGGCATGGGTTTGCAGCTATCCAAGTAAACTTAACAAAATCTAAGAAGCTATACTCAACTGGAAATTCAAATATGGGAAGAAACTTACAACATGTTGCCTGTGTAGTGCCTTTAAGACTGGCAAGTATGCAAAGCGTGGTGTTCTTCACCTCATATAAATAGACACTTCCATCTGAAAGACAGGCTGCAAAAATGGAACAGAATTCGAGTCCAGGATTCCATGCAAGATCCATGAGATAATCGTCCTGATTGGAGGACAGTTTCACTTGAAGGAATGGAGAAGACACTTTGTCCTATGAAACACAAATCACAATTTGCAGAAAAAGTAGCAATATACATTTTCTGTATCTGTATTCTATATTCCTAAGAGATAAATTAAATCATACTGCTTGGAGGACAGTTTCACTTGGAGAAAAGGCAGAGATACTTTGTTCCATGAATTCAAATCAAGATATTTCAGACAAACTTAGGATATGGATTCAACAATAACACGAGTCAAACACAATTAGATAAACCACAAACTCTGTGCAATTATCAACTCAAAACAAATTTTCCAATCGTTCATCTGCAGCAAAGTTTAAATTAACACTATTATTAACAGGAATTAAAGTATTTAGAAGGCTATACACAAGGAACATGACAGCAAAATAATACTTCTAAAGCAGGTAACTAAATAATAATAAAAATACAACATTTGGTTGTGTAGAAATGCAACAGAAACTGGGAATATATATGCTGCAGAATTTCATTGGCACAGAAATTATTAATAATTAGAACATGAAATTTATCAAATCAACAAAAGCTAAAATCACAGAAGTTAAAATTTCAAAATGTTAACACAAATATCAAACCTGAATTTAATAATAAAAATATTAAACCTGAATTTAATAATAAAAATATTAAACCTGAATTTAATAATAAAAATCAAATAATATCAAGCATTAGATTAAAACAATATAAAACATAAACAGTAGTACAACTTGATAATTACATTCAATGATTATCAGTCAGAAGAACATACAACTTACTTGATGAGCAAAGGCTCGAATGTCATAAAGGTCTGCAAATATGAATCCATTTTTCTTGATGCCAACAGACAGTGTCATACCATCACTGCTAACAGCCAAGTGAAGTGGCGGTCCAACCAACGTCACAGTCGCCAAAAAACTGAAGTCCTCGATAGTTTGCTGACTCTGTTTTGCACTCGACACAATCCTTGAATCAAGATCAGATGACCGCAAGACTCGAAACCCTAAAATAGTCGCAGAACAGCACTTTGCATTTAATGTTTCAATGGCGGTACTCTTTTGAAGAAATGCACACTTGCCAAAACCTTCCTTGTTTTGAAACAAACACCAAATGCAAACAGCCTCCCACTGGGCATTGTTTTGGAGTTTTGTGGAAAAGTTCAACAACTTATCTTAAATTAAACATTTTTTTATCAGTCACAGCACTCCTAAGAGGCTCTTAAGCAAGTTACACAAATTTGGTTACGTTATGTCACATCTATGATAGTTTAACCATGCCAGAAGGTAACCTGATTCATCAGTTACAAAATGTTCAGTCACCCAAATGTTCATCCTGGCTGAAATCAGTTTTCACAATTCTTAACTTCCTACAAAATTAATACCAGCAGTTGGTGTTTATTTGTACAATGGCACAGCGTAGAGTGGATCCTTGCGTCATTATTACTGGAAACAAACAAATTCTGATACATGGCATTAAATGCCTGAATGCCAAATTTAATTCAGCTTTAGAACATTATGTCATTCTAAAGCAACCTTGCTATAGTTGATGCCATTCCCAAATGTAGCATTGTAACAGGGGTCCCATATAATGCCGCCTTTCAAATGGACAGTTCAAAAAGAGTGAAATGTAGAGAACTCTCAGCTGCTTAATATAAACTGATCCACATGAGCAAATAAAGCAGGTACCTTGAGCAAATCCAACAAAAATCAGATCATATTTATTGCAGACAGCCACAAGACTTGGAGCTCTTGGTGCAACGTCAGGAACATCACCAATCTTTATCCTAACTGCTCTCCTGAACTGTATATCCTGTGACAGAGAACATGAAAAACTCTTAAGCTCTGCTGTGCTTGCCAAGCCGCACTGTTGAAATCTTTTCCTTATTAGCCCATTCTGCAATATTAAAATCATGTCCAAGTTGCATATTTATAATCATTTGATGAATAACCCATGCAATGATATTAAAATCAAGTCATAAATAGCCCAAACTTTGATGTCAAAATCATGTCATGAAAAGCCATGCTCTAACGGTAAAATCATGTCACGAATAACTATGCCATTATATGCAACTCAACTCCTCCTTATTACTAGTAAGAGTGCTCTTTTTTACACCTATGGGCATGCTTAATCCTTCTTGCATATCAGTGTCTTACCAAACATACTTCAATCCCAACCCTAAAACCTGCCAGTAACAGTACCCTTAGCTATGCATATCTTCAGTGAAAAAAAACGTCTAGCCTTCTCTAGTTGTTGCTAAAAACATAAACTAATAAAGATACAAAAAACAACCACATACCATAGTTTATTTGAAAGAGACAACTACAATTACATGTATTTAAATGGTTAAATACTTAATGTAGCACTTCTGTAAAATTGCTTACTGTAACTTCTCTTTCAGGTGGCAGTGCCATGGCTGTTTTTCATCAGAATCAACAGACTTCCCTGTCAGAAAACTGAAACAAAGGAAAGTTTATTGTGGAAAACACCATGCTAATGAACTGTGACCGTGCATGAGAAAAGTCGGCCCAAGTCGGAAAAATTCAAAAACTCATTTAATATTGCATTGGCTTAAGTTGTAAAAACTAAATAATTTGGTGGAAAACATGTTTTTATCACAAATAGTAAAACTGTTATATATGTTTTAATATGTACAACTTAGAGCAAATACTTTCGAGAAATTGTGAAATAAATTTTAATATGTAATTTAGTTCTGTAGTGTAAATTAAATAGACATTTTAATGCAAAATTACCTGCAGCTGAGTGTGGGATCTTTTGAGTGATATAAATGGGATCTCTGTGCAAAATTATGCAACAAACCTATTTCAGACCGATTTCATGCCTAATCGCCTTCCAAGCAATTTTCTCGATTACTGATACTAACCTACTAAAGTCAGGTTATTTTATGCATGGTTGCAGTTAAGAAAATACAAAGTTTGGTGAAACAGAAAGAAAAGTTGGACATAATCTCTGTAATTGTAATCTGACATTTATAAAGCGCCACTTCAAGAATAGACTCATCAGAGACGCTCTCGACCCGAACCAGTGAGACCACTGTCAGATAATACAGACTTCAGGCTGTCTCTATGTTGCCTGCCATACCAGATTCATTTGGCCTAAAGTGACCACTGATACTGTATAGAAGTTGATTACATTTGACTACGCTGGATTCCATCATGCTGGACCTATCGCACAAGACATCAACTGATTGGGTATCAAAATCAGGCAGAAAATCAAGTCAATTTCCTGAATGTCAGTCTGATGAGAGAAAGATATGGTTACAACTATGATCCATGACATTAGGTTATGCACACATAGGCACCCCCTTTTGGGGACACCCCCAGTTCCCCGCCTAGTGTGCCCACTATTTGCGCATGCATTATCTTTATTCTTTATTCCAACACTCGCAATTCCACCAGTGACATGCCGAATATTGTAAGTCTTGCCCACCTAGAATAGACAAGAATCCGTTCCAAAAACCCCAAATAGTCAATAATGCTGAAAATTTCACTTTCGAACGGACCCAAAAGAACCAAAGACACCTTACTCTGTCAAGATCGCAGCTAAATTTCACTACTTACCAACGCGAATCTAAACGCGCTACACCCGCCATATCATTGGATTCATTTAATTGCTTCGCCTATTTTGTTCACCATTACCTTGTTGGTTCATCGTCTATTTATTTTTTTATTTTTTTATTTATTTAAAGCACTTACAACGCTCGAAAAGTCAGTAAATCTAGACAAAGTCCTTTGCCGCGAAAACGGTAATATCGCTACAATCGAATGCTTACTATTCTGCACCAATCAATCGCGTCTTCACCAGTAACATGAATCAGGTAGATCGCGTCTGAAACTTGTTTCTCAGGCTGACTTGAATACCCAATGAATAGTTGACCCGGTCCGACCTCCGAATTTTCACTTTTAACCGAACCTGACCATACCGGCCTCATCGATTTTGTATCTGATTAACTGCATGTGTATAAGATGGTTCTCACGACTTAGCTTCGGTGGGCGCTGAATAAATGCAGAGGGGTTTACAGCTTACGTCGTAATCGTAATCTCAAAATTTCTAAAGCACTACTTATAAGCAGGGCACCAGCGCTGCGTCAAACCAGTAGGCTTGTCCAACGATGCCATGTTAAGAACCTAGATCCAGTTGCCAAAAGACCAGATAGGTGGGGCAAGCAAAGATCTTAGAGTCTTAGTCTAAGACTCTAAGATCTTTGGGGCAAGGAGCTGTTAGAGTGGGTTGTATTGAAGCTTAGAGAAATGGGCAGGTATATGTTAAGATTTAAATCTCGGCGGTCACAGTGCATACATGGGCACCTTAAATGACATGGCACTCATTCATATGGGCAGCGGTGGTGAAGGATCATACCCGCCGATAACTTCGCATAAAACGTGTGCATTCACATTTACATTTAGAGGGCACGTGTCCTTCCTTACACTAAAAAACATTACGTAATTTTGGGTGTAATCTGATATAATTAATATATACTCCGTGGTTTAGCTAAAATCAAAATTTTTGTTATTCAAAATGATTGGCGAAACAATATAAGACGGTAGTAATTATTGAAGAAGATGGGGAATAGGTACATAACTGTATAAAAAGTTAAATTTAATTCGTGTCGTTATTTTCTGTCTGTTTGCTTGGCGAAACTGCACTTTTATCGTGATGCCAGCGTGTTGATACTGAAACTGGTCTGAACCTGCTGCCAAGCGAAGGAAGCAATTTAAGATTTTATTTATCTTCTGATAAAAATATTGTGTACAGATTTCCAGCGTCAGAAAACTTAATCGTACGTGACCAATAATCGTGTGAGATGTGTGAGTGTAAAGTATGCATGTACGTACGTATGTTCCTGTCTTTTATCTGTATGTTTGCGTTATGATAGTGTGATTGTGCTAAAATACGATGCATGAATATCTGTTCTGAACGCATTCTGTGCTTAAGTGAATATCTTCTAGCTCGATCCGCAACCTTTACCAAAATGGATTTATTAAACGCCAAACTCTCCTCATCTAAGCGCAGTAAATCAGTCTCTGCCACTGGTCACCAGCGAGTCGCAGGCATCTGTCTTCTTGACATTCTGGCTGCATTTTACACTATGGCCATTTCTTGTGAACTCGGCTGGCGATCCCCATCTCACCACTTCAGCTTTTGATACATATTTATCTATATACTGGCGAAAATTAACAAAATCTGAGGTGGGGATGTTTTCCAATTCTGGTTGAGTTGATACAGAATGACCTACCGGTGATCATGACTTACACTTTCTTTGCTTGTCCTTCTTTAGCTTCTCAGATACTGCCCTACTTTGGTTCCAGTTTTATTTGTCAACATGTTCCTTCTCTGTAAAAGCTGCAGGTCAATGTTTGCAACCCCTCCCACTCTCATCTGGTATCTATCAAGGTTCTGTACTAGGGCCATTTCTCTTGATTTTGTATGCTGCCCCACTGAATGAATTCTTGTCAACCGACCACCAACTTTCTGCAGACGACACTTAACTGTTCAGATCCTTCTCTCCTAACTCTTTTTCCTCATCCTTCAGTTAGGTGTGTGATGTTGCAATCTAATCTCATAATGTCTTTCCACCTTAGTAATGACACCCCAGATTATGACCTAGCACTAACATAGCTTTTGTGTGGTGCTGAGAAATTTAGGAGTTTTGCGTTGCAGTACATTACAGAAAAGAAAAAAGGACCAAAAATGGAATGGGTGCCCTTGCCCAAGTGTCTGAGCCAAGTGCTATCCCACCAGCCTTGATCTTTATGTAATAAAAGTTGGCCTGTCAGAGTCTATTAAGAGCTGTAGAGATGCAAAAGACCAATCTGCGGTTGAAACTACGACTTTTTTATAACTTCTTTAACTTGTCATTTATTTTCTGTTGTCTAAGATCATTTTTAATAAGTAACTGTTGAATGGCATGGTGTTGGTGTTTAGCATCAAGAAATGCATTTGACTATTTTTACAGATATCATGGATGGCTATCTTTTTGCAGTAACTTTGAGTCTGACCATCTTAATGTGAACTTAAGTCTGACTGGAATGTGTGAACCTCACTTCTACCTGTTCTTGATATATCACTGGTGAGTACAATTTTACACTGTCTATTACTTTACTTTAGAATAATCAGTTACTGAGCCAGCGATCCAGTCAACAAGTCAATCACTAAGTGTGAAACTATTTAAATTCACTTTTTCAATTCATTACAGAGTTGTGTAGGCTTCTTGCAAAAACTTGATTGCAGAATATTCCTCAGAGTGCCAAAGCAACATCACTCATTGCCCGACTTGGTTCTGTTTAGGGCTTATGACTTAAATCTGATCAAGAAATAATGCAGGTATAAATTCGGAATATTATTAATTGATTTACTTAACTGACGAAATTGCGTATGAGTATTTGGGGTCTGTGAAAGGTGCTACATAAATGTCCAGTTACATTGCATAAAATAGTATGACTGTTAGGTTTTCAGATGCACTTGGCTGCAGATTTAGCTTCCCAAGAATTTTGTTTAAGCTGTGTAACTTAGCCCACATTTAATTAGGGCACACATTATACTGTATGTGTTTCTGTTGAGTGAATGAATTATTAATAAAATAAACATAAAGCTCCCATGTCCTTAGTGCAACGTAGAGGAGGCGCTCATTTCCTGCTGTTAGGCTGTTGAACCAGCAGTGGATGAATCCCAAGGTCCTAGACATGGGGTCACCTTTTCACTGGACTTTCCGTTTACTTTCCATTTTATACTGGTACCAAGTTATGCTGCTTGGTGACAGAGGCACATGTGCACACCAGCTTGCCCAGGCATGTTAAATGGAATCTGCTCAGCAGGCAGAAACCAAACCTGCAATTTTTCGATTGCAGACCCCAACCACTAATCGAATAGACCACCATGTTGTGCTATTGCTAAATGAGTCAGTTAATTAATGACTAAGCAGTTGACTGATTTAATGTTTGTTTGTAACATGACTTTCTATTTTGTTTGTAGACAGCCCAACATTTTGCAATGTTCCTTACACTCGAGGAAGTGATCAAATGGGTTGGCATAACGCTGTTCGAAATATGGCTCCACTTGTTCTGCATCTTGATTTTCACAGTACTCATTGTCTTGCGCATAGAGCAGGCAACTACGACTTCCTGGTGGAACATATTTATTCCACTCTTCCTCGCGGATGGCCTCGACGCCTATTTCTGCCTCATTGTATTCATTAGAACATGGAAGATCGGCAACAGTCGTGTCGCATGTCTTCGTCTGCTTTCGTCAGCCCTGCTTCTCGTCTGCCTATTTGTGTCCGAGTTCTTGTTCTGTCAGAAGTTGACGAACACTACGTCGATTAGTTATTCAGAGACATTTGCTGCAGTCTTCATAGCTCTCCAGCTTCTGATGGTTCGTGCTTGTCAGACGCACTGAGGGTTCAAATTGTGTAATATAGTAAATATTTGTTAACACCAATGTAACATTGTCTGAGAGGCACGGTGATGCTGTCCACTTAAAATGTATTGTCCACTCAAGGTCAGGTTTTATTTCCAAAGATCTGCGAAGTTAGGAGACGGCTAGACGTGCAGTCTGATTGACGAAAACCTTTCTTGGCTGGCGGTGAAGGCTGCGTCCATATTTAGTCCAGAAATAAATGGTTGCCTATTGGACTCGTCAGGACAATTCAGAACAACTAACTGAACTGCAGAGATATTAGTGGTGTGATACAGGAATGCACAATAAATGGAACTAATTTGTTGTCAGCAATGGCTAATAAAATGGCTCTGGAGTCAAACAAATTGTGTGGAAAAAGCATTCCCTGATTTGGGCTGCCACTGTTGACTGACAACAAATTTTATAGAGTTGTTTCTGAACTTTCCCCTTTTTTGTCGAGATGTTGGTAACATACCAAACAAATGTTGTGATACATACTTAGAAGGGTATTATTTGTGTTTTTCTCCAATTGAAATTTTACTTGGAAATACAGGACCAACAATTTTAGGATGCTGGCCTTGCTGTAGGCAGTTGACAGCAGGGCAGTATTTCAGTGAAGAAACTAGCACAGACAGACATTGTTGAAAAATGAAATTAATCAATAATTGGTTATATTATATCCAATACGTGTTTTTCGTATTTTATCCATGGCTCCAAGATTATACTGGAGTCTTGTGGCATGATTAAAAGTAATTATTGTATAAAAGTAATTATCTGTCTCACTGTGGAACTATAGAGGTGTTTACATTAGATGGTATGTATATTGTTTCCTTGAGATATCTAAGATATTTCTCATTTTTAATCAGTCAGACAACTCTTGCTTATTTGCTGCAAATAAGGGGAGTTGGCCTCCCATATCCCACCAACTATCTGTGTGTGTGTGTGTGTGAGAGAGAGAGAGAGCGTGCGTGCGTGAATATTTTTCAACAAATGAAATGAAGTGTTTGAAATGAAGATCTGCTTTACCTAAAACTGAAGGTTGACTGACTGACTAGACTTAATAGATGACACAAGCTATGATCATTGCGATTGATAAACAGAAACCGAGTTGAAGAAACAAGCACGCATTAGGGGTGGAGGAGAGAGGTAATGTTTGCCATAGGTCGGTGTAGGATGGCCCAGATAACAATCTCTGGGCTGGATCACTTAAGTGAACAACACTTTGCATTGGTATGGGGCACCATGCGCTGTCCTGTACCTCGTACCTTTCTACAGGCTGTAATGTGCTGTATTAGGGCACTTATTAATGTTTAGTTGTTAAATAGTTTACCCAAAAATATTCAAGCCTGTTACAACAATTAAATTCGGATGGTTTGGCAGCATGATCCGTTTTAATGACTCACAAATCACATGTGTTAGGCTTATGTTGTGCATGTTTTAAACTTGGACCCCAACTGCTCGAGCTTCTTTGTTTCTCGAAAAGGGCCGAGGTACAAGACATAGCATGGCGGCAGATAACAAGGCGGTGTTTTTCACTTAAGTGATCCAGCACACCCAGTGATTGTTATTTGGGCTATCTGACACCGACCTAGGGCAAACATTACCTCTCTCCTCTCCACTCCCCGCATCCGGGCCAACTCGATTTCTGTCTTTCACTCACAATGATCATAGCTTCTGTCATTTACAAGATCTAGTTAGTTTGCCAGTAAATTGGCAGTCAGCGAGTCACGTTTTCCCACATCAACCCCATGACCTCGACCCTGTTCATTTTCAATGCACTTGATCGAACGAAAATCCTTCACCACCGTTGTCTGTTTGAATGGGTGCCACGCCACTAAAGGTCGCCGCGTACGGACCGTTCTAGCCCGAGATTCAAGCCTGAAATATGACATCGATCAGTATGCGAAATACGAGCATAAACCAACATTAAACTGCAACTCCAAAGTGCGGTTCATAGGCCACAAATCAAGAGGTCGCAAATTTGTCTCGGGGTCTAACATCACTTTAGTAGGCCCTGTTCATAGACGATGTAAGACCACAGTGGTATTGATGAGTTGAAGAAAGGCTATCAGACATTTTGACGACAGAAAGTGATCGATCAATGTCCCGATAACTAGAAAAAGAGCAAAAGGAGCAGGAAGGACGCAAAGTCGAATTTTACGTCAAACAGTTTCTCAGTTTGTGTCAATGAAGTGGTCTGCAGCTCCAGAACAACGGTACAATTTACTTATTGACATTTTCGCGAGCTTTTACTCGGTTGTAAACATAAATCTTTGGTCCAGATTCAGCAGGGAACCACAGGTACAAGAGGCGTGGCTGCCGCAAGGTTGCGTCAGCTTTCGCGCGTCTAATAAAATAAGGATCAGCTTGGGCTCAGTCTAGCTGCGAAAGTGAGCAGTCCAGTAATTTTCGCGTAAATTTCCATTAGAGTCTGGAAAGGCATACTTAAATGTTAGTTGGCTGGGCAAGGCTAAGTGACAAAGTCGATCGTGTGCGATTGCTTTTGTTTTGCGGTTCTTTAAACTGACTTTTGTGCTGTTGAATCGCCGCATCGGGCAGAGAGAGGGAGGATTAGGCATTGCCCTTTGCTCTTTAAAACTGATCTTGTGACGACTGCCTCATTTAGTTTGCCTCGTTAGTCGGGCGGACAGGTCGACGTGGTACTAGCCATAAATTTGTGCAGCGGTCGACTCGACTGTCAAGTCACCCATCGTCTTTGATAGGAAAGGTGTATCTAAATAACCTGTCGCCAGTCTTTCGATTTGACAAACAAATAAGAGAGCTGATTTAACCCAACTTTAAGTACTTAATTTGGTAGGTGCAAGCACATGAAGTTATAACATGTTTAAAATTTGTATGAATTACAAAGTTAAAAAGCTCATTGTATCTGGCGACCCAAAAGTGTTGAGAAGGGAATGTCATTATTTAGTGCTAGATGATATTCAAATTGGCATATTCAGATGGTTGTAGTTGCAGTTAAATTGGGTAAGTATGTGAAAGACTTACGGGTTGGTATGCTCTGTTACACCAAAGTAGTAAAAGCAAATTATTGAAAGTTGACTAATGTTTAAATGTAAGGCCCTCAAAGTTTAGTTGCAGTTTTTATTCAAATTCTCAGAGAAATTATCATTTGGGCGATTGTTACACTTCTGCCTGGTCAGATCAGGCCACCAAGCCTTTTCATCTGGCACAGCCACTGTGCAGTAAGTTCACAGTTGCAGTAAGTTCACAGTTTGTTAGCTTTTGCTTGATGACTGAAGTTTTAGCAAATTTTAAACAAATGGTATGGTTATAGAATTTACCAGTATTGATTCCAAAATCATGACCATACTCAAACTTACATCCAGTGTAAGCAGTTCTTTGAACTTGTTTTGCAGCAATGGAAGGATTGAAAGGTGAAAAGCAGAAGAAGTCTGTGATTTTGGCCTACAGTGGAGGATTGGACACATCCTGTATTCTTGTCTGGTTGATTGAAGAAGGCTTTGATGTCATTGCCTTTCTGGTAAGTTCTGCTGTTTTCAGGGAGGCTCAAACCTGATGTCTCCAAATTACAAGGCAAATGCTGAACAAAATCGACAGTTGAAGCGTTGTGATAGGAAAGTAGGTTTGAGGCACTTATCAGAGGCTTTCAAAAGGTGTTGTGCAAATTTTCTGATACATTTGTAACTCCTGTTAATTACTGTGATGAGTATTTCCAGTCATCATGGATTTATTTTTCAAAAGTGTTTTAGTGAAAGGAAGAGTAATGAACCTGGGAAACAGTAACTGTCTTCCACCTTGAGCTAACTTTGACTTTTGCATTTTGCTCTGACTGTGGTTCTTTTGTGCAGTAGTCATTGAGTTTTCATGACTGGTTGACTTATTTCTAGGCCAACGTTGGACAGGATGAAGATTTTGAGGCAGCTCGGAATAAAGCCACAAAACTTGGTGCTAAAAAGGTTTACTTTGATTTGTTTTCCTTTGCTGTTATTGTGCTAGTCTGCCACTTAGTAGATCTGCTGTCTTGATGAAATTGCTGAATACTACACCACAGCCTTATTATTACATGCTTCACTATGACATGAATTCTGATATAATGTGGTTGTGGAATGACATGAATTCTGATATAATGTGGTTGTGGATATGGATCACAAATTGCATTAGCTTTAGAATGCAAGCCTTTTTAACAATCTTGTTAAAGCATGGTACTTGATATGGCGTCAGAAAGTAGCTTTATGAGGAATTATCAGTTCGTGACTATGCCTGAGGAAACCTTAACAAAGTTGGAAAAATTAATAAGTTGTTTAATACTATGTTGGATGGGGCTGGAAGTGGTGAACATTTTTGTGAAAACTTCATGGTTTTATCAATTCTAGTAAAAAATTGCAAATATTTAATGTGTTCATGTACATTCAAAATGTTTAAAAAATCATTAGTTAAATTTAGCTGTCTGGTGTTAATCAAACAGATTTATTAGATACCGTCATTTGCTGCTGGTATTGCTTTCATTATCATTTGAAAAGTTCTATAAATCATTAGTATGATTGCTGCTTACAATGCTGCTGGTTCTGCAAATCATAAATGAGTTAAATCCTTCATAATTAATCTTCATCCAGCTCCAAATTACTGAAAATCATCCACCAAACTGCATCTTCATTTGTCATCACGGTCCGTAACATGAACGCAAAAATAAAAAGATAGCTGACTTTTCACATTGAGTATCTCAGCAGCTGCCATATTTAAACACAACCAACCAATGGAAGAATCATAGCATATTTAGCATATTTATCATATTTAACATATTTATCAGTCTAGTTATCTATCTATGAAGTTATTACGTAGACTGAATGGTTGTTCCCTATTACCCAACAGCTTTATTAAGGATACCTGTACTGTTGCAAATCTGTGCCTCTGGAGCACATGCGAAGTTATTGATTGTGCTATGTATGAGTGTTAGAGAATATTTTTGACTGCACTTCATGTCTTGTATTGGAATTTTTAATATGTTATTTTTATTGATAATAAAATGAATTAATGTCAATTAAAAATTTATTATTTTGCCTTAAATTAGGTTATCATCAAGGATTTACGCAAGGAATTTGTTGAAGAATATATTTGGCCAGCAGTGCAGGCGAATGCGATATATGAAGATAGGTACCTGCTGGGAACTTCGCTGGCTAGGCCATGCATCACTAAGTAAGCTGTTGTTAAGTCTGTCTTATGTTTTTAACAAAAAAGTTGTAATTTTATACTTCACACTTTTTATATTTAAGTGTTCATTTTCAAATGAGCAATTGTTTTTGGAAGAGACCGGAACGTTCTGGATTGTTAATGTTTTCCAGAAGTCTGATTGAGATAGCAATTGCCGAAGGGTCTGGCTACATCTCACATGGGGCAACAGGAAAGGGCAACGACCAAGTTCGCTTTGAGTTGTCTGCATACGCCCGCTTTCCCGAAGTCAAGGTCAGACATCATTTTGGTTTCTGATGTTGCTTTGCAGATTTAACTCATTGCTCAAACTGCTATTCATTGGACCTTTAGCAAGCCCACATTGAGCCACTAGTGGCAACCCTTGACCAGGTATAGGCACAGTGTGGGCCGAATGGACATGTGTCAGGGCATTCAGTTCCTTTGTTATGTAATGTGTATAATTTGTAGTTGAATATATGCATTCTGTTTGCATTTAAAGCAGTGAGACTTTTGACTTTTTGCTAATTTCAGTTTTTTTTACATTAGATAATATCGCCGTGGAAGATGCCCGAATTCTTTAATCGATTTCTTGGCAGAACCGAGCTCTTTGAATATGCAAAGGTTTGTTATTTTGTACTTTGTATATCTGAGAACAGTGATGAGCAGCTGTTCAGAGCCCAGTGATGCAGATGTCGCTTGACTAAATCCTCTGTCAGTGATTTGATCAAGTGATAATGGAGATGAGTTAGGTGTGATGTGATGGTTATGCATTGAGTAGCTGCATTTGAGGAGGAATTTGTTACTGACTTCTCTGATATAACTGGAATGACTACAGAAATGTTTTTGTACACAGTAATCTAGTAAACTGTAACATGATTGGTTTATTATGGATTTGATTTTGTCACCATGTGTGAATTTATATGAAGATCATTACTGGTATAATATTCAATGACTTAATAGTGATAAGTTTTGCAGCCATGTGGATTTAACTTTTTACTTGGATTTATTTTATGGAGCTTTAAACTTGCATGCTTGTGTTTGGATGTAACTTGCCATAAGACAGCATCATTTACTAACTGAGATTGCAGAAGCAGAAATCGACCAAAATTGAATAGTTCTGTTGATTTTATTCTGATGATGCCAATTATTCAGGTTACAAGTGAGAAATTTCCGGTAAATGGTTCTTACATCTTTCAACTGACATTTAACAGTTGTTTTGCAATTTTTTACACTCTTTGATTAGAATTAGAAGCAATTAACATCTTTGTCTTGTTGTATTGCCATTCCTTTTTAGGCACATAATATTCCACTACCTGTCACCCCTAAGGCACCTTGGAGCATGGATAATAACTTGATGCATATCAGGTGAGTTCTTTCTAGGACACTAGGAACAAAATCTTCCATGTCTTGGAAATATTGTACGGATAATAAAATTGCCATGAAAATTGAAAATTATTTATTGAAAGGTTAACTTATTTGGGAGTTTTTTGGCTGTAGAGAGTTGAGATTGAGTGCTTTGCTGCACGAAATGGATCCGTTTGAAGCATGGCTTATTTTCATTTTTAACTGCAAAGATTATTGTAGATTAATAATCTAATTAATAACTTACTCCATTTCAGTAAGTATTAGTATTTTGTAGGCATTTTAGTTTTCATGGCCTTTACTGCATGGACTGTGACAGACTCACTAAGTCACAAGGATGCACTTGAAGGAACATTGCAGTTTTAACTGATTGACAGCTGGTGATCATGGATGCTGGGCAATAAGCTATTCCAGGCAGATGGTCCAGTAACTGTGGAACTGTATTGTCTAGTTGCCTTTGTTAGAACATGGAAGTAGTGAGTTTAATGCACTCGAAGCATCTTTAGATGTCGTGGCAACATTCCCACAATGTTCTAGGGGATCATGTGTCAGGTGAATTCTTAGTGTATTTTGCCTGCAGTTTTAATCTGCATTTATGTACCCATGTTTATTTTTTGTCTATTTATATCTTGTTTTTTTACATATTTATTTGCGTAGTTATGAGTCTGGAGTCCTTGAATTTCCAAAGAACGAGTCTCCACCTGGCATGTTTACAATGACAACGGATCCAAAAGATGCACCAGATGAACCTGAGAAATTGGAAATAGAGTTCAAGAGAGGTGAGACTCAACGAACGCAGGATACTTTTTCTCAGTTACCTTAAGAACACAAAATCTACTTTCATACTTATTAAGACTTTTCATAATGGACCCTGAATGTTACGCCTGTAATCGTAATCTTGAGATTTCTACAGCGCCCAACAAAAGCCATGTCTCGGGGACCAGCTTATTCACAGGCTGTAATGCAACGTCTGTGAACATACATGAATCCTGTTACGTAAATGGCAAAAGCACAATAGTGTGCACAATGTGATATAGCCAATCTAGGTTTTATTTTGTGGCTTTGCCTTGTTTTCTGTTCCAGGAATTCCCATTCGAGTGAAGAATCTGAAAGATGGAACAGAAAAGACAGATGCACTTGAGCTGTTTGTCTATCTGAACAAAGTTGCGTAAGTATAAAGCCTATGAAGAATGCTACAGTTTTGGTGGTTTAGTGGTTTTGGGTTGGGAGAAGTACTGACTAGTTTCATTAAAGTTGGGCTATAAAGATGCCGATTACATTACGTGTAATATGAAGGTGTTTTAGTTATAGCTTTTTGTTGCTTTGTGTCCATTAGAGTTGACCTTTTGAGCAACAGCACTGGATGTTCCTTGCATTTTTGTTATGACGATTCATTGGTTTTTGTAGCATGGGTGGTTTTATAAATTCATTAAAATGTTTCCAGTCACTAGGTTTAACTTTTTGAAACGTAGCTGGAGGAATGAAGTTTTTGTTTCTAATTTCCTGCAGACTTGTTTCTTTGGAAGTTCTCTTCAGAATTCAATAACCTTGGCAATGGTGATTTGAGTGTAAAACGGAAGACATCAAAGTCACTGGTGAAATGCTTTAGAAGTATTTCCACCACTCATTATACAGAGAGTTTAATCAAGTGCTACTTTGGACTCTAATATATATATATATATATATATATATATATATATATATATATATATATATATATATATATATATATATATATATATATATATATATATATATATATATAGGCTTTTGTGAGCATTTATTGATGTTATATCACCGAGTTAAACCATTGTTTTTACCTGGTTATCAAACAAATGAATTAAACAAATTTGAATGGTAAGTTCAAAATCCCTTGCCATAATTTATATACGTTCTTGTGAATCTTTACATGCCTAGTCCAGTTTATGGTACCTAGGCTCTTTGTATATATTTTTTGAGACACTTACTCTGGAGCGCCTTTTAAGAACCTCTTAAAGTGCTGAGATTGTGCTTTAGAAGTCTCTTTTAGTAAGTAACATCTTCACCGACTGGTTGTGCATTGTCATAGAGGACGCCATGGTGTTGGACGAATAGACATTGTGGAGAATCGCTTTGTCGGAATGAAGTCCAGAGGTTGAGAGCTTACATATTTTCTCACTATTATACAATTCTTTTTCTCAGTGATTATTTTTTGATAATTAAATAATGAAAATGTCATAATTAGATAAGTTAATTGTTAGAGAAGTACTGAATATTTCATATTCAATTCAGTTGGGACCCTGATAGTTATCTGAATAGTTTTATTCTAATTTGGCTGAATTGTTTGTTGAATCCGAATACGAATAGTAAATGCGATATAAATTTTAATGTCTACTAATAGTGAATGCGATATATGAAATGTACGCTTTCGTTTGCGGTTACCATTGCTATTCTAAACTTTTCTTATAACTTGCGGTTTGATATTCTTGAGTAAAGCAATATTTAACTTTCTAAAAAAAATTTTAAATTGAACAAACCGATGTTGCAGTACTGTTCTATTTTATACGTGCAATAAGTGTTGAAATAAATAGTCTCCTTATTTGAAGTTAGGTGATACTGTATCTTGATAGGTATTTACGAGACTCCAGCCGGTACGGTCCTTTACCAGTGCCACCTGGATATTGAAAATCTGACGATGGACCGGGAACTGAGGAAGATCAAGCAGAAGTTGTCAATTGAATTTTCTGAACAAGCTTACAAGGGTTAGTATATTTGTCTGAGCAAAGTTTTGCTAGAGCATAATGATGCAGTGGCCGTAGGACTGTTGGTGAGTCTCACCAAGAAAGGGGTTTGTTAGGTTTTCAGGAGTTCGTAGGTTTACATCTTTTTTGATCAGTTGGTCCTTTAAGTTGTTGTTACCACAGAGTAATCAGAACTTTTAAAGCAATCAATAAAATACTTTTAGTTGAAAGTACACGTTGCTCATTATTGAACCTCTGAAAGGTTCTTAAGAGACATTGTACAAATATTCTTCTCGAATTACAATTACCTGTTGTTTAGTTTGAGGCTTATGGATGTGATGTCGTTTATAGGATTTTGGGACAGCCCCGAATGCATCTTCACTCGTCATTGTATAGATAAAAGTCAAGAAGGGGTGGAGGGTGTCGTCTTTGTCAATCTGTTCAAGGGCGGAATCTATATTGTGGGGCGAGATTCACCCCGTTCCCTCTACAACCGGGATCTTGTCAGGTGATTGCTTTTTTCATCTTGTGTATGGTCAACCTTTGGAAAGATCTGTGCTTGAATTTGTGCCACACAGGCTCGTGAGTTTCTCCTGTTTATATATTTAAATTGTTCTCTGGCTAATGATGTAATGAAGTTTTTCTGAAAAAACCTAAAAACACTTGTAATGCTGTTTTGCCTGAGCCTTCTTATATCATAGTTTACCATAACATGAATTGTGATGTTTCGTACGCAGATCCCAAATTTTGCTGCTCTTTATGATATGACAATATTAAACCGATTATAATGTGGTCTTGATATGACTAAGATTTATTGTTAAAAGACGGTTCCAGTTTATTAAACTGAATGTATGATTTTGTGTTGTTATAGCATGGTTTGTGCTTATTTGTGTTGTAGTATGAATGTCCAGGGAGACTATGATCCATCAGATGCAGCTGGATTCATCCGGATCAATGCTCTCAGGTTAGACTGCATTGCGTATCGCTGGAACCATGGAGCATTTGCTATTTACCATCAATGACACGTCGGTGGCCAATTGATGATGCATTTGACTTGCACGCTTTGTGTCGAAGATTCAAAACCTAGGACATTTAGTCATAATAATAATTTAGAACTTCTATACCACCACTGTAGTAATGCTCAAGGCATCAGTTGGTGGTCGCTACTAAGCAGAATTGTTGTCCAGGCTAAATACCAGGGTGGGTCCAGTCGAAAAGCCAAGAAGAATCCCAAAGACACAGGTACTGCCTACAGAGGAAATGAGTCCAGGAAGAGATAAGTTTTTAGTTGAGATCAGAAGACCAAAGCAGACTTTGCAGACTGTACGATCTTTTTACTCTGTTTCTCGTTCATCGGCTCAAATCCCCGACAGATGTTGTCACATGGGCCCACACCATGCCTGCATTGTACCGCTAGTGTCAGATGGTGACCAGCCATAGGCCCAATATGGGCCCAACAAGCATGGCTGTCAGGAATGAAATCATGGTGTAGTTTCTAAGTTTTAAAAGGTGATGAAAGCTGGTAGTCGTAATCACGAGAGCATTTATGTAGAACGTTTTTAAGAAACCTTCAGAAGCCCTTTTGTTAATAACTGTTGGCAAGTTGAGAAATTTATCTTTTGAGAAGGTAGTGCATTTATAGTTCAGTGGAATGGAACAGATTTTCTTGGAAAGGTTGTTCCAGATTGGGAATCAAAAGAGAAAGCCACCCCTCCAGACAAAGAAATCCTGTTGAAAACCAGGTTGAAGTGATTGCTGAATCTATAAAGAACCCCTGAAATAAGGGCAGTGATCTTGGGCTGTTAACCATTTACATTACCCACTTAAAAATACGACTAACATAACTCTGTAACAGTATGATATAGAACGGATTTTGCTACAATTATTGTTTTATATTTTAAATTTTCTCATAGGTTGAAAGAATACAAGAGACTGCAAGATCTCAAGTAGAAGCAACTTGTATTTTGAACGAAGGTGTTTTTCTGCTCATCATTTTACAGAATTACATACATTATTTTGCTTCCAATTATACCATTCTGTGTTTCAGGACTAAAATTGCGTTGATGTTCATGTATGCCATATCTGTTTGTCAGCTGCTGTTTTGTGGCTCACTTTTTTGACTGAATAAGAACTTCTAACTTCAGTATTAACAAGTTTGTTCAAGTTTCTGTTTCTTGCAAAGCATTTCTGTTTAACTGCAGAAATTGTCAGAACTATATATATTTACATGTACAAGCATACACTGCCATTTTATCAAATGGCTATTTTTCATTCCCAGTGGTCATTTCTGCTGGCCTTTCTGTTGACCATTCCTGTGATGGGGCTACAAGTTTACTCTATTTTACTTTTTCACGTTTTCAAGAGTTTCTGTTATTGTTGCTGAGTTTATATTTATATCCTAAGGTGATGAATACTTTTCACAGATTGTATTTGCCTGTTACACCTGAAATTAAATAACACAACAGTAACAATGAATGATTGTGTCATTGCTTAGATAGACTTTAATACTGATGATGAAAGCTGGATCTGCTTCAAAAAAACATCTAGTTATGCACACAATTTGAAAAAGAAACTATTTTATGTTGTAACAGGCACGGTGGTCTATCGGTAACTCATTTGGTCAATGATATGCAGTTGCAGGTTCAATTTTGTGTAATGATCCAGGGCAAGTTGTTTGTGCACTTCACGCCTCTGTCATATACAGTAGAATTTGGTACTGGCATAAACTGGGAAGTAAACAGCAAGTCCTGTGATGCATGGGCCCCGTGTCCAGGACCTCACGATTCATTCATTGCTGGCTCAAGGGCCAAGAAAAGGAGATGAGCGCCTCCCCTACGTCTCCCTTGTGGGATACTTTGCTTTACTTACAGGCCACTTAAATGGGGGGTATAGTTATCGGCATAGTCTGAGAAACTAATTTTAAGTTGATGCGTTGTGTAGTCAGTGATCCTCTTGGTAGAAGATGCTGGAGGTAACAATTTTTCGAAATCACTGGTGTGACCACACTGTTCTAAGGCTTTTCTGCCATTTTCTGTTTTGAGGTTAAAATACGTGCAGTGATGGCTGATCAGGGGTTTTGAAATCTCCAGATATGAAGTTTGATACATAATGTTGTGGTGCATTTCATTTGCATAATTTTAAAATGATAGTTTGCATTGAAAACTTTTCTTTGACCTGCTCAGATATGCTTTTGTATATTTTTGTCTCTATCATGCATTTGTCTGTGTTTACCAGATATTGTTTTAACCTTTTTGAACAAGTTATATTTTCAGTTGAAGTAAGCTGACAGTATTTTTAAAATTCATTCAGATATCTTCAAGTAGAGAAATCAGGTACACCTAAAACTTTCCGTTGTGACAAAATATTGCACAGAGGCCTAAGAGCTGTAATGATAAAATAGTTCAATGTTACATCTAAGTTATTTTTTGTTTTCATTAGAACTGTTCTTAATTCTTAACCAGTTGCATGTTATGTTTAGAATATTAGTGTTACTGCTATAGTGGGATGAAAGATTGTGCTCAATTATTAATACTGTATTACTAATATTTTGTTGTGACTATATGATGCTATAAATGTGGAATATTTCAGTGTTATATTACATCAGTTAAATGTTTATTGTAGTGAAAGCTCGATTTATTTTAGTATGAATGTCTAATGGTACACAATAGTTTCTAGTATATTGTTTGATTCAATTAATGTATTGCAAAATGGTTATTGTGAAATACCGCATTGGTTATGATCCCAATTACCCCAATACATATTGTCTGAGTATTTCATCCTGATGTCTTAGATTTGATTGGTTCTCTTTTGGCACAAAAGTACTGTAAACTGTGAAATTCTGGTCAAAAGCTCATAACTTCTTGTACTTGAAAGAACAAGTTTTAAATTATAGAAATGATATTTATCCAGTTTTATCTCTTGTTATTCAGTTTTGACATTGTGGAAAACTCTTGGTTACTTGTCTAAAAACAAGATGGTTTGGGGTAAGCTTGGCAGAAGCACGTTTTGCTTGGGCTTCAGCATTGCGTAGTATTTTAAAATAGTACACATTTCATGGGATCTGCAGCACTGCTGTACCACTGTAAATGGCAGAATGGCAAGCATTATTTTGACATGTTGTTTTAAGAAAACATACCTTTACACGCTATATTCTGAAATGAATTTATTTAAAACTGGGGACTAGCAACACATTCAAAAATCAAAAATTCAACCTGAACTGAAAAAAGTGAAACGATATATAAAACGTTTTAAGTACATGTACTATTCTATAAGCAACGTAAATACCAGTACCTCTTCAAACAGATCACACATGCATGTCTCATGCTGCTTCAGCAGCAATAACTAACGTGCATCTACCTTGTGAAAGGTTCACACATTCTACGTTAACGTACAGTGCGCAGTTATATTTGGGCAGTGGTAAAGTAGGGTAGTGATTAATCGCTTGCTTGCTACCGAAGCTCTTAAAAGTGTTGAGTAGGGAGCTGAAACACTCGTTCCTAGTCTAAACTATTTGTAATCTAATGAAGTTACCAAAACGCCATTATCATAACACAAGGCATAAATTTATGGCCGCTTAAGTGAAACCATAGTCAATAATCCAATGCAGAAGTTCATTCAAATCCAACAGCGAATCCAGGATTAAGGCTACAGTAACGAACCTGAAACACGAGTCTCAAGTTTAGACTGAGCAAAACAATGTCCTTGTGCGAGGTACAAGAGTCAAAGCTTCGGATGATGGAGCACAATATTTGTTGCAATGAGCACAGATAAGTTTCAAATGCTTGATTAATCACTCTCAGAATTGATGGGCAACTCTGACAGTTGAGGCTACGGAAAGAAATGAGCGAGCTTACGCCTCAAGCCAGCCAAGTTGATCACTACGCTCCCCTGATTGCGGACTAGCTGGTCCTGCATTCCTATAAGACAGCTGATGCACATCATGCTTCCTTCTGCATTGGACCTTCCTTCTGGAGCAAATTTCCAAAAAAATTTCAAAATGCTACGTCTGAAACAACTTGAGAAATATTAAATCTGTCAAACAGCCAGAAAAAATGCAACCTACAAAACACAATCTTTACTCACACAAATGCCCTGAAATGAACACTTTGAACAGCAAACTTCAACTCCTTAAATTGTCATCTGCCAAAAATATTACTTCTTTCCTAGTAGTGCACGAAATGAAACTTGCTTTTTTCTTGTTCCATATTTGTGTATTCTCTCGTTTAGCTCTTCAATCATACAGCTGTATTGCTTTTTGTCTACTGTGATTTCTAGCTTGCACCTTTTTTGTGCTGTCTCTTCTCCATTTGGGCTAACACAATCTGGTGGAGGCGCGACTTGCTGTTTCGTAACTTTATTCTCTGAAGATGTCTCTTTTACATTTGTTTTTATTTCATTTCTGCCCTCTGCCATCATCATTCCAGCAGTCCTCTGTTGCTCTGTCATTTTTCCTGCAGCCACAGTTTCCATACCTTTGTGAAGCTGAGAATCAACAACTAAATCATTTCTTTCAGTAGCTAATATCGTGTTACTACTTTCTGAGCAGAAGTTTGGTTCAGATGATGTTAAGAACTTTTGTGATTTTCTTGGCTGGCAACGTTTTCTCTGCTTTGGTGGTTGGCTTGTAATTTCCTCACACCTATCAGATCCATTCTCTGCATTGTGTTCCTCTTTCCTAATAGCCTCAGTAGATAACCGGTCTTTAGCAGTATTCTCTTTCGCACCAGTCTTTTTTTGGTTGCTGTGTTGTTTTGCATTTTCTTCATCAATATTTGAATTAATTCCAGTGGCCTTACGTACTGCATCTCGCTTCTTAACTGCTTCCTCCTCCTTCCGCTTCTGCATCTGCAAGTTCTCCTCCTTGAGTTCTGGATAGCAGGTGTGTGCCTGCAAAGCGTTCATCTTCCAGAATCCTTTGCCGCAGTCGTTGCAACGAATGTTGAACTGACCAAGATGGCGGCGTTTGAAGTGTTGGTTGTAGTCGATAACTTCATAGGACAAACGGTTGCACAACTCACAAGGAATTCCCTCTAAAATGACACCATTGTTCATCTTCAGACCCCAGCTCACAAGAAATTCTTGCTATTATTAACAGTCACTCGGCTTCAATAACCCTGCCTTGTAACGTGAAGTAAGGCACTGAAATAACTTAATTTACCAGTAACTTTATTTAGTATCCTTGTATCGTACCTATAGGCACACCATAATGCCGAACTGGAGTCAGAGTTCAAGTCTGTTCAGTATGTTATCAAAGACACATAACAAAATTGGAATAAACAATGCTTAATGACGTGCTTTCATCAAGTCATGACACCAACAACAAATGCATGCTTACAGGTTACACACTGAAAGATTCATCATTTCAACGTAGCTATAATTTTAGAACAGACCTGGCAAGCAGAATTTCTAGATCAGAAATTGGTAGATTCTGAACTGGCAATGTAAAATTTTGAGAGTTAATCAGATGTGCAACAAATTAAAAATGTAAAACAGCTGTTTTATATTTGAACATACTAGGTTTGAACTTAAAAGAAAATTTATGAACTTACAAAGGAAGAATTTTATGATTTCAATTTGTTAGATTTGACCTTGCAAGGAAGAATGTCTAAATATGAATATGCTGCTTACTTTGTTTATTATGTGTCATGCAGTGTCTTCGAAATTTGTAGTTGTCCTGGCATCGATAGCCGCACTGGTCACACACCTTCCAAACGATTGGCTTGTGAGAGTCGTCACAGTGAACCCGCCGCATGTGAGGGTAATAGTTCTTCACTTTTATTTCCTTACCACATATGCTGCACAAACAATAGCCTGGTTGCACTTCAGTCAGCTGTGAGCTGTCCACAGAACCTTCATCTGCTTTATTCGGCTCCTCAGAACTCGTAGTTCCAATTACGTTCAATTCTTGATTCAAAGTTCCAGCAATGTCTGATTGTTCATCCTTATTAGCAAAGTGCGCATTTTCCATGACTTCTGAATCATGTGCCATTGGTGCTGCACTGCTGTCTTCGTCACAAGGAGCGTTTCTTTCCATGTCAATCTTAATGAGCTCTGGATAATCCAACGATTGCTCAGCCATGCCAAGGACATAGTAATAAGGCTTGGGAATGTTTCTCAGCATTTCTTTTGCCCTTGTGGCTAGTAGGTGACGCTTCTTCTCATTGAACCCCCGTCTTGAAGGCTCACACTTGTGCGATGTCATCTGTGTTGTGTTCCAGAATCCAAGGCCACAGCGTTCACAGATGAGGTCGTAGTCTTGGAGATGACTGTAGCGGAAATGAGACTGGAAATAGCGAATTGACTGAAAACTTTTCTTACAGACAATGCAGACTAATTTCTTCTCACCTTAAAGAAGCAAACAAAATGGTACAGTGCGCTGGAAGACATTCAATAAAACATGAATAGTGGTACCTAGCAAATGGTAAAAAGGGTAAGGTAACAACATATCTATTCACACACTTCCACTGAAACTCGAGAAGCACAGTCCTGAGTTTGAAGAGTCCTTAGGTTGAACAACAGGACACCTTCAGAATCTCAGTCTTAATCAACGCAGTTTTCCTTCTCCAGTGCTAGAAGAATCTTCTATAATTTTCAAGCTATTTTGTTAATGTAATCATGGAGATGCTGCGTTTAAACATGAGAAAAATAAAAGCGTGCCAAAAGTGAAGCCAGGACAACAGTATCTGCACAGAGTTCTTCAAATTGATAGTAATTGTAACAAACATTTGTATCGCACTTCTTACATATTAGTTTCAGCTTATCCTTCTTAAGCTGCCTTCCTGTATCTCTGGACTGACCTTTGAATTGACCGGGATGCAAATCTGTTTTCAAGTGCCATCACTTGATGCCTGGGGAATTACTATAATGGTGCTATAAAGTTCTAAGATTAGATTACATTAGATTAGATTAAGTATCTCTTAGAAGTGCTTTGCTGCCTCCTGGTAAGGCGGGTAAAAATATTCCTATACTGCTTAACAGTCATGGCTGGAATGTACGAAATAAAGTCGTACAGTTCAACTCTGATTCCACAAGAGTATGTGCCTTTTCAATGCATAGGGCTGACTGACAAGATCGCCAATCTACCTTGTAAACTATTCTGTTTTCCCTTACGATCAGCACTCTTGTTTTTGCCGGTGGTGATCTTTTCTGCTTCCCTCCTGTCCATCTCCAGGTAGAATGGTCCAACCCATTTCTCCATCGTGGCCTTTGCCTTGGCAGTCAGACGAGCATTCCTCAGCTGGTTCAGACACAGGTTCTGTGGTTTGCAGTTGTGGCGCAGCTTATCCACTCGTTTCCAGAATCCACGTCCACAGGTGGAACATGAGTGCAGAAACTGTCGCTCGTGGACTTTCCGATGATGTTCTGTGTAACTCACGAGGTTTATAAATGACCGACGGCATACGAGACAAACAAATGCTCTGTCTCCTGCAAACACACAGGATTTTTAGGCTAAAATACACCATAAAACAAGAAATATGAGTTACAAACATAAACAAAACCAGATTAATGGCCATTTTGAGGTTTTTAGACAGAAAAGACAAACAAAAGCTCTGTTGCCTTAACACATTTTAAGCACAAAATGCAAAATAAGAATTCTAACATTGACATTATGGCCACGTCACATGGCAACATTGATTGGACAAGTGATTGCATTTCATGACATACTAGGCCAATAGCAGTTGCATGGTGCTTTAAATTTTTGTAGCTTTGTACAAATCAGAATCACAAGATACTCCTATCCACTTAGAGTAAATAAGTGTTGTAAGCTATTGTTCTAAAAAAATAAGCTACCAAATGTAAAAACGAATGGATTCACACAATGAGCATTTTAAACTTACTGGTGTGTGTCAGCAGATGGTTTTGCAAATGGTATTGATCCCAGAACGGCTTCTTGCAGTAGCTGCAGCTGTACATCTTGGCATTGTTTAATCCGATCCCATGAACTCGCCTCTGATGATGATAGAACGACTTCAGTGTCATCACCTTGTTGCACTGTTCACAAACAGTTGTCCGGGGCATTCGCACAAGAACTGTCTCCACTCCGTTCTTAGCCACGTTCTCATGAACCTCCTGCTTTATTTCTCCATCTGGCACTACCGCATTGAGAGCAGGACAGTGGAACTCAAGATGGGACTTAAGCACGCCAGTTGCCATATCCTTCTCGCAGAACTGGCAACGGACATTGACTTTTGCACGTGCTGCACTGAGCGACTTCATCATCTTTTCAGTTGATAGTTTGGTACTGGCAATCATTTCATTTATGCAAGGATCATCAGCATGCATCACCTGTACAGAACAGGTGATCATAAATTGTAATAACTACACTCAGGTTCATAGTCACTGTGATCTCTTCTTGTTATCTGATAATTTAAGGCTGAAATAAACTGTCCCCAAACAATTAACCATCCCATAGCAGGCTTGAATCATCAACTCTACACTTGATTAAAATCTGCATTCAAGAGAATTCTACACTTGACTCAACTTTTTATTTATGCAACTTCACATATGGAAATATTTAACCCCATTTCTTCACAATTGAATCAGTGATGGCCCTGTACAAAATCATTGATACAATTATGGTCAATATTACACTGTACGACTTGATTAGAATAATGACAAATATTGTTTATCCTACAGCTATACATGTATATAGTTTCCCATTGGTATTAACAGAGTTCACTTCTTAATAATTAATTAATTAATCAATCAATTAACTAATTAATTAATTAATAATTAAGTGTATCTACATGTTCATCGTCACCGCACCATACTGAATCCTATGCATTTGCCAGAAGCAAGTAAAGGTTATTCACTTACTTACTTACAGATTTAAATGTAACAAATGCAGCAGCTGAATGTTTTATTTAACTTAATAACAAACATTTTTACAATAGGTAATTTTGCCATAACAGCAGAAAACGACAAAAATTTATCAACAAACTCAGTTAACAATCAAAGAAAAAACAAAAAGCTTAACGCTAGTTATTGGATGATGCTAGCTAATGACTGGATCTAGTACCGATGCCTACCCGAAGATGTGATATGATGCTGTATTCAGTGAACATCTCTTGGCACTTTGAGCACTGCAAGCTCATCTTGCACTTTCTCCTTAGTCTCTTTTCTCGCACCTGAAGCAGGTGTTTCATGGCTGTCTTGTATAGCGAATGGGAGCGATGCTGTTTTCGGATGTGCAGATAGTACGACTCAAACAGCACCATCTTGGTTTGGCAGATAAGACACTCAATTGGCACAGACTTACGATTAAACCAAGATATTCGTTTTCGATGATGTGTTTCAACCTTGGAATGCGACTTCTGCTGATGATCTGACCAAAAACCACACAGAAATATACATGACTCATAATGTCTGCAATTTATTTGAAAACATGATTGAAGGTAAATTCTGTAAAATGATAATTACACTGGATATTCTTTGTAATCCACATAATGTGCCCTTTCTACCTTCAAGAGTGTTGTGGCAAACTCTTAATTGGCAGGTACATAACAACAACAAAATCACACACTTAAAAATTTTTGGATCAGCCACTAAATAAATACCATAAACTAAGTTACCACAAAAATAATAATTAATTAACTACAGCAACAGGATAGGACCATATAGGGCAGAAAACGTTAGTGTCATGGTAACTCTGAAAAGTGTACTTAGCAGCAGGCCCAATCAGATGGGAAAACAGCTAGCTTTGCATATCAACCTCTAAGTCCCTCTATGATTACGAGACACTTACTTAGATCTGCAGCTCCTGGTGGCTTAAAAGGACAAAACTTGGTGTCCAATAAAAGACTTCAACTAATTTCAACATTATTTCAGCTGCAAAAGCACTTCTGAGTAGGCCTCTTGAGGAGGTGCTATAGAAATACCTTGTAGCAAGATATTAAAGCAGACTAATTAAACTAGTGATCAACTGCACTACCTGTTGTGATGCCATGGACATGCTTCATGTGCAGTCGCCATCGATAGTCATCCCAAAATGGCTGACTGCAAACCGTACAAATGTAAGTCGTGCCAGCAACCTCCGTATGAAGCACAGCATCTGAGTGAGGATGGAACCATCGCAGATGCCGCTTTGCTGTTTCCTCCTTCAAAAACTGATAGCTGCAGAGGCTGCAGCGGAACACCAACAGATCAGAAACGATCCTTGGCCGATGGATCTCGTCTCCGGAACCCACACCAACCTCCATCTGCCTGTCATCTACTAGTTCTCTGCTATGTTGTCCCATGTGGCTGATGATGATGTTGCTGCCATCTGCCAGGCTTTCTAGATCAGCTGGATGAATCTGGATGTAGTAGTTTTCTGAATTTCCTGAATCCTCATCTACAGAGGCTGAAGGTTCGCTTGTAGAATAAGCCAACACCTTGCAATTGTTGCCGAATATGATTTCCTCGGCGGGTTGCTCCTCGGACAGTTGCACCAGCGTGCACGATTCCTCTGGTTCCATGTACTCATTAACCATGCTGAGGATGAGTGCAGACTCGCTTTCCTCATGGTTTTGTTCTTCTTTGATCACAACGGACGTCATGAAGTCATCATCCGGACATGCTATCATTTCGGTGGTAGGTGAGGAAATTGGATTGAGTTGTGCCATTATGTCACTCACAGAACATGTCCACCCATTGCTCTCAGCATCACTGATGTATTCTCGGTTGTCTGATACAACAGACAAACCACACAGGTATTTATAGCTGATTGGTCCTGTTTACACATTCAGTGAAGTCATTAGTACTTGGTTGGGTGACCATCCATGGACTACCAGACCATCTGATGCCCATTCACCCCTCCATAATTTAGGAGTCAGTATAAGAGCATCAAAGCAAGTTAGGAGTTTAAAAAGTTTCTGTGCTGTAAACGTACCTAAACTGACTTTCCCTTTGACCTCAGGATCAAGCTTTTGACAAGTACACATCTCGACAATACATATGGGTGCTTAACAGTCTAGTGGCTAGCATGCTGCACTGTCAATGGTTTCAGAGGTTCAAATCCCTGACAGGGTCAAAGATATTTCAAGAGTTTTGTTCCACAAAGCCCAATAATTCTGAAATAAGCTAATTAAAAAAAATATGTAATTCAAGAACAACTCCAGCATAAGGCAGTACTTAATAGAGATCTTGAATGTATCAGGAGAAGGCTCCAGTGTGTGTGTATGTGTGTGTACATATTTAAGCATGTATGTATGTGTGTATTATGTATGCATCTGTGTTTCCATTTATATGTGTGTGTGTATATATGCCTGTGTTTCCATGTAGGTATGTGTGGATAATTGTATTGTATTGTATTTGATAACTTAGATAGCGCTTCTTACAGAACAAACTACTCAGAGGCGCTTCCAGCGTGAGAGCCCCTGGGAAATAAGAACGTCTTTAAACAACGAGCAGACTCAGCTCTATTAACAACAGTGACCCTAGCACGAAGCGATAGCAGAAGTTCATTCCAGAGAGATGGGCCAACAACAGCAAAAGCCCTCTGCTGAGCAAGAGAGGACTTAACACAAGGAACAAATAGATCCATACGATCTAAAGAATGTAAAGGGCGGGATGAGGTACTAGAGTGTGGAGGCCGAATAAGATCACAAAGATATTTTGGAGTCTGGCCCATGCGAGCTCTTATTACCAGTGATAATAGTTTAAACTGAATACGAGATTGGATAGGGAGCCAATGAAGTTGCTGAATGATGTAATCAGAGATAGGAGAGAAACGAGGAAGACGTGATATTAACCTGGCTGCAGAATTTAGTACTGATTGAAGGGAAGACAGTGGATACTTAGGCAAACCAGCAAGTACAGAGTTGCAGTAGTACATGTACACACGCGTGCATGAAGACATTAAAATACCAGAGAAAGAAAGTCATCAAAACAAGGAACACAAAGCCATTCTAGATTAAAAGGGTTGAGAACTCACCATTGACTACTCTCATTGTAATCAGGTCTTCAACCCGAATGCATTCGATCAACAGGTTCCTATCTACAAGCATCAACCCACATTTAGATGCATCACAAGTATAAACATCTACAAATGTTTTCCATAAGAGGCACTTTACTCTCTAGTGAATGAAGAAACCTCAATAATATCAGCATTCATTGAAAAATTTCTAATACATTAGGTAGAATTGGATGTAGTATTTTGAACTACCATACGGTAAATTCTAGTAAGTATTGTTACTCACTTTAAAGTTGTTATCTGAATCTAAATCAGGGGAGAGGAATGATGCACAATGTCTCACAGAATGGAAGAAAACACTGATTTTAGAGGAGTAAAAAAATTCAGAAACAACATTTTTCAAAGGCAAGTTATCTGTAACAGTGATAATAAGCATGCAAACCGTGATACTGATTGATTTGCATTGTTAAACGACACATACCTTGGTCATCGAAGGCATTGATTAGCATTGGATTATTCTGTTCGAGGTTATCCAGAAGCTCCATCATGTTGAATGGTAGACGCAGATGGAGACGAAACTCGCCCGGAATCAGAAGCTCAATCTCATTCATCTTCACCAAATTCTCTGCACTGACAAGAGTTTAACACCAGTACATGTTTGAAAACACATCCACAATGTAGGATTAGTTAAGCCAAATCTTAATGTAACAAAAGTTGTCAACACCTGTCAGTGCCACACAAAAGCTGTGCCAGGCAGACCAGCTTATTCAGTGAGTCTGTGGGATGCTAAGTGGAAAATGTTTACGATGTCAATCACAGCATAAATGAATCTGAATAAGAAAGTTTACAGGGTTTAGCTACATTTTTCTTAACAAAATGTTCCTGGAGATTGTCTAAGAGGAGGAGAAAATCCAAGTACACCATCAAGTGGAGAATGAGTGAACTGTGGGAGGTCTTCGAGAGTTTGTTCCCAAGACTTGGAACTGTAATTATTCCAAATAGGTCAGTTAACAGTAAACCAGCATTACTGTTGAAAAAATATTAGACCTTATAACAACACCTTTGTGTTCCGGGTTAAAGACGAACATGATATTCAAATTAGTAATGAACCGATCATGTACTACATTTTCTCATCACCCTATAAAAGCTATCAAGGAAACCCACTTCACACAGCTGTCACCAGCGATAATGAATGTCTGTCATACATGGATCTGGTGGCTCAAGGGACATCCGGACAGTGCGCCTTCTTTCATCTATGAGGGACTGCTATAAAGTAAGGTAACTGTGTCAGTTGTCACCGTTTCTCATTCTTGATGCAACATGGTCCATGAACTCTGAACATGGTGTCATCTGTCAACTCTTGCGTGCATGCAAGAGCCAGCAGTGGTAACTTTTCTAGTTAACTTTGCACTGCTTGTTTTCCGGTAAACTCAATGTTAACTTAACATCTGAGACACTATACAAATTAACAATTCTTCACCATCAGGTCTTCGTTAAATCTGACGAATAACAAGGGTGTTGACGGTTCAGTATATCGTTAAACATTCTGAAGCACAGAAAATTCAAACAACAGCTTGTGCAATGGAACGTTCTGCAGAATGTTATCCCTCCAAACAGAGTATGTACCAAGCATTCTTCCAGCTCTCCTGGACTGTCATCTCTGGAATCGGGATTTCGGCCATGGAACTGAAATTGACCCACTGAAATTGACCCACTGAAATTGCGGGTTTGTTTTGAGTAAACTCCAATAAGCAAGCTGGGCTCCCTGACGCAGCTCTTGCTTGATGCCGAGAAAACCGGCAATTTACATTGCCTAAGGGGAACAGGGCGAGGACTTTAGCCCCATCGGAGTATAGCCAGTTCATACTCGTAGCGTACACGAAACACAACACGGCTGTTACGGTTATGTTCGCCGGCAGAGGGAGCGCATATTATGCAATGGAAAATTTCAAGGTGCAGCCATGAGTTCATTCACGCAAACGCCATCCCTTTGAATCTCTATACAATTATTGTAAAGCAATATAAAACATGGATTCCGTGCAACATAAGTCGCAGAAGCACCATGAAGAATGGCTGTATTTATTTCGTGAAATCTCCCTTAGACTTACATGTTTCATTTTATCCTAAAACACCGGAAGCACCACAGATAACATATTCAGATTCAACACTATAAGGCGTCAAAAAACGCGATACTAAACAGAACTGGTCTAGTTTTAATAGTCAAATCTTACCATAAAAGAAGCGCTAATAATTTGTTAAACAGCAATCGAACTATATTAAGTAGCCAAAGCGCGCTGTTACATATTTCTATACACAGTAAATAACCTTTAGACATAGTCTACGCGTCTGACGCCACACCTTAAATGGGGTGGTGCCCATTCAAACAGGCAACGTTGGTAAATGATCTCACCCGATAAATTCATGGAAAATGAGCAGGGTCGAGGCCATACGGTTGCTAAATAAAACCATGTAATTTACATTTCACACACTTGGAACGCGGCCCATGGCAGAAGCTGCAGACTAATAACTGCAGGCAATATATTTTTTTAAATTTGTGCACAGAAGGCATATTTTCTAAGATTTTTGTCTCAACTCGTAGATAACAAAAGTCATGAGATAACAACGGTCATGAACCATGACGGGATCACTGGACCATGACGGGTTAGCATTATTGTACCACTTAGACTTGCGAACGTAGCGCTTTTGAGAAGTGAAAGGCTCTATATTCAGTAAGGTCTCAGGACCAGACGGGCACTTGCCATTTAATACTATAATTTCTGTGAATAGCCTAATTATTTGCTAACATGACACTGCTGACGCTAAATTGATCATTAGCCTACATGTTAAAAAGCTATAATTGTTTTATGTTGATCAGTGCTGCTAAGTATGCGCTATACGAATACATTTTCGTTGAACCCAGGGCGATGTTTCTCTGGAGGGGGCAGTTGCATGTCGGAGCAGGGATTTTCTTCAAAATTTATGAGCACAGAGCAGTGTGTTTTTCTCTGCGATATTTCACCTATACATCGCTGCGTAATTTCTCATCCTCGTTCTCAAAAACATTTTGTAGAAGTAATTTGCTGTTAGATCTGTCATCTAAAATGGCTTGTCCTGGGAACCGCATGCGTTGGAATCTTACGCCTAACGAGATTCTTGTAGAGGCCGACAACCTTATGGTCAAGTCGAAGTCCGTTTACGACACCATCGGCGCTCTTTCCCCCGAAGAAGTCAACTACGATAATATCATCAGGGTATAATTAATTTAGTTCAATAAATACATTTATCTTGGCTTTTGAAAATTCAAAGTAGACCGAAGTTTCCCAACCCTAGTTTCGCATTAGCACTATCGACTGCGATTCATTCACACTCGATCTTGAATCCTCGTCTCTTCTAAACCCACAACCGATCCTGACAATATGTTTTCCATGTACAATTTCACCATGTCAGATCTTCAGAACAAACATGCTGCAATCATCCAAGACTGGTTGAGAAAATGGTCTCACAATGAAACACACTGTGCCTTATAAACATCCTGCTTGTGTCAAATTGTCTTTTAAAATTGTATATGGCACACATGAACATGTTTTCCACATTTTTTGTTTGCATCTCAGCATTGTCGGATCTATGAAGTAATGTTCATGCACAATAATAGAATGCGTGAATATGCGATTTTTTAAGTTTTCCAGATTTCCATATGCTTTCTATCCATTGGACATTGGATATGTGCAGCATACAACAATCTATTTTCTCACTCGATCTGGGCTGGCAGTACTGTAAGTTAGTGGCCAAAAGTGACTGATTATCCAAATAATCTTTCACATGAAAATTTTGAACATTAAGTCTTTCTGAACATAACTTTCAGTAATCAGTACAGTTATTTTCTTGTCTAATGGCAATTAAAGAATTTCAGAATTTAGATTGCAAGCTTTTGTAAGTTTCATGATTGTAGGCAAGTGACTGCACATTTTAAAAATTTTGTCTATTTTTACTCATGTTTAAAAATTAAATATATTGTTTAACATGTCCTACCTATGCCAGTACCTACTATTCAAATTTGGCCGAATATTGTGTTCAGTTATTCATATTCAACCGAATATAGTAAAAGTGCTTTTTAGTACAGCTCTGATTGTAATATAAGTCCAGTTTCATTTTAAAGGAGTGTGACTGCTGTGATGTTGAGTTCGACTGTGATGTTTTTCATATTTAGGCTTTGGCAGAAGACACAGCATCCTATCAAACATCTCGTAATCTCTTAGACTTTGCACAGCATGTGTCTCCATCTAAAGAACTCAGGGAAGCCAGCGTGGCTGCTGATAAGAAACTGTCAGAATTTGATGTAGAAATTAGGTGAGTGGTGTGGTCATAAACTGTAGTATTTTGGTTTAAATTGTTAGCATGCCATGACATGGATTTATCGTTGGTACAGTACATGTATGGTTAGTTAACCATGGATTTGTTGTGTACAACTGTAGAGGAATCTCAAGATGTGAAGTCTTTTATACAATACAATGCAAAAACATTGTATTGTATTAACACTAACACCGATATAACTTTCCTTGGTGGGTTGCATGCATGGTCATTTTCTCACTGTCAAGTGATTCTCGGGAGACTGAACCTCTGTGTGGCTGAAAATGCCACAACCATTTAGCTGGCCAAGTTGATTGTAATTCTGTTGCATGGCAGTGTGAGTAACTATACCCAATGCATAGTTTAATGTGCCATTATTTGTTTGCCTACATACCTAGTCAGGTATGTAGGGCAAACAGATAAGAGAGACAAAAATTACCTGCCAATTATGACTTTTCTAGTTATGATCTGAGCACCGTTTTCTAACTGATGAACTCGGTTCTTATTGACTTTAACATTTTTGTAGATAGCATAGACAACACTTTTTTGAAGTACCCAAATTAAGAAGTAAAGATTATATAAATAACGATGCTTCTTATGTTTGCAGTATGAGGGAAGATGTGTTTAAAAACCTTTTGGCTGCGGAGAAGAAGTTTGGTGAGACTCTGGAGCCAGAGGCAAAACGTTACCTCGAGCGGCTGATCAAATTAGGAAGAAGAAACGGTAAGAATTCTAAAACAGAATCATCAGAGTTAAAAATTTGCAGTTTTCAGTTTCACTGAGACTTTCATTGTGGATAGCAGATACTCCTTGAAGCTTTAAAGAATACAAATTATGGAAACTTCCTGACTATCACTCTTCTCACAGCTTGTTTTTTTCTTGATTTATGAATAATTTAATAACAGGTTTTAAGAAGAAGCATTTCTTTTTATTTTAATCGTTAGTATCTAGGTGCCTTACCTGAAGTAACTTTGCACCATTGTTTTTTCTAAGCCAGTGGTGCACGGATAGTGGTTTTACCTGGGTACTTTTGCACCATAACTGGTTATATCCCTTAAAAATTAGCATGTGTGGGTGTCTGAAGAGGTGAATGGATGGGGTACCAGAGTACATCTGCAGTTGCACAGCCTCCATGCAAGCACAGCTTAGGAGAACAGTGCTTATAACTTGTCTCTCTTCGTGTTTAGTTTTAGATGTATAGTTGTTTAATCTGCTTGTGTTTAGGGCTGCATTTGTCAAAGGAGGTTCAGAATGAGGTAAAGGAAATCAAAAAGTTGATGAGCGACCTTAGCATTGACTTTAGTAAGAACTTGAACGAGGAGAACACAGTGCTTGAGTTCTCATCTCAAGAACTTGGTAAGGTCGACAGATTTTCAGCTCTTTTTCAGCAACTTCAGATTTGTTGTTTTATTAGAATCATGCTACCAGCTAGTATTAAATATCTTCATGGAACAAACGTAAACAAAATGAACAATGCCATTTTTGTTGTTTGAAGAGCAGTATGTAAGCTTAAGTAAGGACATCAATTTTTTCATGGTTAATAAAGTCAGGACAGTTGAAGAAAACGGCCTGAAAGAACCAGGTAAGAAAACTGGATGAAGAAAGAATCCATCAACTGCTTTGTGCTTAGTAAAAGAAGCCAGGTAAAATTTACATGACCTTAAACAAAATTTATTTTGGCATATGGCCATGAAGCAAATGCAGTTTTGTGTGAAGTGCCTAACAATTCTAAACAATGGCATACATTGTTATGTTTGCAGATGGACTTCCAGTGGATATTTTGAATGGACTGGAGAAGGTTAGTTCAGCTCTGGCTGACTTCCCTGTATGGCTTTTCTGTATTTGCTACCATCTACTATTTTAGCTTCTTAATGATAATAATTAAAGAGCCGTCTGAATTGCTTGAATAGTGATAAAGTATTTGAATAGTTAAAGGCCAGTTGGACTGGTATTCTTTTGATCATTTGTCATTTTAAACTGATTTAATGTCACATAGGCAACCCTAATAAGCGAGACCTTGTTCCATTCTAGGTCTACCTTTGTTATCAAGTAAGCATTTTGTATTACATGTCTTATGATGTAGTCATTGGAAACAATGAATGCATGAATGAAATGATTCAGATGAAAAAGGATCTTATAGTTGTTTGTAGTGTGTGTGTGACTGATAACATTTCCTGTTTCTTGTAATCAGAGAGCACCTCTGAACTAGTTTTTCAAAGCATTTAAGTTGCTCTGTGTTGTATTAACATTTTAGACTGGTGATGGGCGACACAAAGTTTCTCTGAAATATCCGCACTATTTTCCATGCATGAAGTTTGTGAGAGACCCAGCTGTAAGAATGAAGCTGGAAACTGCTTTCAATTCAAGGTTTGATTCATCAGTCGTTTATGAATTTTGTCAGCAGTTGCTAGATGTTATCTTGTGCGACAGTATACTATATGCATGTTTGTGTGTATGTGTTTGTTTGTTTGTGCATGTATGTTCATGTGTTTGAGCATTTATGTAGCACTTTTGTAAAAGCTGTCCAAGGTACCTACAATGGCTATGTAACAGATACAAGTAAAGATAAGTTGAAATTGTTCCTTGAGCAATTTCGTGTAGAAAAGTACTACTACATTTATTGAAGTCTGCTTCATTCTGCAGTTTAACGGTTTGTTAGAAATCTCCTGAAGTAATTTTGTTCCTGCTGTCATGGTAACACTCTGGGCTACCATCTGTATGTGGTCATTTTAAAGTGAAGAACCCAAGACCATGAACCAAGAACTAAAGAGAAACACTAACGCAAGGAGTTTGTTTGCTCTTGTTGCAACTAATTTGGCTTACTTATAATTTAAGTCCAAGTTCATGAGAGTTTGTTTTCTTTAAGAACTGCTCGTAGAATTCTTACACTTAGTTTACTTATGTAGTGATAATAATATATTATAATTAGCAACTTCTGTACTGCTGGTGAATAATCATAAAAAGAATATAAGTAGCAACTTATATAGCACTGATGTTTGAGGTGCAAAGCATCAACTTGTCGCTCACCAAAACCAAGCCATAATCTGATAAATATACAGAAATTTTGGTCCACTAAGACAGAGACAATGATATGTGCCTCATATATTCCTGTGAATGAGGCATGTGTAAATATTTAACTATATACTCGGTACTGGGAGTGCACGAGGCACACACACAAACACTACATTATATATGTTTATCGTACGTGTGAAATAGATTTAACCATTTCATTAGTAGTTTGTTTAGGGATAAAATATGTCTAAGTGTGAAATGTTTCTTTGTGTAAAGATGTATGAAGGAGAACACAGCCATCTTGGAGCAGCTGATAAAATTGCGTCAGAAGGTGTCTCTTTGTTTTCTTCTCTGCATGAATGCTTTCAGCCAGTTTACGAATTTCTTTCTGGCTGGGCATCTTGTTGGTTCAATTGCTTTACTTTCACCGTTTTGAAAAATTTTCCCAATGGAAAAAAATAAGAAATACACTTGCAGGCATTTCTTTCCATGATATTTTAGTGTTTTTGAAAGTTATTTACATGGATAACTATAACTGTCGGTCGTTGGCTTTAGATTTGAGTGAGTGTTACTGAATGTCAGGTAATACTAGTTAATAGGGGTAATAGGTAAATAAAATTAATTAATGTTTAATGCACAAGGCATCGACTGATGGCATGCCAAAGTGAAGCTGTTGTCAGGTCTCTGCCAGAAATGATGTGATGACATTTCATTACTCGATACAACAGAATTCTGCTTTTTGGATATTTCCTGGTTTACAGCTTTCTTCTGGTGTAACCCAGGATTTGCACGTCTTTATCTGTTCTGGTCAGTCGCAGATAACTTCCCAAATCTCATCACTTCACTAGATTCTTTAAGAAAGTTTTTTGTATGGATGCTCATCAGGATGCATAGCATTTCTCTTACTTGCATTATATGCAGAGAAGATGATTATCCTGTTCTTTGCCAGAAATCTCTGGTTACTTCATTTGCTGAATTATGTGGTTTATCTAAGGAAATGAAATGAGAGTCCAGAATTATGTGATGTTTGATTTTTCTTTTAATAGAAAGCCGAGCTGTTGTCCTTTCCAACGCACTCTGCATTTGTTCTTGACATGCGAATGGCTAAGGATCCGGAACGAGTTGCGTCCTTCCTTTCTGATTTGCGAACAAAGTTACAACCTCTGAAGGACGAGGAAATGCGTTTGTTTCTTGAGTACAAACAAGAAGATGTGAGTTCAATTTGCCTTTTTTTCCGAATGTATCGAGTGATCATTAAAAGCGTTTGTTCCACAGTAATCACTAAACTAAGTATTATTAGAGATATAGTCTAAACAAATTAGCAAAATGTGATATTGTGACAATGTGTTATATTGGGTATACAGTTATTTGCGAGGGAGTGGGTGTCTGTACATGTTTGGACTTCATTATAAGCTGGTGTCTTCTCAACATGGAAGTCTTAATTGTGTGTGAAATGAAAAATTTACCCAAGCAGAAAATATGCTGTGGCTAAGAAAATGAAGCCTGTAACACTCGGTATCAAGAGCTTAGGATTGCGTTACAGACTGATCTTCAAGTTGTGCTCGATGCACTTGGTACTCAGCACTCGGCTTTTGAGGGTACTCAGAGGAACAAAATATTAAGGTACATACAAACCTAATTTCAGCATAATTGAAAAAACTGAAGAATATATTTGATCTTTTCTTTTCTTATTTGAACTTTGCTGCCAATAAATCAAACACTTCCCAGAAGGAATGCTTGCTGAAACAGTTTTGTTTTTGAATTACTTTTACCAGTGTGAAAAGTACGGGTATGCATTTGACAACAAGATCAACATGTGGGACATGCGTTATTACATGACGCGTGTCGAAGAAAGGAAATACGTTGTGGACCAGAATAAGCTGAAGGAATATTTCCCGCTCTCTGTAGTCACCAAAGGCTTACTTGAAATTTATCAGGTATGTTGGTAGTTTCTTGATTTTTAGATGATCTCGTGGTGTTTTTCCTATCTGTTAATTTCTCATGTGATACACTTACCTGTTTAAAACTTGGGTTTCTGTAATTGATTCATGAGACTTTTGAGGTGCTTATCATGGGAGGCAACTGTAAAAAATTCACTTAATGACTGGAGCATTTGAGCAATGATGCCGACATTTTAAAACGCATTTAAAGATATGAGATCTTGTTTCACTTTTGTATCTGATGCTACTTTTTCTGTTTTCACTTGCTGTTAATTCAAACTGTGTTTATTGTTTTCTGCTTTAATAATTCATAGGAGCTTCTGAGTTTGAAGTTTGACTTAGTTGAAGGGGCGGAAGTTTGGATTCCGGATGTCACATTAGTGAGTAGCTTATCTTTTGTAATAATATTATAATAATATAAACTAATATTTTTATGTAATAATAATTTTTGTTTATCAGTAGGCTTAGAATCATAATAGGATCACACTGTCCCTCCTGTTAAGTGGTTTTTCAGTGGTGTGTTGGCTTTATACCTTTGCACCAGGTCTTACATTATCGTAATTGTAATCAGAAACTTGTAAAGCACCACTTCAAGATAAAACTCATCAGAGGCGCTCCCGGTCTATTGTCCCAGAACTAGTGGTGAATAATACGGTCTTCAAACGCTTGCAGAAAAGAGAAGGGGAGAGCGATGGGAATTCCTGCTGAAGGTGGCCCGACAGGTTGTTCCATGAAGCAAGGCCAGCAAAAGGCTGCTTACTTAAGTACTTACTCGTAGATTGAATCTTGGTGTGTCTTGAAATCTAATTGCAAGTTTATGTAGCACCACTCCAAGAGAAACTCCTCAGAGGTGCTTGAAATTGGTGTTTACTTGCCATGAGATATTTCTAGTAAAAACAGTTAATTTGGTGTTTCAATGTTCTTTATTCAGTTTCATTACATTTGCTAAGAACAGCTAACTCGCTGATTGGACCTATTTACATTTTTGCTTTTCTCTTCTAATTTAGTACAGCGTCAAAGACAAGACAACTGACTCGCTGATTGGCTACTTCTATTTGGACTTGTTTCCTCGTGAAGGAAAGTATGGACATGCAGCGTGCTTTGGCCTACAGGTGAGTCATTCCTTTTGTCAGTCATCTTATAATACCTTAAGTTTGTTAGAAGCTCGAGGTCTTTTCTTGCATCTGATTTTTTCTGTGAAAGAATGTAATGTAGAGAAGACATTTTACATGGTGTAGTTAAGTAAGAACACATTTTTAAGGATGCTGTATAGTCATGAGAATCAAGGGATCACATGTCAGCATGTAATGATTTTTATGGAACTTCAGTGATTTCTAGAAAGTCACTTAAATCACTGACCAAGGAATCCTTTATTCACAACAGATGTCTGTCTTAGTTTTCCTTCAGTAGGTCTTCTCTTCAGTTTGAGCTGTTCTGTATTTCACTGAGCATAAAATCTCATAGTGCTGACCGCTGTTCATCAACGTCTAATGGCTGTAAGGGCTATTGATGTCAACCTTCCCATATCTCGCTTGTATGGATTTACTCTGAACAGTCTCATGTTACATGAATTCCTTTCTAAGCTTATCTGTAAAACCAAATATGCAAAGAAATTGAGTTGTTTTAGTGGATGAGTTGAATGCTTTTGTTTATGCTTCAGCCTGGGTGTGTGAGCGGTGATGGGGTGCGTCAAGTTGCTGTGGCTGCCATGGTTGCCAATTTCACAAAGCCCACCAACGATCAACCATCTCTGCTGACACATGATGAGGTATTTATTCCTTGGGTTTTATTCTTTTATAGCTATGGTTGACATGACCACGATGATGCCCCACTTTCTATGAGACTGGATCTTATAGCGAACCACCGGTTGTTGTCTTTAGTTTCCTCAGTCGCTGTGCTTTTCACTCTTCCACCGTATTTAACTCTTTCTCTTTACAATCTCTTCCATATTCTGTTCTTTGTTTTTGCTCATAACAAAATTTTGTTGTAACATGGTACAATGATATGATTGTCAAAGCAGTATTGTAATGAGGTTCCTCTGCACTTTGATTTCTCACTCACTTCCTCTTGTTTACTCATGTGTATGCATAATAATGAGTTGCCAAGGTTCAGCCTACTGGTCCCTGGGTGTGGTCATGTGTTCAGTTTGTGTCAACTATCAACTCTGGATGGGAATCCGTTGATTGTGCTCTGTGTGCATGTGGAAGCCTGCCAGTGGTGATATTTCTAGTTATCTGAGCACTGTTTGCATGGTGATGAACTTTTTGTTCTCGATGACTTTAACATCATTTAAGGCTACTAGCATTGGCAGCGCATTTGTGAGGTACTTAAAAAGTGCTGTATTATTTGTCTAGATAGCTAACTAAGTGCTGAAATGATGTTGCACAACATGTCCATGTTGATCATTTGTGATTGATAGGTGGAGACATATTTCCATGAGTTTGGCCACGTTATGCATCAGATCTGTGCAGAGGCAGATTTTGCGTTGTTCAGGTATTTCACTCATATGCCGTCATTCAGCCGGTGATTTTGCTTAGCTGGATGCTGACAATTTGCCTAAAGGATTTTGACTTGACTGTCCAGGAACGCATTATTATTTACAGTGGTTTCACTTTGGAGCAGCCATCCACTGGTGCCCTGTGCATTCTACTGCTAGAGAAGAAGCATTTTGTCTGGTTCGTAGCTCGACACAAAAGGGTTCATCTCCCAGTCAGACATGACAGCAGATGATTGATAGGGGTGATTGAACTTACTGAAAACTTTGCATTTGTCTGCCTAGTAAATGCTATACTGGCAGGAGTTGCAAAATGATAAGGTTTGCAATTTGTGTTATTTTTAGCTAATTTTGGTGAGTATAGAACTTTGTGTACTGCATTAAGTTCTGATTGTATTTTGATGGTGGTGTGTACACCGAGTTCTTTTGAATACTATAACCAGTATTGCTGTTGAGGACATAGAATAAATGGACTGCTTGTACTTTACCCTACCTTACCTGTTTAACTTACCTTACCTGCTTTGCCTTAGATTACCCTATCTGTAACACCTTCACTTGCTGCTGCAGCATAGCATACCTACCTGCTTATGTTACCCTTACATTTCACTGTTCTACAGCATAGCTTTCCTTACCTGTTTTCTTATTATTACCTTACCTTTTTCACCTTGCCTTGCTGCTGTATGTAGCTTACCTTACCTGATTAATTGGTTTGCTTTACCTAGTGTTTGATCTTGGTGTTCTGTGTGACTAAAGTGGAACAGCCGTTGAGAGAGATTTTGTTGAGGCACCGTCTCAGATGTTGGAGAACTGGTGCTGGGAGCGCGAGTCCCTCACTCGTATGTCTGCTCATTACATAGACGGAAGCGCCATTCCTGAAGACCTGCTCATTCCCCTGCTTAATTCGCGCAAGGCCAATGCTGGTGTCTTCAACCTGCGGCAGATACTGCTGGCAACATTTGATCAGACAATTCATACTTGCACTCAGGTAACTTTAAAGTCATCTGCTAGAAGAAGTTTTTTCATTTATTTATTATTATTGTTATGTTTTCTTCTTCTTACTATTATTCTTTGTGCATATTTTTTATGTAATAATATTTTATATGACAAAAGCAATGTAAAGAATAGCTTTAGATTTATATCCAAGTTTTAATGTACTGTCTGTGGATGTCTTGTGTAGTCATAAGGAGTGGGTGGGAGTGGAGTGGATGGAAACAAATGCATCCCAGTGTGGTAATAGTCTGAGTGAGTGAGGAGTTTTCTTCCTTCCTCTGTGCAAATTGCACTCTGTACCTTAGATAGTGGCAACACAGAAGTTGTTAGGTAAAGTAAGTACACTGAGGGCGTCGTCAGAAATTGTAGCACGAAGCTCAAGTACTGAGGCATTTTTCTTTTTTTAATAAAAAAGATTATAAGTGTTTATTGTTTGTTTTGAAGGCCAATACTGCTGAATTGTTTAACGAGTTGTCGAAAAAGATTCTAGGGATTTCATCTACTGAGAATACTAACATGTCGGCATCTTTTGGCCACTTGGCTGGTGGCTATGATGCACAGTACTACGGATATTTGGTAAGTTGTCCAGTTGCGTATGCTTGATAGTAAACCACTTCTGCTGTAAGCTTATAATGTTAGATATCTTATTAAGTCTTGCTTGCGTGGCATTAGCAATCTTCTTTCAAGACATATTGTTCTGTCTGTTAGTATTAGCAATCTTTATTAATCACCTGTGCATTTCTCCGTTTGGTGCCAGTGTTAGCAGTTTGCCGGGCATTATTTCTTTAATATTATTAGTGCTGTCATATAACACTAGTCTAAAATCTCATATACATAATGCACTTAGTTAAGTATTGTTTGGTGCTTAGTTAAGTTTTTTGTTTGTATTTATGCACTGACATTGATTATATTAATTACTTTATATTTTAGATTATTAATTGTTTTACTCAGTATTATACTGTCACCTATTTGTAATCCATGATTTAAATAGGTGACCTTCATAGCAGAACTGTTTGTTCCTTTTAGGTCAGCCCATTGGCACCATTGCATGTGACAGACTATGATTGTATTTGTTAATTATTTTGGTTGTCAATAAAAATCTCTCTCTCTCTCTCTCTCTCTCTCTCTCTACTGTTTAAAAGTTTAATTGTAATGCTTATTTCAACAAGTTGACCTTATAATTGAGTAGCATACAATGACAAATATTCAACTGTGTAGCATTACATGATCCTGTAGTAGCATAGAGTAACACTTTGGTAGTTTAGTAAAGTAACATTGTCAGTCATTAATGAGACATAGTTTTGTTTTTTATTAGTGGAGTGAAGTTTTCAGTGCTGACATGTTTCACTCAAGATTCAAAGTGGAAGGTATTATGAATGCCAAAGTGGGAATGGATTACAGATCATTTATTCTCAAACCTGGTGGTTCAGTGGTAAGTAGTGTTGTGGAATTACAAGAATTTCTATGAAGTAGTTGACCAAATAGGCAAAGAATTTGTATTAGTAAGAGTTATATTGGCCAGTTATGAAACTATTTATGCCATTAGGGTAAGGTATTCGACTAAGTCTGTTTATCTTGAATGTGTGCTCACAGATGTGGTACTGGGGTTAAGTGATCTTTGCCTGAAGCACAAGTATGACAATAGTAAGGGGACAAAACAACCACCCAATCTGAGTCATACAGCAAAGCGGTCACCCATAAAAAACATCCACAGAAGATGACCTACTTTGGACCCCTTTTTCCCCTTGTCTGCTTTTGGGGTTACCTTCCCCATGCCCTTTGTGGACATCCACACTCCAGCCGAGGTCTAAGGGTTAGACTACCCTGTTGATCTTACAGGGCTAACTTGCTACTGGGTGGGATCCTTTGATACTGCCACATCCAGAAAAGGACTTTAATTGGATCCAATGCAGTACAGACTGTCTGCTGTATGATTGAAATTAGTGCTTAAGGCACAGGTTGCACTGAAATAACCATGTACCAAATTTAGATGCATAGATGCACATTTCCCTCATGTGCATCTGGTTGACCCATCGAGCCCCTTGTCTTTGCAGACATCCTTCATGGACAATCCCAAATTCATGAGACGTCAGTTTCGGCCACACTGGAATTTAGAATGGAAGCAGAGGTGACGTGTTGGCATTCATGCACCCTGTAACTATCATCATAAAGAACACAACACCAGCAACATGATAGGATGGAATAAAGGAACATAATTATTCACATTATCTCTGGGACTAGACAGCTGAACTGAATGACTCATTCTGTACTTTTGCATAATTGCCAAACCATGCTGCTAGGTGAAAGCTGTTTTTCTTTCTATTTCAGGATGCAGATGAGATGATTAGAAACTTTCTTGGCCGCGATGCTCGACCTGAAGCCTTCCTTCTTAGTAAAGGCTTGGAGCTCTAATCATTTCTAAAAATCGCCTTATCGAACATGATAGATGTTATGAAAAAAAATTTCATGTCACTGTTATTTTGGTGCCTGTTTGTAGACTATGCATGATTAGTATGTTGTAATTGCCATTGCTTGCAGCAGCCGATATTGTTCTGCACTGTGCGATTTTCATCAGCTGCTTACTGTCTGTTGCAGATGTTCAGATATAATCAGCCCACACTTAAATTTGAATGTGTGCTTCAGTTATGATTATGCTGCATTACAATGAATATTCTGAAATTTGAATATGCAATCCAGTTATAGTTTTGTTGCATTCTTTAGGAGGTGGAAAACCAACTCACAACAAGCAAGATAGACAGGAATAGACATTAATTACAGTGTGGTCCCATTTACACACGGTTGTTGGGAGCCCAAGTCACCACAGCCCTCTATATTAATAAAGCAGGGGTTAAGAGGGACATGCTGAAATACAGTACTGACCAATTTATGTAAATTTTAGCATGGTTACAGAGTTCAAAGACATAGGCTGTCTGATGTGAAGGCACTTGCACTTTGGCTTGTGGCCAGGTGATTTTGTCCAATTACCATGAAAGGCCACATTGCTGTCTTGCTTTGGGCAAAAGTGTTTGTGATATAATACCAGACAATTTTTTCTTGCTATGTTAACATTGACTGTTTCCAAACAATATTTTAAAGTACGTCCTGTCAACTGAACTGCCAAGCCTATCAGCTATTGCCACCTTTGCTGATAGAGCAAGCAGCTAAGTGCCTGCCAGGAGCAGAACCGCACTGCTGGTTTTGGGGAGTGGAGACATATGCAGCTACATGAAGCTCACCTCCTTTGGAACTGTACTACACCCTGCACGACTAGAAGCCAACTGTAACCAGCAACTGTTGTGTTGTGTGCCTTGAGACAGCTGATACAAGTTGTCCAATAATAATGACAGTGAGACTGTAGATCAGCCGGTGCGCTGGGGCAGCGTGTGTATTGATTGTAGCACGTCCTAACACGTCTCGCGTGTTAAATAGGTATCATTGGGAACATGAAGCATCTGCGCGTTAAGCGGATTTGTGCATATACAGGTTGCACATGAAAGGGGAAATAATTTAGCTGAAAAACACGTTTTTGTAAGATGCTTACTAGCAACTAAATGCTCTTCATTGAGACAAATATTTTTCATTTTATACTAGTAAGTCGAGAGTAAAAGCATAAAAATGTAAAAGCATAAAAATATTCATAATAAACCTAACGGTCACTGTTTAGAACAAACAACTATGCTACAGTTTATTGTACAGATAATCCTTGAAACAGGGAATAATAACGGGGCAACATCAAATACGGGTCAAAATAATATATCGTTTCCTTTCTCATTTTCTTCCCTGTCTTATTGGCTATGCTAGTTTATTGTACAGATAATCCTTGAAACAGGGAATAATAACGGGGCAACATCAAATACGGGTCAAAATAAGATATCGTTTCCTTTCTCATTTTCTTCCCTGTTTTATTGGCTTCATTATAGCAGAGTTTACAATGAAGATGCTAAACATGGTTTTTTGTCCCGACTGACAAGTGGCAACTGCATTGGCAGTTTCAGTTTAATTCTCGGAGCCTGTACCTTTTGCTGTAATTGCCATTGTTTGCATCTTAATGGCTGTCCAAACTCCAAGTCTTTGATTGTGGAAACTGGAGACAAGTTAGTGAACTGTTGTCTGCAAAAATTTCTTCCGAAAACCTTGGGTTGAGCATTGTTTGCTTATGACCCCATGATGCCAACCCCTTATCTTCTCAAAGAATGCTAATTTCATACTAGAACACCGTCAGCAAGACAGCTTTGACTAACATAATCCTTACTAGAATACCACTCACCTAGAATAACACTACAAAATAGCTAACCTAGAATAATTTAGTCTTGTGCGTATACGGCATCCCAAGGCTATGAAAATCAATACTTCACCAGATGAGTTAACTCGGCTTCCCTCGACAAGGAGTTAAGCGAAAAAGGGTGTATATAGAGAGTTAAATGAATGTGTTGTCTTGGTGAACCAAAAACTGCTGAATTGCTTTTTCCAACCATATAAGTATGAGAGTAATATGAACATGAACTTGTGGCCAGTTGCACCGTCATTAGTAAAAGGCTTCCCTTAACCTAAAGCTTAATACCTGAGGAAAGTGACACTATTTGTTAAGTAACGATAAGACAATCGGGCCCAAGTTTTGGCTACATTATGGTGTCTTACAATGGGATATAAAAGTAAAAGGCAACACACGACAGTGCTTGCATTAGAGATTAGCACATGCAACTGTAAAGTACAATGGTCACAACTGACCAAATACCAGCAGTTATTCTGGCGTATGATGTCTGACCTGGTGAACCAGAGACAGCTAACATTTTCTCATTGTTTCAAAAGTATAACAGATTATACTTCTCTCTGACAAAATATTTTCTTAAAAGCTATTTTCATATGAATGGCAACTTTATACGTTCACAGTGGCTTTAACAGAACACAATCTAAACGTAGACGTTTCTTTGACTCTGCAAAAACAAACGAACTGAAAAAAGAAGGCTCTCAAGAAACTATTTTGGTAACATTAAACACTGACAAAACATAAACTTGAAAGTGATAATTAAATTATCAATTAATTAATGAGCAATTACCTTAACTCAGAGAGGAATCAGACTGTCACTGGCTGTGGATTTATGGAATGTTGACATCGCACAGGACGCAAGACAGCAGACAGCACAGCTGCCAAAAGTGAGGAGAAAAGAAGGAAAGAGCTTTAAATGCAAGATGCATTCAAATAAACAGCAGAGCAAAAATGCTAAGACAGATCTTGTAGATCTAAGCAAATACACGATCGTTTATTAAAAGCGGAGAGATATCAAATTAACGGCTGGCTAGATATCAAAGAAAAATAATTCCAACTGAAACTCAACCAGGTGCAGAGTGTTCACTCACAATCTCCCAACATTAACCTTGTCAAACTGAAGAAAATACATTTGGTACTTATACATATCTGCATAATTATAAAGGTAATGCAGTATTCGAATTTGCAGACCTCACTTTATACGGAACTACTCAGAGGCACTGGAGGTATTGCATTTGGACCCATGTTTATCTCATGACCTAGACACGGCAGTTGGGAGTCCCCCCCCATGTTGTGCATACTGAAAGACAGTCCACGTCCACAATTTCTTAGAGAAAATATGTGCTGAACTGTACATGCTGACTTGCAATCTACTCCAATTCCATGTCAAGATTTATTGTGGCAAAGGACGAGTGGATGGTCGTTTCTGTCACACCAGAGATCATCTCCTCGCTCTTCAGGTCCCAACGGTTCTCGTCATGATTGAGGAAATAGACGCTGTTGGAAACATCGTTTTCATTCTCTCCACCTGAAGCACAGGGCAGATATGAACAAGGTCAAAGGCCAATACAAACTGTTAATCAACAAAAAGTAGCTTGTATCAATATGGAGTTCACCTCCCGGTGATGATATCTGTACTGGCAGAATAGTAACCAAGTTAGAGCTCCATTAATTAAACATTATCTCCTCCTTGCATCTCATAGGTACCAATCCTGCAGTTAAAGGGTTAAAATAACCAGGAGGTGGTCAGCTATATTAGAGGGCTGGTGGCAAATCCTTCCCCTCTTCATTGTATCTTCTACGGACCATACTGTGAGTGGTAATAGTTTTCAAATATCTTAAAATTGGTCCTGGGAGTTGAAGTTAACCTCTTTATTAGCAGTACCACATGCTAACTAATTTAGCCGTTGAGCCATTATATACAGACTTTCCATGCTCATCAAGTACTGATAAAAAGTTAATAAACAGGTGCAAGTGCCTACCGAGTACATAGATAGTCCCATAGTACTTGACAACTCCCATGGCACATAGTCGTACAGGAAGCTCAGGTCCCACGGTCCATGTATTGGTCTCTGGATCAAAGATCTCAACAGAACACAAGCAATTCTCCGGCATCTTTTCTTTCAACCAAGAATCACTCAAAGTGCCAAAGCCACCTATCCAAAAACATCAGCATTTACAGTAAGCAGATACCAGAACAACAATTATCACTGTGGTCTTCAGACTGAAAGTAGCATGACTTTCATAGTTAGCAGACAGAAATAGAGAGTTTTTTCTTGCCAGAATGCTTATACTTTGTACTGTCTTGCCACTCCAGTTTTAAAAGGAGTCCAGCATACAGGACCCTTAACAGAATACACATCTAAACCTCAGACTTCTAGAGGAGGAGAAAGAAATATAATCAGTTTGTTGGTTCTTCTGTAAAAGAATAATAACAAAACATAACGCAAAGGTAATAACACAAGTTAACTATTTATAAGCTATGCAAGGAAATGATTTTTACTGCACGTTGACCTGCGACTTAGCTTTCTTTTGGCGCTGTAGAATCTCAAGTTTACGATTACAATTACAACTTTAATTAGAAACAAACATTGACTGCTGCCTAGCACAATTTTACAGTAGCACCAACAAAGCGAGAAGACATGCACTCATTACTGTAACTAATTAAGTGCTCATTAAGTAACTGCCAATCATCAGAGGCTGCCATAAACCTAATTCTAATGACCCTGTTAAGCACCCTTGAAATTGCCTTGCTACTGAAATGTGTTGTATAAACTGTCTTCTTTACAATCATATTACATTAAAAATTGATTGCTAAGAGAAACTCACCAACAACGTAGATTTTGTTCTTGAATACGGTGCATCCAGCCAAGGCCCTTGCAGTGTTCATCTCGGCCAATATGGTCCACTTATCCTCCTTAGGGTCATAGCTGCAACACAAGACATTGGTTCTCGTCACACTCCTTTTCAACTACAGCCAACAAAAACCTCAGACCGAGAATGAAAAGTTCCCCCAGAGGGGTCCAAGGCAAAGCCATGGAAGAGAACATATTTTGCTGAAATAAAACAGGCCAGAAGTTAAGTTTGTGAAATCAGCATATAAAATACTTTTTATCGTACGATACTTGTATCCTATGACAGAGCAGTCCATCGTCACTGGTACACCTAAAACATCCCTTTGGATTTACATGACTCCTAAAACTGATGATCTTGGTCTCAAGGGAGTCCGGACCCCAGCACCTCCGGCCAGCTATTCCAGTGCAATTAGGTTTTCAAACGAGCCAAGTTATGTTTCAACTGACCACATAGCATTTCGATTCAGTTCCCGTTTGCCTCGGACTTTTGACTTTTTGTTAAACTTCTCACTTTCTCCACCAAAAACGTACATTTTACCCCGGAAGGGAACTGCACAGAAACATCTGAAAACAGCAACAATGACAACCTTATCTATATTTTTAATAAAGCATAAAACACTAAACTAGTGAGTACATTTTGTAGCACATGAATTCTACCGATAGCATAGAGATCACAAAGTGACACTATAGCATCTGCTACTAAATTTACTCTTGCGTCATTCTCTGGGATCGAAATAATTCCTAAGCCGTTGTTGCTTGAAATTTCTGGCCTACTTCTGTGTCGTCTGTTAAATCTGTTCCTGGCCAAGCCAGATTCCATTTGATTTTCTAAAACAACATTACAAGTGATGACAATGTCAAAATCTGAATATTATACACCATAGTTTAGACTCTTAAACATGATGATTTGGCAGATCTAAAATGAATCAATTAAGACAAATGAAACCAGGTTACATGCAACCCGTTTATGCACAAATTCACTTAATGCATGGTTGTGCCATGCCTTTCGACGCTATCAGTTTAACATGATAGATGCGTTAACATGCGATACAGGTGCCTGCTGTATATTGTTACATGGCAGAATTTAAAAAAATTAATACACACCGCACCAGCTTTAACCACTGCAAGAGGCAGTATTGCACTCAACATAGCTGCACAGTGTGCACATGTCCACTCAACTAACGTCATATCGGACCATACCTAATAGCAGCTGTAACCAAGATGAATTACTTTTATGGTATTTGTGCCCTTGCCTGCTAGAGCCGGCCCAACACAAAGAAGATGCTTAGTAGCAAACTGAAATGACCTGAGTGCTTTTGGCATTGGGCAAACGAGTTCCCACTCATCAGAATCCTCATGATATCTTGAAACACTGTAGAGATTGCCATCTGTGTTGCATCCACCGACTGCATAGATGAACCTCTCCAGCTGAACCAAACAGAATCTAAAGCATATCAACACAGGCAACATTCACACCTTTAACTATGAAAGGCAACAGAAGTATTGGCAGCACAAATGAATGCACGCATGCACGTAAACAAAAGCATGTCTGTACACAAGAATGCACACATGTATGCATATAAACATGCACACATGCATGTTGCAGTATGTGCAGTATCTGTATATATCTGTTTGCATCACCATTCCACATTCCATTGTCATACTTTTTCACATACTGGTCTAAGTCGATGGATTTCACTACCACTGGCTTTGTGGTATACTTCTCAGTTTCTTATCCCACTTTACAAACAATTGAAGATTCATCTTTTTTACGCTAACCACAGTCTAAAGGTGAATTTGTTAATTACATGATGTGTATCTACGTACGCATATGTGACTGTGTCGGAAAAAACCATCAAAGTTGGAAAAGTCAACATGCACAAAATGCATTCAGAAGGTAATTAGAAATAAACAGTTCCAAAATAATTCTGTGAAATAGGTCAAAATATTCTGTGCAAAACTTCCATAGAAATGTGCAATATATTACTCAAAAGGTCTCTTGTTAAACTTCAGGCCACGTAACTACTTTTGCAGATTAAAAAAATTTAATTAATGTACAACAGACAGCTGTCTTTAAGGTAAATTAAGTTGTGATATTTCAAAACTTTGTTAAGTATCTGAAGCTTTTTACCATCTGTTCAAAAAATGCAGTTTTCACCAAATATTCAGCACTTCCAGCCCAGCACAATGCAATAATAAACTAATTTTCAAATTTTTCCAAAACCTCTGGCCAAGTTTTCTCAGGTTCTGTCACGTATGTCTGATTAACATTAATAATAATAATTAGGGCTGCAAAAGTTAACGATTAATTAATCGATTAATCGTTAAAATTTTTTAACGATTAAATTTTTTTTAACGATTAATCGACCCATCACTTACAAATGTACCGGAAGTCAAAAAGTAAAAACATGGCGGCCGAGAAATATAAACAAATTTCCGGACGATTACACGAACATTTTGGTTTTAAACTATTGACTGACGGGAATGTTGAAAATGTTGATAAAGTTTATTGTATCCATTGTGAAAAATCGTTTGCCTACCATGGTTCTAACACTTCGCTTACTTATCACCTGCAAACCAAACATCCACTACAGTATCAGAAACTTCCGCTGAGACAGTCTACACCAGCATCATCTACTTCATCTACTTCGAAGCAGGGTACTTTGAGTCACTTTTGTCGTTCATCAGATCGTCCAGTCAGCGTTACTTTACAGCGTGATATTAAAGTGGCACTTGCAAATTGGATTGCTAGCAGTGGCAGGCCAATATCAATAGTAGATGACGACGGCCTTCAGGAAGTATTACGAACAGCATTGCAAAATGCCGAATATAAGCTACCTTCCCGCGGCACTATTGACAAACTGTTGAATGACATGTATAACAGCAAGATTCACATTGTTAAAGAATCGGTGAAAAACGCAAAGGGAATTGCGCTGACATCTGATTTTTGGACATCTCTAGGCAACGAAAGTTATTGTGGAGTCACTGGCCATTGGATTACCGACGACTGGAAATTGAAAAGTGTTGTTCTTGAGTGCGTGAACGTTGTCGAACGTCACTATTCTGATACAAAATGGAGATGAAAGTTCCTGAATCCGTTGACCCTCTACAATGGTGGAAACTTAATGAACACCGATATCCGAAATTGTCATTCCTTGCCAAGACCGTTTTGTGCATACCAGCTACCTCAGTTCCATGTGAACGATTGTTCAGCTCGGCTGGTTATATTGTCAATAAGACCCGCTCATCACTTGAACCAAATAATGTCAACACACTTGTCTGTTTGCGTAGTTGGTTAAAAGATGACATATAAAGAAGACATTCCAGTGTTATTTCGATTTTCGACAAGTACGTTTAATAAATGTTACTTATGACACCATAAATTTTAATTTTTGGCTTTAATCGAAATTAACTATTAATTAATCGTTAATTTTTCAAAAGTTAACTATTAAATTTAAATTAATCGTTAACAGCCCTAATAATAATATATGTACAAGTGAACACCTTTTTAAACTTTCCAACCATTAATGTGCTTACTGCTTTCGGGAGACTGGCATCAGTGGAAGATCATCAAACACACCATCTTCAGGCGACCATTTATAGAACAGGTTAACAGCATTACCAAATGTATCACCACCAGCTATGTAGAGATCATTATCACCTAGATGAATTACGAACACCAAAAACATTACAAACATCATTTACAATTTACGTGACATGAATTCATAATACTCTACCTTAACTCAAATCACATCCAAAACTACTGATAATGTATTACCACAGTACTACCCAGTGCACCCCATAGCTTGGGATTTCAAATCGCTGCCACGGCTGAACAATATTTTGAGATATCTATTCCAGTTGTGCATTCTTGCAAACAAAACAAGTATACTGTCAGAAGATCTGGCAGTGAGGAAACGGAAATGCCATCCACCCCTACATGCCAAGGCTAAGAAAATGAAGTTCCAAACAATTCACACTCACGGCTGCTTCATGGGGTTGGGTCGAGGGACTGCTCATCTTTTTACCCAATACAGTCTGCCTTCTTTTTATCTCGCGACTCAAGTTCCGAGCAGACCTCTCCAATAAATCACAATTATTGATTGTGGTGTTACTATGAGCAACAATTGACTGGCGCTAAGTGCATTAAAACTTCCTGTATAAGTTAGATTACAATACAGATCAGAGACAATTTCAGCATCAATGTTTGACAGACTACTATTCAGGAACTAAATCACGACATAATTTTTACGCATGGTTTTCCTGTATCAGCAGGGTTTTGGTTGATCGCACATATGCAAAGGGTATTTTGCAGGCAATCATTTCCAAAACATGAATAAATTTTTGATAAATTCAGAAAAGTATCTGTGGTTTAAGTTTTATTGTTAATATAATTGTTGAGTGGATTCCAATGGTCCTTAAACACTCACTGACATCAAAAACTTCTTCTAAGGTGATTAATGACGATAGCTGCCAGTTTGTTAACCTTCACTATTCTAGCACAAATCCACTACTGCCTGGTTGTGAGGTGGACTAGCATCAGTCCTGGCATAAAATCTCATGATGCATTCCAATTTTATTTGCCACTCGGGCTTAAGTCAGAGCTAGTCGTGGACTAGCATATACACCATTATCATGCATATGGGCCATGTGATTTCAGCAGTCAAAAACAAATACATTTATTTATAACCTGTGACTAAAAGTGCTGGATTTTCAAGGTCGTTTGGTAGGTCGCAAAGAACATTGTTGCTGCACCTCATAATGTCACTGCTTCTCTGGCCAAAAAGCTGCAACACCTGCTTTTTCTCGTCATCCAGGTAAGCTGTATAAACAATGACTCTAGAACCAGAAAATAACTTTGAGATGTTAATATTCAATTGAATTTGGAGCCATTTAATGAACTGCCAACAAAAGAACTACTACAAAACACTGTAGTTTAATACTTGATGCTTAAAAGGAAGGTCAACCCATAAGGGTACAAGTCCCGCTACAAAATGGGTTACTCTATAACCATATAAAACATTTCAGGTGGCCTCAACAACCAATGATATATTGTTTGTTTATAATTTCCAAGTGTAACTTCCAAAAGAAAACATTACCTGGTAAAAAGGCAGACTGATATTTCCAGGCATACATAAATGAGGCAAAGACTGATATTTCCAAGAAAAACAACGAAAATACAGATTTCTTTCCCGGAAAATAAAATCAATGCAGCAAATTCTGACAAAACACTAATCTCTTCAACAAATTTGCAAAGAATTTTTTGGAGTTCAAACCCTTGTGCCTTTCAGGTTTCTAAAAAAATTACTTGAAACTTTAATCATAGTACTTCAGATTCAGACCGGATCATCAAGCATGCATGCATGCATACATACATACACACATACATGCATGCATGCAAGCATACACTCATACATATTACATACACATACACATATATATACACACATACATACACAAATAAAACACACATCCACAAATACATTCAATCTCTTACCCACACATCAAACAGACCCAAGAGATCTTACCTACAGTAGTCAGCACCATAGCGAGGCTCCACATAAAGGTCCGTCTCGATCCATCGGTCTTTTAATAACTTGTACTGGATGACTTCATCAACAACTGCTCTGATTTGTGGTTCAGACTGAACGAGATTGCAAGTCTTGACTTTATCAAAGATGTAATGCTCGTCAAGAAGCCAGAATCGAACAAACATCATGATAAGGTTGATGTGTTGACTGCGTTCCTCCGGTTTGTGGTCGAACCATCGTACAACTGCTTCAAACACCTCCTCCTCAGATGCCTGAATATCGTCATATTTAATAACCTCCAGCAGGTTGTCTGAGGTCAGTTCGAGAAACTCTGGGCTCTCAGTCACAGCTTCGAAACTTTCAATGATTACATTCCACGCCTGTAATTCCAGTTCACGACATCCATGTGCTTGAGCAAAGAAGTGAATTCCAATGCAATTCTCGTAGTCGATTTTCCTTTCTATGTAATCGGCACATCCGTCCTTAAGGTCCCGCAGCTGGAAGAGATTGGCACAGGACAGCAGACTCTGTACCACATCGGACGTCAATTCCACCTGACCTGTGTACAGATATTTAAGAACCAATTCCATTGACTTAGCATCAACTCCGCTGATCGAAATGTTTGTCATGTCTCGTTCTGCCAGATCGGTCGTGAACATGCACCGGAAATATTCACTGGATGCGGCCAGGAATGCTCTGTGACATGGGAAAGATTTCTCATCAACAGTCAGTGTAATGTCAAACAACTCTCGTGTTTCGTAGAGGTTCCGGAATCCGGCAACCAGCGTTGATTCTCTCATATCATCTTGGAATATGTATGGCCGGTTGGGGTCTGCACCATCACCTTCTTCAGAGTCAACCTCTGATGTGGCTTCAGCCACATCTGCTACTAAATTTACTCTTGCGTCACTCTCTGGGATCGAAATAATTCCTAAGCCATTGTTGCTTGAAATTCCTGGTCTACTTCTGTGTCGTCTGTTAAATCTGTTCCTGGCCAAGCCAGATTCCATTTGATTCTCTAAAACAACATTACAAGTGCAAGACAAACTCACAAACAGAAAAAATCTTCCAACTCTCACTAACAGACAATGTTTCATGGTTTAGATGCATGACTGGCTAATGACTTGTGCATTCAACAATGGTGATGTAGAAGTTGCTATTTATTATTATTAACTGTTATCAATTGCTGAGACACTCCCATTTAGCTATTGTTGGACTGACACCATCTCGGTAAAGATTTCAATGGGCGCTATATAAATAAATGCTGCCATAATATGTGCAGTTTGCCGTTTCGGGGGGGTGGGTTCAACTACAGCCAATCAAACACTTCTGTCAGGAATTAAGTACAACAAACCAGAGCGGAATGTTCAAAGATGATTTCATTCATTACACTCGGCTTTTAATTAAAGGAAAAGATAATTGTTTAACTTTATCAACGTCTTACAGAACTGACAGCGAAATGGTGAGAATTCTTCAAGGCAGGAAGTGTCCCAGAACTTTAGTAGGGAGGACGAGCTAGGAGGCAATTTTAACGGTTGGACAGCTATTCCAAATAACGAAAAGCTAAGATGAGATTCTCGTGCCGCGGCGGGTGTGAAGGAACCGAAAAACAATAGACATGGGTCATGATGGTATGGTGTCTCCGGTGGTACCTTCGATCCCAGTGCGTCAGTGGTGACGGATTATTGATAAACAGAAAGTATTAAACAACAGTAAAAATCTGAAAACGCTCTTGGAACTACGAAGTGACGAAACATCTCACTTACTTATTATTAAACTTTTGCGTTTTCACACCCGAAGAATCATTTAACAAACAACAGTTTTACGATAAAAACTGAACAAAAACTAAGGCTCAGCTGACTGTACTCATTCCATATCGGCTGGCAGCTGATGAAGTTAGCGCACTTTGTACAACCGATTTTCATATTTAGAGACAGCTACTCAGAGCTTCAGAATAATAAACATTATAAGCGACAGATCAATATTTAATTAACGAATGCAAAATATGCACCGCTCAATACGCAAAGGCCATTACTTATAACATGATGCAATTAATCTAAACTAATTCCTCATAGGTTCAGTTCTGGCAGATTCTTCGGGTGAAATATGAACTGTCGAGCATTGATTGGCCGATATATTGATAAGCTCCATAATTTATAGACGTGATTATGGCTACCGGTATATTAATATATTTGCTAAATGCTCATCTTGAGAGTTCAAACCTAGAACTAGGACGACGACGAATGAATCAATCCAAATGTGCTCAGACTTGAGGAGCAAAGTTCCCCCGGGGCTCGGATGTTAATAATTTAGTTGCAGAAGCAAACTCGGGATCCTCGAAAGTTGTATGGTAATGGTAATCTCGAGATTTTTAAATCGAATCTTCGACTCGGATATCTCATGCAAATCTCAAAGATGTTGTGTATGGGCCTACATGTGGATTTATTGAATCGAATCGATACATCATACAAAGCATTATATGTGCTTTGAAGTTTTTTGCCTGCTTTATTAACCTTAATTATGCAGAAATACGTCCAAGCTCATCGCCTCGACCATTATTACTTTGTTAGAATCCAAGCAGGCTTGCAGCAAAGATTTTAAGAAGAGAACCCCATGCAATGCCGATTATTTAATTAGGCCTACAGCTGAGAAGGTCCAAGATTTTTAAGGTTCAACAACGCACAGCATTTATGATTATGTATATAATTTTTCTTTATTTCTCCTGTCACGAAAGCTACTTCTCTGGTAGCCGATATATTTTATAGGCATATACAGGGCCTACGACTGCATGTGTACATATAAACCGATGAACTTATGAAGTGAGTACTACAGCAGTTTCAAATAAGACTTCTGAATGTTAATTGAAACTACATCCATAAATAACATCAAATAGAACCAATAGCATGTAAGGTTTGATTATGATTACTGCAGTCGCCTTTGCTAGCTGGCTACATACCACGGTCTGCACTTGAGGACTTTAAATAACGCAGCACCCATTCGCACGGGCAGCGGTGGTAAAGTATATCAACCGATTATTTCATTGAAACATTAGCAGGGTGGAGGCCATACGGTCGCTATGGAAAAACGTGTACATTTATATTTATTTACATTTACCGCAGTATCATTCGTCTTCGGGTAGACATCAATGCCATCGCCCGTCTGGCCACTGGAATTACAGATTTCGTCCACATTGCACCCATGTCATAAGACCAGATTCAGTGACTTCTGTTCGGCGAGCACGTCAAGTTCAAACTTAGCTTTCGCGCCTGTAAGTATCTGCATGACCCTCCCTTTGCTGATGACCATAATAGATTGCAGCTAGGATCATCAAAGCAAAGTCTGCCTATGTTTTCATGCTAGCAACTAAGATTAAAACGGGTCGCTAGCCCTCGTGATATGAAATAGCCTTCATGCATTTACTCAGGAGGCAAAGAGTGATCCGGCCTTCAAAAAAAACAATTGAAAATCCACTTGCTGTGTAATTCTTAGTACTTGCGCTGACAATTGACATTGTAAAACACCCTGAAGTAGCTCAATGCTTAGGATGCTGTATGAATTTTCGTCATTACAATGAGGCCTTCAAACACGATTATTTACTGTACTTATAGAAACAAGGCTGAAAGGCGCTAAATCAATATGAATACTTATAGACGGCCTTGATAGCAGAAATATTTGTAGTCGTTGCAAAGGAAACGTAAAGGGCGAGGGGAACAATCTTTCTTTCTTAAATTCTATCGGTCGTGGGGCAGTATGGCGACACAAATTTCTAAGAAACGCAAGGTATTCCATAATACTAATTAATATTATATTAAAATATAGTTATCCTTGTTTATTTGGGATTTTGGTGGAAGACAAAAGTACGTATTTGTTACATCCAGTAGATGGATGTTTTAAGATTAACTTATTTCCGGAGGTGTTGGCAGTTCGGCGTGGAGTATCAAACGTGCTTTCGTTAAACAAAAATACTCAGTTTTAGATCAAACTAATAAAATGCAATGCAGCTCTAAGGTTCCAAACCGCGGGACGTAATTTAACCTGAGGAACTGCGTCAAGTACTCGTGCAGCTCTAATGCCCAGGTGGTAAGCATGCCACCGGTGTTTTACCAGTTCCAAAAATTATAACATCACTTCTTAAATTTCCAAAAACCTCAGTACAATGCAACCTCCACAGAAATACAAGTTCCCAGTCATATTGATTGCACGGTTCAAGGCACTCTCCTCCCAGTTTGGCTTGCCTTATTTTTCAACCCCCTTTCACTAAGTTGATAACCAAAATATCAGTTGAGCAGATTTGCTGTGAATAAGTTTGCACTGTATTATTGCAGTTTGTTGCTGATGGAGTCTTCAAGGCTGAACTTAACGAATTCTTCACTCGTGAGTTGTCTGAGGATGGATACAGTGGTGTTGAGGTCCGAGTCACTCCAACCCGAACTGAGATCATCATTCTGGCCACACGCACCCAGAACGTTCTCGGTGAGAAGGGTCGTCGCATCAGAGAACTAACGGCCGTTGTCCAAAAGAGGTTCAACTTTCCAGAAGGCACAGTTGAAGTAAATATTTTGTTGCATTACTTTTTTTAAGTGCAGGTTGCATTATCCATAGAAGCAGAAAAGTATAAGAAAACCTTTGTTTCTTCAATGCATGACAAAATTATCAAGAGATATCTGTTTTCATAAAATTTCTTTTTGATTTTGTGAGATTAAATTTAGTTTTTTGGGGGGGCACTTTTTTAAGAAACTAGGCATTTTGATCAGGCACTGAGATCATGCAGTATGTGTTAAAATATATGAGGGAATTCAGGCAATGCACAGGATATCTTACATTCAAAATATTGGTATCAAAGGTTATTCTTGTGGATATATGGAGGAAATAAAACAGTGTTGGGCTTTACTATCACGACAAGGGTATGAACTGGGACATTCAGAAAATAAGTCTTCAAGATCGCTGTTCACTTAAAATTGTACATGTCTAAGCGTTTGCTCTCTATTGCTGTGTAGATAACTGAAATCTTGATGTAACAGGATTGCTGTTTCAATTTCTGCCATGACATTCAGTTTTTACAATTTGACAGTGTCTTTCGATTGTAGTTGTATGCTGAGAAGGTTGCTACACGAGGTCTCTGCGCCATCGCTCAGGCCGAGTCCCTGAGGTACAAGCTCACTGGAGGCCTTGCGGTCAGAAGGTATAGCTTCCATTAATGAACAGAATATTTTCTGATGATGAGTATGACTTGTCCTCATATTGTAAATGAAGCAACCGAATGTTTGTTATTTAGCAGTTAGTTTAAGTTAGTGTATAGTTTTGTTGATTAGATTAGATAGCTGTCTGACTAATTTTTCTTTTGCTTGAATTAACATTTTTGACATAAAAGAAACTTAACTTTAAAGCTAGCCATTTCTAACTGATTTTTGGTATGTTTTTTAACGATCTAAGACGTGTTAAAATATATAACAAAATATGTATTTATGTGCAATGAATATTTAGGAAATCATGTGTTAAGCTATTCAGAACGATGTGTTTTAAAGCTGCTGAATATCTAATGTGTATGAGCAGGTGGCTTGGTTTGGTTTCAGGGCTTGCTATGGTGTTCTGCGATTCATAATGGAAAGTGGGGCCAAGGGATGTGAGATCATTGTATCTGGCAAGCTGCGAGGACAGAGAGCCAAGTCAATGAAGTTCTTGGATGGTCTAATGATCCACTCCGGTGATCCAATGAATGATTTTGTTGACCAGGCTGTCAGACACGTCCTCCTCAGACAGGGCAAGTCCATTACCATCATCATTCTAACATCATGAAGCTTATATTGCCACCTAAATGCAACAGCATCTACATACATACTACACAGGGGTTTCTCTTGAAGAAGTGCTGTACTAATTTGTGATTACTATCACGTACATGCATTAGTACAATTACACACATACATACATAGATAAATACATAACCTGTGTTATACAGAATATGCATCTGCCCCAATGTACACTGTCTTCTGACTGAATTGAGGTCATTTTAAAATAGGTTGTACTTCAGAGATGCATGACAATAAAACCCGATAGTGCAGTTATTGCTTGAATACCTGTAACAGTATTTAGAGAATGCCTAGATGTTATATGACAGATTCAGGATGACTGTGGGTTTTAAGCATTTTTAAACATGTACAGCTGGCATAGTCTGTTTCTGTAGATGGCTGTTGAGTTTGGTTTCATACTGCAATAGCTGCATAAAGTTCAGTAGACAGGGTTTTCATTTTAAAGAAACTGTTGTGTAGTTGCTGCTTTGCTAAATGTCATGTTTTTTTTGTTTTTAGGAGTGTTAGGCATCAAAATTAAGATCATGCTTCCGTGGGATCCAACTGGAAAGATTGGCCCGAAGAAGCCCTTGCCCGATCATGTCAGCATTCTGGATCCAAAGGATCAGGCTGCCCCAGAGCAGCCATGGTCTGAGCAGAAGGGAGCTAAGGCACCTGAAACGCCCATTGTTGGCGGTGTCCCCAAGATCTAACTCTGATGAACTGAAGCTGATTATTTAACATTTAGCTATTATTCATGGAGCAAATGAACGGCTGTAAACCCTGTGTATGTCTGCCACTGGCATCGAAGAAATAAAAGCTTCAGGGATATAAAACTGGACTGATTTTGTTGCATTTTTAACATTTCTGTGCAAATGATGCGCTGAACTATACTGTACATGCAGTTTTGCAAAGATTTCTTCTGAAGTAGGCGTGGTTTGATGTTGCATCTGTGTACCTAAGGGTATCTGGATTTCCAAAGACATACCAAAATGATGATCATTAGTACAAACTAGTATTAATCGTGATCTTCCAATTATCACAATCAATTTTACAAATTGAAATTAATAGAAACTTGAGATGATAGGAGTCGTCCAAGGATGTCTGCAAAAATTGCCTGCTTTTGACCCCTCATCCCTCATCAACATTTGGATGACCCTTCCTCTGTGGACTTGCCAAGGCAATGTAGTACTAAGGCCTAGTATAGACTATCTTATTGTTCTTACAAGGTTAACTGTGCTACTGGGCGGGGTACAGGTACTTTGATGCTGCCGCATCGAGCAGAGGGACCTAACGAAGTAGCCTCTACATCTGACTGAAATACATGTAACTACCAAATTTTGATGTGGAAGTCCACATTTGGGTGACCTCTTACCCCATGTTTGTTTATTCTGGCTCTATGTAAAAAGTCGTTTCTGAGTTCCCCAAAAAGTCTGATAAAAAAGTCCGATGAAAATGCACTCGTAGCAAGTTTTGTTTCTTATTTTAAGAAAAAAAGAATTTAAGTACATAACTTGCTTTTTATGCATATAATTATACTGTACTTTTATACACTAATCTGTACTCGAGAGTTATTTAAACAATAAGTACTACTAAATAATAACACTATCATTTGACTACAGCTTCACCACGCTACTTAGCAAACTACGGTATAAGCCTAAAATATGTAGAATTAATGTAAATATATGCCGTCGGTAAGAAGTCCAGACGGCGAGGAAGAGTACTGGCTACCCGCCCTCTTATGCCGAGGCTGTTAAAGACGATTGGACTGAATAAAATTGGCCTAATAATTTCAGTTTGATGTAGTGACTTGTCAAAACCTGAAAGTGAGGCACCACAGTCCAAATAGCCAATGTCAGATCTGTATCAGTCGAGTACAACTGTAGCTTTTGTTAGATTGTGTAATACATTGTGTTTAAAGCTGTGAAATCTGGACTAGAATACAACATGAAAACCTAAACCTAATTAAAGAAAATACCCCAAATTACGTATTATGCAAGAAAAACACAACGCTCACCTTCTGGGGGTGCTTCACCCTCTGACCAGAAGCTTTGCCTTTGCTTCTGGACCTCACTATGGGCTACCCCCCCAGACTCCGGCCTGTGTAGGCTCGCCATGTGACCCTCCCTGTTGAAATACTGGATTCGATCTTCATTACACAAATGCCTCATGTACATTTTAAGGCTATACCATTTATTGTCTAGGTTCGTTAAAAATCGTAATCTAGAAATTTCTACAGAGCCCAATGAAAGCTAAGTCGCGGGTACCAGCTTATTCACAGGCGCGCAGACAAACCAAAATCGATAGGCAAAAAAGGGTCGATCGGTTCCAATACAAGATCCAGGAGTCAGGCACGCAGACCGTCGGACGGCTACGGTGGACAGTGCTTTAAATCAAACAATCTGGCTTTCTCATAAAGCTGTTAGGACACCGAAGAACGCGGGTTTACGAATACGATGATTATATCTACTTTGGTTAAATGCACGTGAAAGAGCCTCTGATTATGCCGGTTTACAGACCGATGGTGGCTATAATATTTCAGAGACTTTAATCTCCTTAAATGGCGTGTCACCCATTCAAATGGGCAGTGGTGGTGAAGGATCTCACCCGATTAACTAATAGACGATCGCTATAGAAAAACGTACATGACCGTATACATTTACATTTACCCACTGACGAATCGTGTTGCTTTTACCATCGATCACACGGTGGCGTTTATTAAGTGACGCATGGTTGACGAGTGTGGCATCTGTGTTGTGTGCGTGTGAGGGCGGGGCATGGTATTTTAATTTAAACTGATAATTTAGTAAGTAAAGTTTACATTTGGCATTTAATTTAATGCCAGAATTTGAGAGCTGCTCTAAAGTATTTTAGCTATTGTAGCTATGGTAATTGGTTTACAGGCACACGTAAATCATTCGTCGATAAAGCATGTGCCAACTTGTTCTGCTCTGTGCTGAAGTGTATGCGCTGTTTTGAAACAATGTTCACTTTTGTGGTCCTTTATTATCTCTGTAAGTTCTTCATCGAATTATAATTGGAAGCATAAATGTGCTTGAATTCAGAAACTGTTAGAAACAACCCAGTCGTCATCAGTGCTTGCGAATAACCTGGTGCCCTGCGCGTAGCTTTAAGTAGCGCTTTATAAATGTCGAGTTTACGATTACGAGTTCTAGCGAAATACAGCTGTCTTTTGAGATGGAGTCTCGCTCCAATTTGAGGTACTGCAGGGGATATCAGCACACCCTGTTCCTACCTTCCATGTAAAAGCCAGGAGTATGGTAAACTCATGCCAAAAATTGGGCGTTTGCTTGTATCGAAACAGGAAAAACCCAGTTTTGAACACAGGACATTTTTCATCTCATTTGTGCATTACTATGTTTGCAATATATTGAAGAAAACATTGGCCTCTTTGGAATTGAGCTTGCCTCAGCATAAATTGTTGGTTTTTGCCATAATGCCCTATTTGGGGCTAAAGGGAAGCTGTTAGAATACAAGGACTAACATAATACAATACAAGGACGAACAATACAATAAAATGAACGTTTTTACAGCAAAGCATTTAAATGAAGCACTTCTTAGTGTGTTGAAGGAGGTGTCTGTGCAACTTATGTGTTGACTTTTCACCTTAGTGACCTGGGTTCAAACCCTGTGTTCTTCATGTTAAATGAACTGTGCAAAACCTTGGAAGCCATCATCTTAGATATGACTGTCTTCCTCAGATGAAAGAATTTGTGAATAGCTAAGAAGATTAAACTTCTTTTATCCTTTTTTGTTTTCTCAGAGTTGACTGTAAATTGGCCAGAAGGTAACCATGGCAACTGGGGATTTGAAGAATAATCTGCGCAAGCTCCAGTTTGAGTTGAGGGCAATAAAGTATGACCGTGATTTCGATGTTGAAAGGTGATTTTTCTGTTGCATTCACATTTTTCTGGTTTCTGTGCTTATAGGTTAGGTTAGATCAGTGTTTGTGGATTTATTTTTGAGGTAATTGGTTTGGGTATTAATATTAAAAAACTTCTGAGTGCTTTGGAAGATGTTTAGGAAAGCATCATATAAATTCAAGTTATATACTTGCATAAATAAGTTCACTCACAATGAACTGCCAATTTCACTTACTGGTTATCTACGAATGTGTGTCATTGTCATTTTGGTTGGGAAGTGTTTTGGTGGCATTGTAATTGATTGTATGTAAATCTACTAAAGCATCAAAGATGTGTGGCTGTATGTCCAAAGTCTTGATCCTTTTGGATATGTCTGGCCTTTTATGTAGTGCCTATGAGAAACTTTAAGAACCCATGGTGCTTTGTGTTAAATTGACAATTTCTCGTTGACTCTTTGATGAGCCATAACCTGTTTGATTGCTTTTGTTTCTGCTTAGGACAAACGATTGTTCAAATACAAGAGAAATATTTTCAACAAAGGCTTTTAGTAAATGAGCAAATATCTTAATTGTTTGAGTGGTTTTTGCATGCAGTTTAGGTCGTGGAATTCCTATGGCGTTTCTTCCCATCTACCATTATGCCTTCGTCGAATACAGTCGTCCTGTGGCTGAGAAAATCCTGGAAATGCACCTTGAAATGTACAGCAAAACTGACCTACGCTTCATTGAAACGATGTACAAGGTTTGCTTCAGATATTGCCTACTCCATCTTGATGCATTTGAGAGGTTCTTGATATGTGCTGGATGAACGAAAGGCTATGAAGTTGGTGGATGGCTGTTGTGATGTTTATGTCTGAGCCAAAATTTCCTCTAACTACCAGGATGACACTTCTGAGGACTAACTTTATTGGGGGCATTTAATAAACAAGTTATTTTTCCTTGCCTTACCTTGCCCAGATACAAACTTGCAGTGTCCATTTACAGATATACACCATCGTCATCACCATATTCATAATCGTAACACTTCCGGTTTTATTCATCATTGCTTTTTGATGTTGAACCACCAGTTATCACCTCACGTTCACCATTTTAGGACTGTTCATGTCTTATCATTGCGTTCCTTTGAGGTATTCCTAAGGACCTGTGTCACTACAGTTAGAGTAAATTAGATAGCAACACCAATTCAGCTTAGAATAAAACACTTCTATCTACTATTTGCATTCAATAAGAGGGCTAGAATTTCTTTCCAGTATAGTACAGTTTATTAGAATTTACCAACTTTTGTTTTTTTCAAAAGGTCAATCTTGTTATAAACTGATTGAAGTTGTTATAAGACAGATGAAGTTTACTGAACAACACAAATGTGTTAGATATGTTTTGATTACTTGACATTATGCATTGGAATGTTGGGGTTGACTGTGCCTATAACAACTTTTAAATTCGTAATTATTAGATCCTTTCTCTTGCATTTAGGTTCTTAGGGAGTTGTTCGGCTATAAGCCAACAATTACGAAAGAGCAGTTCTTTAATCCGGGATTTGGTGAACGCAAAGTGATGATGTGCTGCGATATCCTGCACCAGATCCAGGAGATGCACAAGACGCTGTCAGGAGTTAAGCCGTCAACAAAGAACTCAAGGTCCAACCAGAGTGTCCATGTTATATCCTCCAGAAAGTCAACTTCTCAGGTCAGTGTCTTCTGAAATGATTTTTTCTGACAGTTTGTAAATTATGTTCAAGGTCAGATATAAAGAGTTTTTTAAATTTAAGATAAAGCAATTTTAATGAAGTTATTCCACTTTCTAAAGACTGGACATTTTTTACTAGTTTACAGCTTCATGAAGCACAACTGAAATACTTGGCTTTTAAGAGACTACTGATGAAATTGTCCAGTTTTTGTTAAATTTCATCTTATTTCTTTTCACTGTACAATTTCTTTAAGGCCTCTTATTGTTTTGGTTAAATGTTACATGTATTTTTGATGTGTTTCTTTATATATTTTGAGAAAATGTAGAACTGTTTGTTTCTGGCTTAGTCAACGAATCCTCAGACAAGCGTGGGTGAAAGTCCTGTGTTGACTGAGCTCAACCAGTTAGTCAAAAGTGAGCTATTTTTAATTTCTGTTTTTAAGCACATGCTGCTCAAAAAGTCATAATCATTGTTGCAATGTTTAACTTTAACTGGGTGGTATGACATTTGAGGAGGAATTACCCAGATGTGAACTATGTAGTCTTCACTTCTTTTCTTTTGCTGCGCGATTTTCCATTTACCCCTCAGACCAGTACCAAATTATACTGTGGACAAACAACAGCATCCTGTGGACAAACAACAGCATCTGTTTTGCTTGTTTGTTATTGCTGTTATTCTGCTTTCATTTGTCTGTGAATTTATGATAAACATTTTCATTTTATCTTAAATCTTTTTCTGTCTGCTAAACAGCCAGATTTCAGCACTCTAAAGGAGCTACATAAATGTGCAGATATTTATATAAGGATACATGATACACTGGAAATTTGTTACAAAGCTGTCTCTGGAAGCCATATGGTTCTCACCCGATATCTCACAGAATCTCACCCAATAAATTCATTAATAGTTGCAGTTTATCGAGAACTGCTGTTTAGTGAGGTGTAAGAAGATTATTTTCTATACATGAACTAATTTTGGGATCCATGGCTTTATATCCGAATTTTTGTTGTAACAAAGCAAATTATAATAGTCTCTGTTGCATTAAAATAAAGTCCAAATTGATATATAGCATTCTAATGTGGCAGACTACTTTAATACCTACTAACTACTAAGGCTACTATCGATGTGCTTGATATATACATTAATTTCACATAAGGATTTCACATAAGATTTCTGGAATTAGGTTAAGCTCAATATCTATGGTTTAGTGGCATTTTTATTAGTCTTCTTTTCTTAGTCTTCTTTTCTCTTGAAAAGGCTGAGGATATTTACATGTATTGAAAAAGTTGTTATTGTTACTTAAGTTTCATCTAGTTGGCCAGTAATTTTCCAATTCTACTTTCATTGGATATTCTGAAAGGTACCATCCATTATGATATGTAGGGAAGGGACAGCAGCTGTAATTTATTCTGTATTAAGGGAGCAAATCTGGGTTTGATTGGTGTTAAGTGTTTTCTTATTCTGTTTTATTCTGCTAGATCCAAAAGCCGGGAAGCGTTTGTCACTGCACACTGACTCCATGCATAGGTCATCTCCATTGATACCACTTGTCATAAGTGAGACATTGTCTGCTGTGGCCAGGGAATCAGCATTAAGTTCGTTTGATGCTGGTCACGAAACAAAGCCCAACACAGAAACAGAATCGAGAGTCGGAGCTGATCTTAATGTTGATAACGCACAAGTGTTTGGTCTTTCGGGCAAAATCGATCAGGACAGGTTGATACTGAACGAGACACGCATCAACAGTCATCAGGCAATCATTAATGTATGTATATGTGTGTATGTACATGTATGTATGTATGTATGTGTCATTGTAGTAATTGTATGTGTTATGAATGCTTGTATGTATATGTTCAGGTATGTATGTATGTATGACGTTGTATGTATCTGGTAATTTTTTTTATAGATCAGCATACTTAATTGCTTTCTTTTGTAACTGAGCAGCAAGGTAGGCCAGTGATTAGTTATGCTGCACTCCCTGTTTAAAGGTGAGGGTGTTAATAAAAAATAATGGGTGCATGCAATTTATTTTAAGCATAATATTTTTAGGTGTAGGAAAGTTACTGCATTGTTATGACCTGTTTTAATAGTGAAGAGCTAACTGTATTTTGAATTCAGTTGTTTAAACAAATCTGAATGAAACTAGAGGATTTATCAGAGAATTATTTGTTTTCTGTAACTCTACAGAACATCTGTGAAAAATTATCTGAAGTCGTGTCAAAAGTGGCTTCGATGGAAGAACGTTTAAGTCGGTTGGATGCCTGTGTTTCCCATCTGTCTGGTGACAACAGTATTGGTAATCCAGGCTCTGCGAGTTCAGATTCACGCCAATTGGAACGTACCCTAGAAAACGTCATCGCTAGACTGACGCTCATCGAAAACCGATTAAGCATCGTAGAAAAACAGGTGACATGGTGTTGCAGTTGTAGTGGTTCTCCAAGTTTTCCAGTCAACAATCAGAATTTGTGACAAACATTTCTGAGGTTTAGGTCTATCACACTAGCTGTGGATTTGAATAGTTTGGCCTTGCCTATAATTGGACTCGTTTATTGGCCTTGTTTATTTGGCTTTGATCTGGATTTAGTATTGGGTATAGACTTCATCCATAATAACAGTAAGTAATAATGTCCGAGTACTCGTCTTAGAAAGGCAAATTATGGTAGGCTCCCAAAAGTGAAAAACGTGATGGTTTTTTTATGTTTGATTTATGCATAGAATTGAGGGACAGAGAGATTTAAATGGGTGCTTATTAACTTGTGGTTACATTACACTGTTTGATGTTTCTTTTGTAGAGTAAACCACTCTTTCCTGCACTGGATAGTTTAGAGACACACAGTATGTTCTTTCTCTTGTCTTTTGTGTGACCAGTTTAAAGTCTTCTTGTAGCATTGTGTAGTCTTTGGTGGATTAATTATTTTGTGGTTCTGGCCATAATGTAGACCTTTATAGGTTTCCCTTTCTTCCCTTTTGCATAAGTTACAAGCCAGACATCTTTGGTATGCTTTTTTATGATATAGAATATTGTATATTCTTAGGTAAAGGCATTACAGAACCGAAAGCAAATGGTTTAGGTGTGTTAATCGTAATTTATTCAACATGAATTGATTAGTCATTAAAAATTTGACAGATTCCATTTATCAAAACCTAGAATTCTTCTGGGTGCTTTCCTTATCAGCTACAGGGATTGTGATGTAGTTGGATTTTATTTAGCACTGTTTCAAGCAGCAAACTGCTTAATGATATTGGTGTTTGTTTAGATAATGTGACGAATGTTGTGAATAAGGTTCGCTCTGATTGGCTGAATAGTTTTCCTTCATCACCAGCTGCAATACCACCTCAAAGCACTCGTCCAGAACCTGCTTCCTCTTCTGTGTTGCCAAACGTGTCTGTAGCTACAGAACCAGTCAAGACTACAAAGTTGCAGGGTGAACGCATTGAAGCAATGTGAGTAGTTCAGCACTGATTTTCTGGTCACTGGAATGAACATTTTCACTAATGCTAGTAGCTGTACTGTTCGGGTGCTTTTCAGAGTTTCCGAAGTCATACTGTTTAATGTTCTTTTACAATTCAAATTATTAGTCAGTTGATAGTATTCTTACCTCACTCAGCAGATTTTTGAATTGCAGCAAATCGAGTGAAAGGGGAAATCTCTTGTTGTATTGCCTTCAATCAAGGAATGAAGTACTATAATAAATCTATGACTGCCTTAAATTCTCGTTACTTATTAAGCATTCATCATTCAGTAATTTATCCTTACAGTGAGAGGTGCAAATTTTCTTTTTCTGGTAATGAAGTTAATTAATGGGCTATTAATTGTAAAAAGCAAAATGCTTTTTACAGGTTACGTGAGACTGACGAATTACTGATGAAGAATTTGAAACATTCGCCAACTGCAGTTAGCAATTTTGCTCGTTCTGAAGAGAAGTCCGACTCGAGTAAAGAAGCATTTAACATTAGCGACTGAAGCCAAACTTGCAGCAACGCCTGAAGAATCTACTGCAACAGCGAACGAATGGTCTCTTAGGTTAAGGATTCTAAGACAGTCAGTTGAGAAGCAAACATATTATGCGATTCCAATATTTGTCAAGTAGCATTAAGTTGGAAGATCTGCCTTGTGTAGGTTTCTGTTTGATACTTGTTTCCATATGATGTTTGATTTCTAACCAGTTACATATACCCACTTCATTCACGGGCACAAGGTTAGAAGAAGGATTTTGCACTTTCTGACACAGATTCATTGATTTATTGTTTTTAAATGAGCATGCTTTGAATTTGTATGGTTTACTGGTTTTAATCTTTGCAAAATTTCTTAAATTGGCCAGTCTTGTTAATATTGTTTGAGTGAGGTTAATTTGTTTGCCGGGCAGCCTTTACTGATAATGTACATTTTTTTGATTGAGAAGTTAAATTATCAAAGTAGGGTTTTAAGTATCCAGAAAGACTCATTGACTACTGTTTTACAATATGTTATTTTATTTATTAGCGTGCAATACAAGTTTAACCACCAGATACAAAACTCAGTTTTCAATAAGCTGTCATGACATTTATGTACAAAACTGTATCTAGTAATAATTTACAACCATCATACTATATTATGTTCAACTCCTCCAAAATTTAAGTCAGTTTTGTTGTAAATGATTGTTCCGATGTGTTCTATGTTGACTAGATAAGTAAATGAATAAAAAAGGTGATAGAAAGAAACCACTATGCATAAAGATGATGCCTGTGACGGCCTATATTGGCTGGATATTTTATTATTGCAAGAGAATGTTCATTAATCCACAAGTCAAACTCGTTTCCAACCCCAAATCTGACAAAATCCAACCCTGGCACATAGAAGCAGCTTGCACTTTATGACACACCTTGTTAAAATAATAAAATTTGCACTTCACTAAATGCATAATTTTATTGAAACAAACAACAAACATGCTTGAGATTTCTCAAATAGGTTTTACACAGTTTATGGCACTCCAAGTGGATCCCTCTGCTGAAGATAAAGACCTGGGTTCCCAGCAGCTGTGGCCAGTAATTTATGCCATGCCATTAAACCTAAATTTGACTTAATGTTATCTAGCCTGGGTAAAACATATTAGTTATTAGAGCCAACCCCAGCTTTTTAAGAGCAACACGACTATTTGACTTCATAGATCGATGCCTTGCCATTGTCATGGATAATAGTGCTGTGTAAGAGCACTAAATTTAAGCAGATAATTCATTCTACTAGGTATGGAGCATCACATTATAAAAAATTAGGTCATTACTTCTAACAATGGAATGTTGTATTATAAAAAACAGTGTCAGAATCTTTAATTTTATTTGGTTCTGAATTTAGGATCAAGAAGTTGACAACTTAAAATCGTTGTGCTATTAGATGAAATATTACTTCTGCGTCTGAAGACACGTGCCACTTTGACTCCTAATAAATACAGTTATTCCTCAATACAGAACACTGCACTTAAATGTGTTAATTAAGTAAATGCATGCTTCAATTTAAAGAATTTATCTTAAATGACACGTTCAAGTTGAATGAAATAAAAATATAAAAGATTAGTAAAATCGCTTGAAATGCCTCCATAATGACCATTTGTGTCGCACTTGGAATCAGCCTTTACTTTGTGCCAAACCTTTACTCGTAGTCAACCATTTTGCCACACCTCTTGCCAAGAACAAACCACTTGTACCACAACACTCCAAATCAATCATATGTGCCACACCATCTCAGTCAACTATATTAGCGCCACATCTTCACTCTGAATATAATCTGTGCCACACCTATTACCATGAAAAAACCACTTGTGGCAAATAACTTAGTCCAGATCAACCATTTGTGCTGCACCATCTCTGAATAAATTACTCGTGCCACAACATAAATGCAGCTTTATTTGACTGTACATCTGATACAAGAAAAACAGAAAACCCATTTGGTACACTGGTAATAACACATCTTACTGAATTTCTTTAACTGATAGGCAGAATGTTTCTTCAGTGCATCCATCAAATGTCAAATTAAACTAATTTCACAAAAGCAGAGTTGCCATTGTGCTGTGCTGAAGGACAAAGCACCAGCATTAAACAACTGTCACTTCTGGCACCCTTGAGTTGGCACTGCGCGGAAATGAATCACTTTACGAAGTACAAGAGACCACTCTTGTCCTGCAGACATCGTCCATTCTTTGTGTAAATTCATACATCCATGTCGATGACTTGTCTCAGACGTCTTGGCAGCAGTCATGCTTCATCATTCACTTGCAAGAGACATAAACAGATTAAAAGCTAACAGTTAATTCTTTCACCTGTGGCGGCCTCATTGTCTCCAGAGCAGAATCCAAATCACGAGATAAAGTCAACACCTACGCAACACAAAAAGGCAATGTAAATACAAACTGCAATGCACTTCAGCAAAACAAAAGCACTTAAAAGGCCATGTTGAAATGATTGCTCAAATAATGAGATTTCACTGCCTCTACTTATACTGGTTCCCTGGAGTTGGCATTTTAGACACACAAGAAATGCAGATTTCATATTAACAGCCATATGTACGTATGTATGTATGTATGTCTTAGATGCCAAATAAAAACTTAAATAACAGTAATGAGAACAATGACATTAAAAAACAAAATATTTGTACAGTGTAACCGATTACCAAGTCGATATCTGATGTAGACAGTGGTGAGGTTAAGACTGACATTGGATTAACGACTCCAGGTGGAAGATGTACTGGACTGGTTGGAATTGATATGCTGCCTAAAAGGCCATCCAACCGTTCACTGGAAACAAAACACCAGAATCAAAGGCTGTAACATGTATATAATATACATATAATGGAGGGATCTGCAAAGGAAAAGGAAAAACATTGTAGAGTGCCAAGACCAAAAAATGGCGGACTCATCGTCTCCAGTTCAACAAGTTTGGAGGGCTATATGTCTGTTATACCTCCTCAAGAATCTGCACTGGAGAAGCAACAAAAGGCAGGAAGAACATCCAGGAAGAACATTGTTGAATTAAAGGCATATTGAATGTCGGCAGACAGTTACAAAGAAAGAGTTACTAAAGTAAAGATTAGTACTCTGCACTGTTACCAGTGTCCCTCTTTAGTTTATTTCTCATTCTCTCAACTTGAATCCAGTAATTGACCTACTGCTCACCTGTATTTGACAGCTCTTGCCCTCTGCTCTTGTTGATACAAAGCACCTCCATCCATAACACTGATATCGATAAAAGCACTGAAACAGTATCATCAATCAACTAACAATAAGCAATCACTTTTAGGAACAGTAATGCTTCAGATATGTACACAAGTTTACAAGTGCAGCGTATCTCACGGATATTCAGCACATGTTGTGAAACAGCTTCCAGCAGGAAAAGTCACAGTTGACCCAAGAAAAAACTTGTAACCTGAGAAACCTGAGGCTTCAAATTACATGCAAGACATGAAACTAGAAGTCCAAAATGGATAAAATCTATGCTTACTATACTATAGAGAAAAATCAGTCTTATCGAGAATAACAATATGTTCTTGATAATCTACAAGAACAGCCTTACCATAGGCCCTTTACCTTTGGGAGCCATAGTAAGCGCATGTTATAACAAGTTTCTGTTCTAAAGCTTAATTAAATTTCTGATCTACATCTCTCAAGCTGTTACATCAGAATTTTGCATTACAATAATGTGTGTCACGATGAGTGTATTATATGCCGACACTTGTACAGTGCCCTTTTTTGGCCTCGGCACTCTATAATTCATCTCATTATTATTATTTCTTCTTGCTTACACACAACAATCCAGTGACCCACATAAACCCAACAGAACTGAAGTTAATTTGTACAGGTGAGACAAGCAGGAAGAACACAAGTGGACTTACGTAGCTGTCTGATGTAGAATTTTCGAAAGGACGTCATGTTCGTTACTTCGTGCAAAAGAAGTCAATGGCGGAGAATTACTTCAACATAAACACCATCAGCAGTTCAACATTTTATCCCACATAACATTTTCAACAATTAAAATCATTTGATCTTCTACAGTAATAGCTTAACATTTTCAACAATTAAAAACTGATCTTCTATAGTAATGGCCTCATATTTTGAACAATCAAAAGTTTATTCATTATTGGGAAAACTAATTTTTTTATTAAGAAAAATTTTAATGCGCTAAGGTAGTAATGGCTTAATATCTTCAACAGATAAACTTCAATTAATATCCTATTCTAATATGGATTCATATTGTCAACAGTTACAAACTAATTAATCTCCTGTGGTAACGGCTCATTATTTTCAATAATTAAAACTGAATCAATCGTAAGTATTGATACTTTTGCCTTAGTCTACCTTATATGTTTATGTTACATTAGGTTTTAAGCCCCAGCAGTTCAACATGGGATGCTCCCTTTCAACCCAGGCCTCCATCACTCTAGTCCACGCATTTACCTGCTCCAGAATTGACTTTGGAAACATGGTTTTTGCCGGTCTTGGATCCTCTTCCCTCTCCCAACTTCAGTCTGTCCTAAATGCTGCAGCTCGCTTGATTGGCAGCATTCCAAAGTTTGGCCATAACTCCTTATTCATGCTGGAAAAACTCCACTGGCTTCCAATCCGAGAACGCATCCAGTTTAAAATTCTGGTCCTTGTGCGCAGCTGCCTTGTTGGCAGTGCACCTATTTATCTAAGGGAACTCTGTGTCCCTGTTTCTTCTGTCCCTGGCCGCCGACTGCTGCGATCGGCAGTCCAGGGAGACCTGGTAGTTTCTATGGCTCGCATTACTACTGAACAGCGTCGCAGCTTCGCTGTTGTTGGCCCTGCTTCATGGAACAACCTGCCTGGTGACCTTAGGTGGGAATTCCTCTCTCTTCCTCCCTCTTTTTTCCGCAAGCGTTTGAAGGCCGTGTTATTCACCATTAGTCATGGGAAATTGGGCCGGGAGCGCCTCTGATGAGTTTTATCTTGAAGTGGCGCTTTATAAGTTTTAGATTACGATTACGATGGGTAAAGGGCTAAAGTCTGTCAAAGTGGGAGGTTAATGAGACATTTAGCACATACCAACTGGTACAGTTTAAATGCCCACCACACTGCACAGATATTTAGTATTTCAACATACAGGAACCTACCTCAACGTGTGCTCAGGAGGGTCGGCATTAATTGGGATAATCAACCGAGTATGTTCATTTGCATCAGTTTCCTGAATAATAAAATTTAAACTGAAACGTAACCTGTTTTGCAGCACTTGTAATTGGAACTCTGTGGAATAGTATGATCTCGAAGGTTTTCACTTCTCTTCATGCGGGCGACACCAAGTGTCAGTTCTTGAAACTGCATCAGGGGAAGGTCAGCAAGTGTTAAACCAGTCATCCACATCATGAAGTACATGAGGATTGAAACAGACGTATACCTCTGCTACTGTTGTGATAATGAGCAGCTGAAAAACTGACACTAGGTGTCAGTAGCATAAATGAAATGAAAACCAGAGATCATACCTTTTGTGGTTGTCCATAAAGGATGTCCATAATCAGAGAAGGACAGGGTCACACAAATGCGTACAAGGGGGGTATGCCCATCGTGTACATCCACATCTACATTTGGTTAAACTGACAACATTTCAGACTGTGCCTTAAACACTTTGCTGGTTCTAATTCAAGTCCTTTTGCTGGGTGTGGCAGTATAAAACTACCACACCCCGTAGCACAGTTAACCCTATTCTAGGCATTTCAACTCCATTGGAGTGCAGACCTTTGCAAAGAAGGGGGATAAAGGGGTCAGCCAAAGATGGACAAGGGGAGTGAGGGGTCCTAAATATGCCAGTTTAAGCCAATGTCCTAGAAATTAGGCAGGTGTAACAATACACCACAGTTAACATATAAAGACATACAGGTTTCAATTATAAAATATGATTCACTCAACTACAAAATGAACATTACAATCACACACTTCAATAGCATAAAGAAATGAGCACCACACTTGATATACTACACAGTACATATAATTATTAAGTAAACAAATTACAACCACTAATTTAATTATGCCGTAAATTGACATGCATAAACACTTGGTTGAAGATGAATGGTGAACATTAATACTGATAACATAAAATAGACCAAAGAGGCACAAACTCAAGCAATGACTCATTTTAGCCAACGGTACTTAGACTTGTCAATACAGTTGTGAGCCCTAGAAATCTTGATCAAAGCACAAACGTAGTGACAATAAACTAACAGCCTTGCCATTTTCATTGCTGGGCTCAACAACAGTCAACTCACCTATTCACATGCTCACACTTGTCACATGCTTCAGATTCAGGTTTACTCACCTTGTGTGCATAATAAGTGTAATAAATACCAAAAACGATCTTTAGCTACAACTCCTGAAAAGTTGGTGCCACAAAGTAAGACTCACAACCGAGCTACACTAATGGGGAGTTGCAGATACTTCATAACTCCAGTGTTTTAGAAAGCCTAAATTACTCGCCAACATTTAGAAAGTTTCCATTTTTTCCAAATGCTATACAATGGAATGTTTTAAGTCATGAGGCGAGAAGCGTTTTGTAACCTGGGTCCCCAATACTGATTACACGGCATGTCTCAGCTGCCTTTAAAACCGCGGTATAACCTTATCTAATTTACCTATTTTATCTATTCGCTTTAGCAGCGAGCAAAATGTGTTTTGTTTTCAACGGCTACACTGGACATCGAAACACTAAGAGCACACTGCTGATAATTTACGTACATCGTCGTACGAATTCTCTTCTCTGCTGCAACAGCAACCCATTTTCGCGACTTAAAACCTGGAATTCTCAGTCGTAGGACGAGGAATGGACAGTTACTTAAAAGGTTCATAAAAGCAAAGTCCTGTCACATAAACAATATTCAAATTTCTTCAAATGATCATCAGCTCTTCAATGCTACTCTCATACGAGGCCCAAACCGATTGCTTATGAGTAAGTAAGCAAGCAAGCAATGTCATGTGACTCTGCTGTACCTCCCCACTACTCACTCATTACCATGCACTGATCACGTGCCCGTCATTGATCTACCTAAATAGCAGATAATTACTCTTTAATTAAGTAAAAAATTAAGTAATTGCTTTTCTAATAATAGAGACCAAGGGTGCAGATACTGTAGAAGACCAGGATAGAATTTAGTCGAGAGCAACGAGATACGTCAGCGAGCCAGCGAGTGCTCTGAATCAAGATAAGAAGGATGTATTGTAGAATAAAACAAAATTATTTCCATTAAAGATAAAAGCAAGAGTCAAATTCAGCTACGCAAAGTTGTAGTCCAACCATTCAAATGAATAAGAATTTTTGTTAATCGCGTGGACCATATTTGCTCATTTTAAAAAGTAAAAATGACTGATTGGCGTTTCTAGATTATTTATTTTTGATTGCCACTACATTCTGCAAAAATTTAGAAATACTACATGGTCTTCTGGTCTCTGATTTGACCTGTGAAAAGTTTGCATCTTTTTCGCTGCATTTTTGTCGGTATGCCATTACCACTTACTTACTCACCAAAAGTACATGGGCACTGCTTCGTGAATATGGCTTTATTTAAATTATTGCGTGTACCGTTTAAAGTGGATGTTACTCAGAAGCAATTTGTCTACAGCAAATCTTGTTTCGGTCACCAGGCAATTGCAGTGAAACAAGTGCTGTCAACTGAACCGGATGATATAAAACCGTCGACCGTGACTGTAAAAGTAGGTGAACATGGTCAATCGAGCGATAATTGAGAAGCCCGATGTGCCGAACGTTGCAGGCCAATTACAGTGATCTAAACACTCCACACAAGTTTTCCTCGGCTTATAGCTATTCTGTCATCATTTCTCACAAGCTGTACACAAGCTCCATTCATCTTTTTTCAGTTACCACCTACGCTGCATCAGCTGTATGGAGCGATTCTCAAACGACCGGCAGCAGCGCTCTTCCTTACTCATTATTACAATACGCGTACGTCTAGTAAGTAAACAGACATGTGCGAACAACACGAACTTATACACCAGCCTGGGAGTTATTGTTATTAGTTCCATGGAAACTATCCATGAGCCCAAAACGAAAGATTACCCAGCTTCCTTTTAGGGTGCTGAGAAATTGTGGCAGTTTACATTGCAGTACTCAAGGTATGACACCACTGCATCATCTCTTGATCACTTTCATACTGCCCAAGTTAAAGGCCAGGTTAACTATGTGAGCTTAGCGCATGGTGCTTTGAGAGTCTTATAAAGATAATGTATAAATGTACTGCCGGTACTTTAAATATATTGCACAAGTGAAGATCATGGCTCATCCTTCTAGACCAGGCTGTCATGCAACCAGTGCCATAAGCATCTCTGCTTCTATTTGGCTAGCGATCGAAGACCTTTCAGTTAGGTTGTATACTTGTGTTGTCAGGACGGGAGCACTAATGAGGAGGTTTCTTGAAGAGGTGCTATATAAATGTGTTCGTACAATTATGATTACGATTGTTGTTTTTCTTGTGCTAAGGGTTGGATACGATCTGTTCGTGAACACAAAGAGCATGTCTTCTTTCATATTAATGATGGTTCGTCTTTTACACACCTTCAGATTGTCGCACCTGTAATTAAAGTACCCAGGCAAGAAAACTTATTGGAAAGAGTTTGTAGAATTTTGCTTTAAAAATATGTCAGATATGCTAAAAGTGAGTTAGTGTAAAAACTTATGATAAGGTTCCCTTTGGTCATTCTTTCAACCTGGCATTATAGTTTTATAGTTATATCTAGCTTAGTTAAGTTATAGTTAACTCAAACTTCTAATTTAAATTACAGTTAAATATAACTTAGTTAAATTATAGTTAAATCTATCTGGCAATCGTAAAAGCTGTGCGATGTCATTGCATGTCAAGGATTTAGTTGAGCTTCTGGTAACATGATCTCAGGACTTGGGTCTTGTCTCTATTCTGTTCACTTATGTATGTGTATATGTATGTATAATTATGTATGCATGTATGTACATATATGATTGCATGTATGCATGTATGTATGTATGTATCACTAAATTTATAAAGCGCCTTTTAAGTAACTCACAAAGGCGCTGCAGCACGGCTACCTAACGGTCTCTAAATAGGAACGTCTTGAGACGGGCTTTTGTATTTTGTATGTACATGTATATATGTATGTGTATTTTGTGTGTGTGTGTGTAGGCTTTAAAGTTTTGTTAATAGGTTGATAGACAGACAGACAAAGACAGGTGATTTCAAAATTGTAGCCTGTTACGGAAACTTTGAAGTTGCATTTGTTTTCAGATGATTCTGGTCTGATGATGTTGTAGTGCTGCCACATTTGGAAGTTGTGTAGAAGTAGTTGGAACTCTGATCAGAAGTTTACAACCCATGCAACAGGCAGTTGAAGTGAAGGCTGAAACAATCACTGTTCTTGGCCGCTGTAATTTCCGCGTAAGAAGTGTAAACTTGTGTATATTGGATCTAATAGCTGTCAGCTGAAGATTTGCAATTTTCTAAAGCAGTTCATTTAAATTGTGAGACTGAGTTCTCTGTGTCTCATTTCTCTGTAATTGGTTTTTCTATTTTATGAGTTATTTGCAGACTGTGTGAGAAGAGACTGATAGCTTGCTTGCCTTGCAATGTGGATTGTGCTGTTTCGAGTCTTTCCTAAGATGGTGCCAAAGCAGTTGTGTGCTTGTTTGAGGTCCCTGCGAAGCATTGTAGGGACCTCAAACAACACACAATTGCTTTGGTACCATTGATTGATGTATTTTCCTAATATTGATATTGGTGATATATAAATATATGAAAAGGAACAAATAAAATGACTGACTGAATGTTTGAACAATTGCATTGTAATGTGTGGTTCAAGCCTTTGCTGAGATCATCAGTTGCACTTCAGATCATCAGTTGCACTTAAGATTATCAGTTGCATCTAAGATCATCAGTTGCACTTAAGATCATCAGTTGCACTTAAGATTATCAGTTGCATCTAAGATCATCAGCTGCACTTAAGATCATCAGTTGCACTTAAGATTATCAGTTGCATCTAAGATCATCAGTTGCATCTAAGATCATCAGTTGCACTTAAGATTATCAGTTGCAATTAAGATCATCAGTTGCACTTAAGATTATCAGTTGCATCTAAGATCTGGTTGACTCTCTTATGATTTGATTAATGGGTTTATTTGTCTTGATAACAGGATTACCCATTTAAGGCGAAGAAGCGACATTCGCTCGATTACATTCGACAGTTTCCTCATCTACGGCCTAGAACTTTAACATTTGGTGCTCTTGCAAGAGTTCGAAGTGCTGCATCAAAAGCCGTTAACGATTACTTTCAAGTGAGAAAATACACTCACACTCACATATGGAAATCAAATGGTTAATACTTATAAGCAGTTTCTGTTGTTATGTAGTTCCTGGTCATTTGATTTTTGAAGAGTTATTAACATTAGAGCTGTGCAGTTGTACTGTTATGATGTTTGCTTAGAGTCAATCTGTTTATGCTTTCTTAGCTTTATTTAAAGTTAAAATTAATTTTATAAATATATAGAAGTATGTGTTGAAGTGTGATTTTGCCATGCAGGTCATGGTTTCTATTGTTTCTGAGTGTTACTTGGTGTTAGAAAGAGGGCTTCTGTCATGTACACACACCTATTCTGACGTCTAATGATTGTGAAGGCGCTGGAGAAGTCTTTAAGGTCGAGGTAAAGATCTGTTTTATTATGCTGTGATCTAAATGCCTGTTAGATATAATACATTGCAATTTAAATTCCTGTAGATATGAAATATGAGTTCTGCATTCTTACTGTATTCATTGAACACCTGTAACTATCAACTAAAGTTTTTAAAAATTACATTGTAATTGTAATCACAAATGTGTATTGTACCACTTCAAAAGAAATTCATCAGAGGGGCTTCTGATTTACAATGTTGTATAGGTTAACTAAATATCCATTATTATTTTATAAGGCCTAAGCAGTCAATTTGAGCAATCTTTCCATGTCTTCATTTTTTATTTGAAATTTAATTTAAACTAATTTCATGTAGAAAGACCGAATTCAGTTTCATTAGCCAAGTTCTGACTTGTTCATTATGTGCCTTCGATCTGTTGATATATGCATGATGAAAATTCTGTCTTTAGCCAGGTGAAGGGCAGATCCTTCAGACTCTTTCAGAGGGAACAGAGGAACAGGAGGATGGAGGATCAGATGTAGCTGACTCTGCTGAGGATCACTTCTTTGGTGTGCCCACATTCCTTACAGTATCCGGTCAGTTGCACTTGGAGGTTCTCAGCGGGTCAGTCAGTCCCTCGGATTCACATTGCTAGTTCATTCTACTCAGTTTTCAAAAAATTTTATCTAATCTGTGCCTTGGTTATTCTCTTTCTGGGATCCTGTAGATATAAAGAAAGCAGAGAGAGCTATAGAAGTTTTTAGATTAAGCTGCTGAAGAATTTAGAGAATTTCATCCAATTAGCATTATTATGCATGTGTATATATATCTGGAAATTACTGTAACTAGTGCCATAGAAGTACTACTTAAACTTAAAGGCACTCCTCCACAGCATGAATGTTAATGTTCTAAAGAATGACTAGTTCATCAGTTACCAAATGATACAAGACCTTCAGTGGTAGTGTATACAGATGTATACATTTATATAGATACTTAATATAGCACCCTCGAAGTACATATACTCTCAATAGCACTGTGCTTGCTAGCCTAGGCGGTTTTAAATTTCATTTTAAACAAGTTTATCTGTAAGCCAGCAATGCTAAGACAGCTGGTTAAGTCGCCACTGGCAGACACTCGCATGCATGCAGAGCCCAACCAACGTAATCACTTGCATCCATGTGAAGACAAACCAGAAAGGTCCCATCCATGGTTGACAGTTTTTGTGTGTTCTGCAGTGTACAAGCTCTTCTTATTCCTTAACATTGAATCTATTTTTAATTAATTGATCTTAACAGTTCTGCAAAGACTTAAGAATGTACTTACTGTTTGCTTCTTTTAGGGCATTTTCTAAAGTCTATACTTTTGGACCGACATTTAGAGCTGAGAATTCACGCAGTCGTCATCATCTGTCAGAGTTCTATATGATTGAAGCAGAGATAGCATTCACGGAAACTCTCCAGGATGTCACAAAAGTAAGCTTTATCTCACCAGAACTCATCCAGATCCTCTGATTGATTCTTCTAAATGAGAACTTATTCTTTATAGTAGGTCACAGTGAGCTTTAACTTCCTGAAATTACCTCACTGTGATCATTTCCTAAACGAGAACTATCTTTGTAGTAGGTCAGAAATCAAGTTTTAACTTCCTGAAATTGGTTTGTAATGATCTTTCCTAAGTGAGAACTGCCTTTTAGTTAGACCTTCTATCTAACTACATGAAGATAACTTGTTATGATCATTTCCTAATTAGAACTGTCTTTTAAAGCAGGGATTGTATTGTAGTATATATCATACTTGTTTTGGTAGTTTATAGAGGGAATGTTGAAGTTTACATCAGAACAAGTTTTGAATTCATGTCAACCAGATATCAAATTCTTCTCAGATAATGCTTCAGACAGTAAGCACGAGGTATGTTAGTTAACAAATGTTAATCAAAGACATACACTGAAAAGAGTTGATGAATGTTAAAGTACAGGTCAGACGACTGGTCTTACAATTCATTTGTAGGGACCTATATTCTACCACCTCGTAATTACTGTACTTTCAAATGTAATTATCCAGTAAGTAGACAGAATTAAAGAAGGAATACGTAATAGTGTAGTAGTTAGCATGCCTTACTGTCATCCCAGAGGTCAGAGGTTCAAATCCCGGCCAGGACAGAAAGATGTCTCAAGAGTTCTACTCCACTTGTGCCCTTTAGCAAACTCGGCTGCAAAATGAGTACACTGACCGTACGCTGTAGATGGGAAGATGACTTGGCGAGGGAGAGGACTGGGCCACCTGGTATCGTATACCAAGCTGCTAACACTTCATATAGCCATCGCTGCCATTTGGAATTGACTTAAGGAACTGCTCTTCTCCTAAATACCAATACTGCTTAAACTGCTTTCTAAACGCCTACAAAATTGCTTAAGCAGTTCAGGCTTTGATGTGTAGTTGTCATTTTTGAGCTGTCTAATTCTGAAGTGTATCTTTTCTTTCTATTTTTTTTAGGAGATTGTAGAAAAGTTTGTGACAAAGCCATTTATTAGGTATTTTATCACTAATTATTATTAGGTATAGAATAATTTCTTTAATATTTCTAAGGTGGAACAAAAATCAGAAAAACTAAACATTGCCAGTTTCTCCTTCTGTGAGTCAGTTTCTTAATTTTTGCTTAAATATTCAGAAATTTACTTGGAGGATTACCGGGTGACTTGATCAGTTTGAGTAGGTTTTGCCTAAGAGCAGTTTTCTGTGAGAGGTATGATATAAATTTAAATGGGAATAATACCTTGAGACAGATGCTTTATATCTTTTCATTTCCCTCTGTTTAGAAACCCATTCTGTTTATCTGAATGAACAAAGAGCCATGACAGATTAAAATTGCAGAGTTAGTTGGTTAGTCATTTAATCATTTGGACACTTAATGTAGCACCTTTTAAGAATGCCACAAAAGAACAGCCTGCCCCACCATAAATGATTGTTAAAGTCGTTTGGAACAAAAGTTTAGTAAGCCAACAGTAACTGGAAAAGTCGTTGCTGATGGGCTGTGACACGTGCTTACAGCCCAGATTCCCATTGTCATATCGTCGGCATAGGAACACCATTCTTCTCAGTTATTACCATGAGCTGCTAAATTATTGTCATTATTGCTTTTCTTTGATGATAGTTTGATTCATTCTTGAAACTCTAACCTTACCATAACTCTTACCTTAACATTTTATTTTTCTAAAATGTTTCATTTCTGTTCTTTCAGGTAATGATAAAATGTCATTGATTCGTTTTGGCGTTATGTGTGTCATATCTGAAATTTTTAGATTTTGTTTTATACCTTTATTTGCTCACAGCATGACTTATTCTGAAGCTATCGAAATTCTGGAGAGGAGTAGTTGTCAATTTGAAAACAAAGTTTCGGTCAGTCAGTTTTAAACTTGAAACTATAACTTTTTTAAGTTAATGGCTTGCTTTTTAATTTAAAAAAAGATCAGGATCTGTTGTGCAAACCATAATCAGAAACGTCTCAGAAGCTTAACAGAATTGTTGGCCATTTTCTCGTGAAAGTCTGTTTGTTATTAAACACCAATGACAGTGAACAAGCCAGGTACTTAGAACGTGTGTGAAGTTAGTAAATCTGAATCTAAGCTTAGTGAATCCGAATTTTAGGCCACAGACTATGTATGAACTTAGTTGCTCAACTTATAATCTGCCAACTGAACAGATGCAATATGAATTATAATGGTTCACATTTTGTAGTGGGGCATAGATCTGCATAAGGAGCATGAGCGACATCTGGTGAGACACTGTGATGATGTGCCTGTCTTTGTGACAGATTATCCAGCCAGCATTAAGCCATTCTATGCCAAAATGAATGACGACAACAAAACAGTGAGTGCAATTTCTTGTAGTGCAATTTCTTATCTGCATGTCTCTTTCAACTTGCTTACCCACTGTAGCCTGGCTTCTGGTTTCCATCACCTATTGGAATTTGTCCCGGGCTTCTCCAACGGATTATGATTTTGGATTGCAGTTATGACTTGAAGCAACCATCAACTGATGCCTTGAGCATTATGACGATGGCACTGTAGAAGTCATTAGATTAGATTAGCATATCAAGTAGTAAGCCAAATCCCTTGAATTCAGTCTTTATTCTTAATAGGCATATATTTTTTCTTTAGTATGTACAGCATGTATGTATGAATGGATGTATGTAAATGTTAGACACTTAACACAGTGCCTTTCAGCTCTGTTTACCGTGCCTAACCCTACCATAGCTGACATGTTCAGTTGGGTGTGAGGTGTTTGTAGGTGGCTGCCGTTGATCTGTTGGCTCCTGGAGTTGGAGAAGTCTGTGGTGGAAGTTTACGTGAGGAACGACTGGAGGTTCTTGAGCAGAGACTGAACCAAATGGCGCTTAAGGGTAATCTCGACTGGTATGTTGCACCCTGTTGCCTTGTTGTTAGTTAATCTCTTGTGGCCAAATGGCGCTTAAGGGTAATCTCGACTGGTATGTTGCACCCTGTTGCCTTGTTGTTAGCTAATCTCTTGTGGTTCAGTGCTAGTGGAGAAAATGTAGTTTAGTTTTCCTTTGGAACAAGTTGGCAGGTTGTGTATGTGACACCACATCAGTAATGGTTGAAACAGCTGGAATAAAACAAGGAGAGTGCACTTGCTTTAACGGTGGAAGAATAACCATGGTTTTCATTCATTCACTCAGGGAATTTATGCAGTGTGCCTTGAAGAAAGCTACTCAGAAGCACCTGCACTCTGCCCTGGTTTGGCAGAAGAGAACAGTTTTCAAACGTTGATAAAAGTTGCTTGTTGCGCCACTCACTAGAAGACAAAACAAGTCTGTGGAAAGGCTACATGTATTTCAGTTAAATGAATCTATCACTGAAAAGGCTTGGTTGGCGTTTTCTTGCTTGTGCTGATCTGATCAAGTGACTTCTGTTGCACCACTGTTGTAATGGAATTATTTTTGTTGTTTTGGATATGGTGCACATGATAGATTTTTGTTGATGTATTTTTCTCAGGGGTCTCCTTAAGGTAGGAAGATATATTGAAAGTATGTGCATAGCTGATATTTGTATAGTGGCTTGTAATATGTAGTCATTGTTTTCATGTCTGCTGTTGTCTGTTGTGGCTTAGGTATCTTGACCTGCGTAGGTTTGGTTCCGCCCCACATGGAGGATTTGGCATTGGGTTTGAACGGTATCTTCAGGTGCTGCTTGGAATTCAGAACATCAAGGATACAATTCTCTTTCCACGTTCAGCCAACAGTTGCCGATTATAGCCTTCAAAATTTATTTTTTTACAATATCGACGTTTTATTACTTAACAAGTGACTATTTGTACTGTATTTGTAATTGGGTTTGAAAATTACCTTCAGGATTAATTAGCTGTAAATTACCTAGATTACTGTACCTTCAAGATTACCTTGCTGTAAATTGAGCTGGAACACTAACTTCTCGGAGGAATGTAGGAAATAATCTATGCTACTCGTATTAAAGTTGCATTTGAGTTGACTCAGTTTCCGTAAGATAAAGTTTTATATAGGAATGCACAAAATAAACAAGTTGACAGATACTTAGTTTTATTGTCAACTGACATATGATGCATTAAACCTCTAAAGTCCATTACTGGATTTTACCCGGTAGGTGCTGGAGTCCGTTACCGGATTTCACCGGGTTGGCTCTGGAGTCGATAAGGAAAAAAGCTGGAAAACACCAGATTGTTTTAAAGCATTTGTTCAAATACTAATATGTTTCATAAGATGATTTCTTTTGGTGTGCGGTCAGAAAACATGTTAATCCATTTAAATATAGTAAAATTTGCAGTTTTGAACACCTTTCAGAGGTAAAAAAAATAAATTTTGAATGAGGCATTTCATTTCATAAGGTAAACACCGCTATGCGCCCTTACAATTTTGACGGTTATGTGTCATAAATAAGGCCTTGTAGTGGATATGTTGATACCGTGGTTTCTTTTGCTGTGGCCTGACATTTCATTTATGAAAAAGTAAAGCAACTAAGCAAACGCATTGGCAGTTTTCCACTGTACAGAGATTTGTTGAACTACAAAAAACTCAGACTGGTTATTTTTATTAATATTAAGCTGGTCATTATTAAAATATGAGCCTCTGTATATTGCTTGCCATTATAATGCAGATTCTGGTGTAACACCATCAGGGACATAATTCCCAAATGAAATTTAGTTTGGCATAATGACATCATTATCTAATGCAACCTTGTTATACCAGTGTTTTCATATGGCTTTCAAAGGTGGGGATTAGCTTAGGGCAGCCTTGCAACTGATTCTGACATGTTAAGATAATTCATTATTTCCCAAAGTATCAATAATTTCTCATATATGATTGAAGAATGTATGTAGGTTACAAGCCTTGTAATATTAATAGTATTAATATGTCATTATCATTATTAGTATTTTTATCTGAAGTAAGCATATTCCCTCACAAAGAAAAATTATATAAGAAGCTGCTTTTATTATGATGATAATGATTATCATTATTATTTTTCTTATTTTGTTATTATTAAATTTATATCAGTACATATTATTATAATATATGTATTTATTACCATACTACATGGACTACATGTAGGCCTACTTACACTCATGTTAAAACCTTTTTATTCTGTAACAAGACAACCCATTTTTTTTGTCACACCATCTTCATCTAGGAGAAAGAAATTCAAAATGCAACATAATATTACATCATCGTCTAAAACTGTAGACTTTTATTATCAGTGCAAAACTAATTTTACATAAAAGTCAATTCACCGTGACTGCAAATGTTACATTCCGTGCTGCTGTGGATTGGAGCTCTTGAAAAATTTCCTGCTCAAAGGAAAGCGATTAGCAGATGAAATTTTTAGACGGTGTTACAATTTGGGAGGGAAGCTGGACGCGGTGGAATTAAACTTCCCGATTAACAAAACATCTTACAACAATTTGCCGAGTTTTATCCATGCAGGGTCAAATGCACTCAGTCTGTGAAGCCACACACGTTGCCCTGTTGGAATAACGTGTGCTGTGAAACGCGTTTGGCTAATGATCAGGAGGTTGCGGGTTCGACTCAGTGAACGACAAGCGAACGGGCAAGTTGTTTGCCCACACGAAGCAGTAGAATTTGGTACCGGCGTGAGCTGGAAAGTAAACCGTTAGTCCTGAGATGCACTGGTCCAGGACCTTGGGACTCGTCCACTGCCGGCTCAAGAGCATGAAGAAAAGGAGATGAGCGCCTCCCCTACGTCTCACTTATGGGATATGATATACTTTGTTTGGGTATTTTTTTATTACTTAGAAGAAAAACGTTCTAAAGTATAAACGTTAAAACTTCTAGCGGTATCGTTGTTCGTTTGCTTAATTAATTAATTGGGCGTCGAGGATTTTGCTATGATTTTTCACCGGGTACTTGGCGTCGTTAGGAGGGAACGTCTTATTACAGATAATCGTAATGTTTACGTAAAATGAATTGGAACCAGAGGTTCACGTTGCATCCATAACAAAGCTACTGAAGTCTGCGACAGAAATGAAAACGCTGAACTACACCAACTCTTAAAAAGGACAGAAAGACAAACCGCTATTGCTATGATGTTCCGCTGTTCGTAGTACGGCAGTGCAGAAAACCGGAAGTGCAGAAGTGCTGAGGCTGCATGCGAATGACGTTTGAGCATTAGATTATACGATCAGATATCTGCGGACGGCAGTTGAACTGGAATTATTCTGTAGCGCAATACACAAGACCGTAGTATAAGTGTTCTTCGGAGTCAGGATAGTGCACGGTGAGGTGTCTCCCTCTATCTCTTTCCCACTCTACCTTTTCCTTCTCTTGTCTATCCCTCTACCTCTATCCGTATCTTTCTCCTTTCTCTCTTCCTTCTCTCCGCCCGTCTCTCTCTGGCTCCGTTTCTGTATATCTCTGTGGATGGTTGGTGGTCACCTGGACAGATATGTCTGTGATCCGTTTGTATATTGTGAACAAGACCTCGGTTGCTGATGGGAGACCATCAGATGCTGTTATTGTTTCTTTGGTTTATCGTAGAAGCTGTCCGTCCGCTGCTGCCGTAGTTTGGCGTCTTCGAAGAGTTCCGCTTCGTCGACTAGACTCGAAGTGGACGAGATGATGAGCTCCTCGGACTCCGTGAGGTCACTGTTACAGTCGTCGTCTTCCGCCTTTTCGTTCTTCCTCGGTTTCAACCCGTCTTCATCTAGCGCCGATTTCACGTTGATCGACGTCACCGTTATATCGTCTATGGTTAAACAGTTACGCAAGTAAATGTAACGGATCGAAGACTTAGGCCTAACAGATAAATGTACACATTTTTCTACAGCGACTGTATGGCCTCGACCCTGCTCATTTTTCAGTGAATTAATCGGGTGAGATCCTTCACCACCGCTGCCCGTTTGAATGGGCGCCACGCCATTTAAGGTTCCCTTGTACGGACTATTCTAGCCTGGGAATCAAATCTCTGAAATAAGCCACGAACGGACACGAACCGGCATCCTCACGCACCGAGGCGCCTTGACGCATGCGTGTAGCTAACTAGACCAGTATTGATATCACCGTTGCGTCACGTACGATTAAGCAATTATGGCAAATGTAAAGGACTGTAGACTTGATTGACGTCTCCACTGCGCAGTATTTACGTACACAGTGTTATCACTTATTAGAAAGGTGAACGGATCTTTTTAGCCCGAAATAGGCCTACGTATCAGTGAATTAGGCCCATATAAAGCCGGGCTGCGCGACAGTCTAGTGGTTAGCGTGCTAGACTCAACCGAGAGGTCGGGGTTCAAATCCTCACCAGGGGCTGTATGCACGACGCAGGAGTAAGTGCTACTCCAGAGTAAATTCGGCCTACACCGGAGTAGAGAATCTATTTCGGCATGCACGATGGCATAGTAGCGACAACTCCTGGAGTAGCCAGAGAGCAGATCTCTTCGAGATTTCGGCTCCACTTACGCCCCCTACCCAACTCAGCAATAATGAGTACGGTGACTGTATACGGTCAGTGGGAAGACGAGGCGGCGAGGGAGAGGCCTGACCATCCGGTTTCATATGCCGAGGCTAAGGAAAATGAAGTCTATTACACTTTATACCCATGGCTGCCTTTTAGACTAGCTTCTTCTTCATGAAGCCGCATATGAAGCCGGATTGATGGCCGGTCCTCTCCCTCGCTACCCCGTCCTCCCTTTGCCAGTGTATGGTCAGTGTACTGAGTTGGCTTAGGCGTCATTGGGACCGAAATCTCGAAACAGAAGAATCGATCCGCGCCGTACATTCTTAGGCAGAGGCGCTACCATCGTAGATATATCATGAATAAATATCGTAAATATCATAAATACAATCAGTTCCGCACCATGACCTAAACTTTGTCCATTACCTGTGAATAGACGGTTAGCTCATAACATTAAGCCTGCAGCCAGGTTTTTATCCAGCTTATCTTCTTAAATGCAGTGGCGGATTTAGCTACAGGTGTGGGGGATGGTTCGCCCCCGCACCTCTCTTGGTTATCTGCCGGCGCCACACGGACCAGACCTTAAACTCCCCACTGCCTTTAGTCGGGTAGTGTCAGCCCTAAGCCAGGATAAAGAAGGAGGGCGACGTCAACGGCCTTTGATGTCATAAGATGTCGCCAAACTTTGGAAACTACTACCACCGGACCCTTGCATGGTGGACTGCCAGAGTGTGGCGCCCCTCTGGAATTGCTCTTGCCCCCGCGCAAGCAATCCTGGAGCCGCCACTGCTGACATGCATCAGTGAATTCGAATAATCGCCTGTGAAGAAGAAATGGCGAGTTTACTAATGCGCAAAAGACATTTGTTGAACACCACCCATTTATTATTAATTATTGGACTCTTGTGCGCGCTGACATTTGACATTGCAAAGCACTCTTGAAGAAGCTTGCTACTGACGATGCTGTATAAAATGTCGTGATTACAATTACAGTTACAGTAAGATCTTTACTTGTGTCTGCCGGTGGATTGTTGTTATCCTGTTGTCGTTTTGTTGTCTCAGCCTCAGCAGCAGCCGGAACTCCTTCGTTTTCTCCATCAGGATTCGGGTTATTCTCTGCCGCCTTCTCTGCCTCTGTTTGTTTGTTAACACGAAAATCACGGTCGTCGTTACGATCATCATATCCTACTGTCTTTGTTGGCAGTTGTTTGCAGGCCTACTAAGGCTATCGTGTAGGCCTATAGCTATTGGTCTATTTGTCGAAATAATATGGATTAACGAGATAACTTGGAAAAGTCAGCTTCAAAGCTCAAATCGATTCAGTTCAATCACTTTTGGGTTCTACTTTATTCTATTCTTTTATGCTCTCTTCTATTTTTTATATTTTAGATCGTACCCTACCCCGTCCTACAGGCCTGCTCTGTCTTGTCCTACCATACCATACCATACTCTGCCCTGTCCTTGTCTGTCCCATAAATCCTATCTTAACTCATCCTATTCTATGCTGTCCTATACCGTGTTATGATACGCTGTGCATTATCATTTCCCATGATGTGATACCTATCCTATCCTATTCTTTCCTATGCTATCCTATCCTCTTATATCTTTTTCCTCTACTATCCTATCTTTTCTTACCCTCTCCTTTCCTTTCCTGTTCTATTCTATCCTGTCCTATGCTCGCCTCCCCTTTCCTCTTCTATCATCTCCTCTCCTCTACTTTCCGCTTCCATCATATTCTATCCTATCCTATCCTAAGCTATCCCATGCTATCCTATGATATGTTATGCTATCATGTCATATCCTCTTCTTTCCTATCCTAGCCTATCCTCTCTTTTCTATTATATCCTTTTCTGTTTTTATCCTATATTGTTCTATTCTCTAGACTAGCCCACATGACGGTTCCTTGAGCATCAGTTACAGTGCATCTTAACCTAGTGCGAACAAAGACGGAGACAAAAGCTAGTAATAAGTAAGTAAGTCACCTCGTGCAGCCCTATCTCTCCATTGTTGTTTGTTAGTTGCGAAACGGTTGACCCATATCTGTCTCAGTTTGAGAGCCTCTGTCGCTGAAACAACAACAGTTCCACTCGATTTAGTCACAAGTAAGGCTAATTATGCTCTCCCAACGCTATCTTTAATCTAGATCTCAAATATTTAAGGCGACACGATAATAGGATATGCTGTAGCCTTCTGCGAACCTATGTAGGCCGAAGTAATACCCATAATTGTAAATGCCCATGATCTATAGAAAGCTTTATGCTGGGGACATACAACCCTATATTGATAGGGTTTAATTTGTACCTGGTAGGAGTTTGAAGTCGGCAAGAGTGTAAAGTATAAGAAAATGCATAATTAAATGAAGGTAGCCCCGTCTAATGGGAGGTGGAATGGATATTGTTTTCACAACCGCATGTTTCAGTTTCATCGCTGCACAGAAGAAGAGGCCGTAACCAGTCCAACCAACTAACTCAATGCACTGATGTTTTTCTTAATTCTTGTTTACTTCGCACAAGACCCACTTTTACTTCACACCAGCCCACTTTTACGTAGCTCCAGATCCACTTTTACTTCGCCCCAGATCCACTTTTACTTCGCCCCAGATACACTTTTACTTCGTCCCAGACCCACTTTTACTTCGCCCTAGATAGATCCAAGTTAAGAGATAGGGTTGTCCAAATTGATGTCATAATTTCGCTTGTAATTTTTTCCTTTTTTGTCGGGTTACTAGAATATTTTTACTTCACACCAGCCCACTTTTACTTCGCTCCAAATCCATTTTTACATCGCCCCAGATCCACTTTTACTTCGCCCTAGATTCACTTTTACTTCGCCCCTAGCTTCCAATCTTGGCTTCGTTCCTGATCACTGGACACTGGAAATATCCTAACTAAAGGCGTCTCTAAGGGTGAGAATGTCGGTTAGCGTTTCGGTCGGGACTAGCACGGTCCGTACACGGGAACCTTTAATAGCGCGGTGCCCATTCAAACGGGCAGCAGTGGTGAAGGATCGCACCCGATAAATTCATTGAAAAATGAGGAGGGTCGATGCCATACAATCGCTATAGAAGAACTTACAGGCCTACTTTTACATTTATGTACAGCCCTTGCAAATTCGTCAGTACTTACTGTTGTTCTGCTCTGACTTGGGGCTGTTGACTGAGGAGCATGATGAAGACGAAGAGGAAGAGAGACTGCTTGAAGAGGATTTGACTCTTGTCGCTTTGGTCGCCTGCGTTTGATTGGTCACCTCCGCTACAGCCCTTGCTTTCATGTCGTTGGCCATCTGTTGTTCCCTGATCGGCGCCGCTATTCTCTCCAGCATGTCAGCCATCACCTGGAAACTTGGATCTACGATGAAATCTATAAATCCTGAGGAAGAAAAAGAATGCAGGCAGCTGATTACGATTACTTGCTGCCATCCAGCAAGTGGTTCATGCGGCTTATGCTCATTCTTGCGGCTTGTGCTCATTCATGCGGATTATGCTCATTCATGTGCGACGCATGGCTATACTTTATTATAGGCCTGTTTGGCAATGCTGGTGAGCACGCACTTTGAAAGGTTCGAAGAAGGTGCTAGACAGGCTAAGTGTCAAGACACCTACGTACATGCTTACATGAATACGCATATACACAGCTCTACATACAAAGGATTAGACTATTATTATTATTATTATTATTATTATTATTATTATTATTATTATTGTTGTTGTTGTAGTTGTTATTTCTGTTCTTGTTGTTGCTATTGTTATTGTTATTATTATTATTATTATTATTGTAGTAGTTGTTGTTGTTGTAGTTGTTGTCGTTGTCGCCGTCGTTGTTGTTGTTGTCCATGGGACGATAAGGCCCATACCTATCTGAGACTCCGATATGTTTGTTGTCCTTCTGTCGCAGAGTGGCGATATTGGAAGACCGAGTTCACCCTCTTTATCTCCCTGAATACAAATGCACCCACAAGTTCAATGAAGTGTCGCACGAAGAAATTAATTATTTGCCTAATGCTTTCGAGATAAAAAAATTGCAGATAGTCTGACTTGATATTATTTGTCAGCACGTTGACTTGACTTCCAAATTAAACACCTCTTTGCTGTTTTATGTTATATAAGGACAGAGGGACAGAGAGATAGACAGAGAAATAGATAAACAAGGATACAGACAGACAAACAAGCACATAGACAGGTGCACATAGACAGACGCAGACACACGGACGCACATAGCCCAAAACTGAAAAATACAAATTAAAAGCAAGGCCGGAAACTGAGGCAGAGACAAAGATAAACAGACATAGAGTGACAGAGAGACAGTGACAGAAAGAGATAGACAGAGAAAGAAAGAGACCGAGAAAGAGAAAGAAGAGAGAGCAAGAGAGAAACAGAGATACATTGACTGAGAGAGAGACATAAAAAGAAAGAGAGAGAGAGAAAGAGAGAGAGAGAGAGAGAAAGAGAGAGAGAAAGAGAAAGAGAAAGAGAGAGAGAGTGAGAGAGAGAAAGAGAAAGAGAGAGAAAGATATATATATATATATATATATATATATGCTATAGTGAAGGAGCTTGTTGGAACCTGTCTGAAGAATTCTTCGATGAGTCTGTTCGTCCACTGTAAGTGCAGACTCCATTCTTTGGCCGGGTGACTGATGTCAGCACAGTGGACGATCAGCGATAGAGCCTTGGTTTTGTCAATGCTGCTGGAAGTCAAGACACCGTAGCAAGACCATCAGATCACCGACAGTCTCCATCCACAATCATCTACTAGGTTACTATTGTAGGCCTATACTACATGTACATGTAAATGTACACGTTTCTCTATAGCGACCGTATGGCCTCGACCCTGCTCATTTTCAATGAATTAATCAGGTGAGATCCTTCACCACCGATGCCCGTTTGAATGGCCGCCACGCTATTTTAGGTCCCGTGCACGAATCATGCTAGTCCGAGATTCAAATCTTTGAAACGAGCCACGATCGGGTTGCGAACCGTTATCCTCACGCACAGAGGCGCTTTGACGTACATGTTTACCAATGTAATATACCAACACCATCACCGTTTCCACTGCTTGTAGGCCTACTACTTATAATTATAACTATAGTTATACATTTCTTTAATTACTATAGCAGAACAGCAGTTCTAGACCAATACTTTTACAACAGCTATAATTCTACAGGGCCTAGAGTATAATTATACTATACAGAATTATTGTTGAGCGTCACAAATTTTCTTAATAATAATACAATACACACTGTAAACGTAATATTTCCGCTGTTGACTCACCAAGTTTAAAGTGCGTGTTTGTATTGGAATTTTTCGCGACATTTCGTTTATGAGTTATTGGGTTGTTGGCCTGCTTTGATTGGCTGGCGCTAGGCCAAGTCGAAGTCAGCAGGGATTCACGCTCGGACACTTTTTAAATATATGCTTCTGATTGGAGCGCTTCTACGCGTATTATCTGGCGTCAGCCATGACTCATAGGCATATCCGGACTTGTATGCTATTGCGGCGGGAAAAGCCTTATGAAAAGCGGATGTAAATGCATTAAAGAGAGTGTGTTTTGAGAAATTGTTGATAGTTCGTTGTGCGCACAGTTGGCTGTTTGAGCTACACATGTCGCTAATTACTGCTGACGTGTTTATAGATTCGTGCGTGTAGAACTTTCATGTTGGAGACTGAACTGTTTTGATTTGAATATATTGCAATAAAATGGAAAGACTGCGTGTCTTTTTCAAGTAAACTCTTCAAGTAAACTGGTCTACAGTTAAAAGCCCGACTGATACTCTACTTCGGAATTTCGCCGACACACACACAAACAGACCCACAACCATGTCACGTATTTTTTGAAACTGCGTTATTGCGTTATTAAATGAGCTCTTGACGAGTTATAAAGTGACGAAAAACAGTCGTAAGGGAGTAGTGAAGAGTGAGCTTACGGGTCACTGAGGCTGAGAAGGTTTTTCATGTTCTTGATCTGTTGGAAGTGAAACGACATGTCCGTCGAAAGAACAATCTCGATGACCAACGCTCGAAATTCCCTGCCACACGGAAACATTCACTGAGTTAGGTTTAGAGGCCTGTCTGTCTGTGTGTCTGTCTGTGTCTGTCTGTGTGTCTGTATGTCTATGTGTGTGTCTGCCTGTGAGTCTGTCTGTAAGTCTGTCTGTCTTTGTGTCTATTCTGTGTCTGCGTCTGTGTGTGTGTGTCTGTCTGTCTGTAAGTTAGTCTGCCCTTCTGTCTCTGTGCCTGTGTGCCTATCAGCGTGTTTCTTATGATGTGTAGGCCTACCTGTGTTGTTCTGTCGTTAGATTTGAGACGATGTTAAAGTTTTCGTCCTTGAGGATCTTGAAGGCGGAGCTTGCATGATGATTTTCGAGAACGGCCTTGTCGTTGTACAACAGAGCAAAATCAGAGCTAAGCAAGAAACCAACAAAAGCCTATTACATCACACTGAATCGCATTACATGACTTCTAATTGTAATTATAATTTGAGATTTATAGGGCGCCTCATACAGGATAAACTCAACAGAGGTGCTTCCGACCCGAAAAGTAAAATCACTGTTGAACAGTACAGTCTACTGAGAGGGGGAGAGAAAGGAGCTCAAGTCTCGAGGGAGACGATTCCAGCAAGTGGAACCAACGTAGGCAAAGCTTCTGGACTGGGCCGCAGCGGTACGCATGCGAGGGACAAACAGGAGATCTTGAGTGGCCGAGCGAAGGGAGCTACAGCCCGGCAACGAGGAGACCAAAGTGCAGAAGTCAATGAGGTAAAGGGGAATAGAGCCAAGAACACAATTGCGCATGAGGGAGAGGATCTTAAAGTGGACACGCTGCTGGACGGGGAGCCAGTGAAGAGTGTCACGAATATAAGACGAGATGTGGCCATATTTTGTAATGCCCCTATGAGACGAGTAGCGGAGTTAAGCACAGATTGCAACTTAGCAGAGTTGGCAAGCGATGGGCCGGTAAACAATACATCAAATCGCATTGGATTACATCAAGTTACATCATTTGCATTACCTATCGCATGACATAATCTACTGTATTTCATTGGCTGCAAGGATGCTTTCAGTAAGTGACACTTCGCAGTAAAATGTGTTTTCGGTTGCAATTTTGTTCGCAGCTCAAAATCTTTAGTAACAGATCGCAAAGCAGCTAGTCAAAGGTTTCAGGGTAATCCAGGAGACACAAGCAGTAATGCTGCAGACTGTTCATACGCTGAAGGTCACAGTTAACAGCTCTCTGTGTCCTTCTTTGTCACCTCTGTCTGTCTATCTGTCTGTCTGTCTGTCTGGTCTCACGGAAACCGATTTTTGTTCTTATTATGGTACATCTGGGCAACACCTCTGACGGACGCAGCGCTAATGAATAGTCTGCTCTTAGCTTCTGAGTAGTACTGTATAAAATTTGTATTTTACTATTGCAGTCATATTAGTTCTGCTGCGGGTGCCAGCCATTCTGCAATTAGCAGCACTCTCTGCCTGTAGAGTTTCATTCGTTGCATTAGTAAAAAATGTGGCTGTTTTACAATTGTCGATACTGTTGCTCCATTAATAAGGTAGCTTTCTGAGCAGCTGTAGTTTTGTACTCTCTTGCTGTAGGCTACCTTGTGTTGATGTGGAAGGCATTGGTAGTTCCCGTATGTTCGTAGTCATGAACGAGCGAAGCAACGACGGTGGCGAAGATCTCCATGTCGCTGAGCCAAAGCTACACATACAACGATCCCAACACCAACGTCATATGTAGGACATACGAAGCCCGTATGACCGGGTTTTGCTCCTACACGCGCTCCCATTTGTTATTTATATTCTTATATTTATATGTTATTTACACTAAATACACTAAATGGGGCATTGTAGCCGATTGGATGGAGCGCTCGGCTTGTAACGCGGAGAGCACGGGTTCGATCCTCCCATTAAACGGTTATTGTGTTAGGACCCTAAGCATGTCCTTCATTCACAATTGCTTCGCGCCTCCGATTCGGATTTACTGACCTTGCGCGCGTAACAAATGTAATACTAATAATACTAATACAAACAATAACAACAATATTAATAATGATAATAATATTATTATCTACATGTGGGTCCATACATAGGATATATGAATATTGTCATATGGGCTTCGTATGTCCTACATATGAAGTTGTTATTGGGGGAACGTTTAGCTGAACTTTGCTGAAATTGGAAAAAAGCTGACATTTTCCGTAGTGGAACGTAGGGAAGGCGCTGTTTTCCTGTTCGGGTCTTAAGCCGGTGTGCCACAACGTAGTCTCCCTCTAAAAGTCTCTTCTCTATTTCGGAACTGAACTATTTCGGAACCGATTTTTCCCTCCGGCGAGTCTGTTTTAGAATAAAACTTTGTTTCAGGATATAGTCCCCATCGGGACTATATAATGAAAAAAGTATCAGAGGGAGACATTATTTTATCCCCATTGGAATAAACTCTCCATCGGGGAGAATACTTCTTTGATAGAAACAAAGTCACATTTTTCTTAAGTTAACGATAATTTTAAGCCGCTTGATTTTATAGCTTCATTGTAAACCTAGTTATATGTGACAATGATAGATGAATTTGTTGTAAAAACTGAAAAGAAATAAAATGCAGAAAACAAAAATCTATAAAAGTTAAGTAATTGCTTTCAGTTGTTTAGATTTTCAACAAAGAATAAGGTAGATTTCTCTCGCAGACTAAAGGACAGACAGACGGACAGATGACGGACGGACAGACCGAGAGACAAACAGACCGACCGAGGGACAGACAGAAAGACGTACTTACGGAGACCCTGCTTTCGGAGAGGATGCTGTGCATCGTCTGAGTGACGTCTGCGGCGTGGACGAGGTTGTGGTAAGGGTTGTTGTGTTTGCTGTATCCCTGTTCCAGTTTCAGCAGGAAGTTGTCCAGTGACAACGTGTTGATCTGCACCAGGTGTACAACACGAACAACAACAACAATATTTCAGAAAGGCGTTGTCGAAAGAAGAACAGAGCGAACAGTAGGGGCAAGATGTTAGGGGGAAGAGAGAAAATGCCCTTTCATTGGCTCAGACTATACCCCACTGGGTGCAGTTTCCCAGTCTGAAGATAACAAATAGATCCTCCTGAATTTAGCAACTTCTCTGTTCCCCTATCCCTCCCGTCGTTCACCCATCATCATCCGTCTCAAGCCCCTCTATCTATTACTCCTCAGGTACGCCACTCAAAACTGAAGTCTCACCTTTTCAAGAAATCCCACCAAGAGATCTATCGAATCCGCCACCTTCCCATTTCCTAAGCTACCTTAAACACAACCCACCCTAACAGCTCCTTTCCCCTCTCTCTGTCTCTGTCTGTCTGTCTGTCTCTCTCGCTCTTTCCCTCTCTTCTCTCTCTCTCTCTCTCTGGTCTTCTGGCAACAGGACTTGGTTCTTGACATGGCATCTTTGGACAACCCCACTGACTTGACACAGAGCTCCATGAATCAGCTGGTGCCTTGCGCTTACCTTTAAGTGCGCTTTAGAAATTTCGAGTTTACGATTACGATTACGATCCTACCACTGGCGTAGTAATAGATTGTGCAGGTTGTGCAAAGCACAAGGGCCCACGAGGCCAGGGCCGCCTGGGCCCCCAAGGGACCAAGGTCCGGTTGTTCAATTACTTAATGCAAAGTAGCCAAAAGTTCTGTTTGCACAAGGGCCCTTGGAAAGCTAGCTACGCCATTGGATCCTACCACACTACTTCTTTATCAGTTCGAGTAGAATCCTTGCCATAATCTAGTGCAAACAGTGGGCTCAATTGTAGGAAATATATGTTATCAGAAGTCAGATTATAGGTGTCAAAGAGGGCTTATATTGCTAGCTTATTCAGAGTATGACTTTGGGGAAAATGCTCAAAATCTCTTGAGATTTCGTCGCCCACAAACAGAAGCTTCTTTCAACTCAGAGAAGCTTTGAAGGCGAAACGCGTAGCGTCTGTGTCTTACGAGATGCAAAGGCTTCGTGACACGAAAAGACAGATGGGACGGCTGGCGCTTGTCGCCTTACGCGGATAATAATCTATAGGCATCAGCTGTGCATATGCAAAATTAATGAAATACGTAACTTTATTCAAATGGCTTAACGATTGCCCCACCCATTCCATTATTTTGCCTTCAAGTTAGCACGGATATATTCAATGCACTGACGTACGTACATGTATATTATATAGTTCAAGATTTTATTGATATTCGCTGTAGGCCTTGAATGAACGAATGAATAAATGAGCGAGCGAACGAATGAGCGAATGTATGGATACATTTACACGGACGAATGGATAGATGGATGTAAATTTGCTTGTCACATGCAGATTATAAAGTACAAATAGTAAATTTCTAATCACAATCGCAAAATAAGGTCACTAACAAAAAGACGAAACATTACCAATACCCCGCAGTTAATAAATGCTTGTCATATATCGTGGGCGTGGACCAAAGATGCAGAATTTTATAGAAACCTTGAATTTATTGATGACGTCGTATTTCTGGAAAATCTCATAGCCGATATATTTGAGCGCATGTCCTTCTCCAATGTCATTGATTTGAAATACATCGAACGACCAGGTATCGATGTTCTGAGTCAAAGAAAACAAACATCCTCTAATTACTGAATCGCCATACATTACATAACTTTACGTGAAACTGCAAAATGAGTTCATTTTAATTTTACTTTAAGCCTTAATTGAGCACCGTACGATAGTCCAGCGCCAGTTCTTTCTTCAGAGAGAGACACAGAGAGAGACACAGAGAGAGGGAGACAGAGAGAGACAGAGAGAGACAGACAGACAGACAGAGACAGACAGAGACAGACAGACAGAGACAGAGACGGACAGACAGAGACAGAGAGCTGATGGTTGTCAAAAACGGTTCACATAATTATTTACAAATGATTTCAAGGCGTCATTGTTGAATTCAAATTTTACCTATTCTTTTCACTCTTTGTAAGTGCAAAGCATAAGAAAGAAGTTTTAGAATACCTTGTGCAAACGCCTAGGCTCCTATATGGTTAACAAGTAGGCCTAGCATTTAACATGACGGCTCGTCTAGTGTCGGTTTCTAACGTATCACACATTAGACCTACATATGATACGTTTAAAAAGGTATGTGCACTCCTCCGTGCTCATGACGAACCTTGAGACCAAGTGCTATGCAAATTCTGCGGAGTCCTGTAAATGTTAGCTGGCTGTACCTTCATCTGCAGAAGTACGTTGGGCGGTACGTGTAGACCAGCAGAGCTCGACATTCGCCTATAGATCCTGCATAGAATCAAATAGTTTGAGTCTTATAAGTGTGCTTAAGATTGGCTTTCTACTTAGTTCCATGTCAAATGACATCCATCCGGAAAGAGAGTGGGTCAGAGGAACACATGAAGCCAGTGGTAACAGGATGAGACTACAGGACTTCCTTTACTCTCACCGCATTTCGTAAACAATGTCATCATCATAATCATTATTATCATCATCGTCGTCGTTGTCAACATCAATATCATCATCGTCTTTATTTTAAATTACACGAAGGGTATATATGTTATTTTTGGAATCTCATACCTAAGATCATATGGAAAAGTGCTTCTGAAAACAATGGCATAGCTGTGTTGGACACAGACGTTACTGCTACAACTGCTACAACTGCTGCTGCTGCTAATGCTGCTGCTATTACTACTGCTACTGCTACTACTACAACTATTATTATTATTACTAATACTACTACTACTACCATAATTACTACTACTATTACTACTACTAGTACTGTTAGTAAGGGATATGTCACCATATTTTGACAGTGGTTATTACCTGTCGACGACTATTCCAGCTCGAATGGCATTGGCGACACTTCGAAACTTGAAGACTCGATCCTCGGGCTTTCTGTTCATGCTGCTCAAGGACCGGGTGAAGGTCGAGGTCAGCCACTCCTTCACGACACCGGAAACAGAATCCGTCTCAACCACATCGTTCAGTTCCTGCTCCTCCTCCAATAATCGACTGAACACCAGAACAGAACATCATATATATATATAACATATATATACATACATACACGCGTACATACAAACATACATACATACATCACACAGCGGATCTCCACGTAACTGCGCTATATAAATTTCAGCACACATACTTATATGCATACACACATACATACACGTAGTATATAGCCTATATCCATACATGCATCATACATACATCCATACATATATACAGTGGTGTGCAAAAGTTTTGAATCACCCAACATTTTTGCGTTTCTTCAATTTCCATGGCTATTATCTCTAGTCAGCCATATAGCTAAAAAAGTTAATTCTATGTCGCGTTGCAGGGAATGTATTTAGCTTTGAAAGTAACATCTTCAGATGGATTACTTTTAATTCACGTTGGTTATGGTACGCATACATGAACCTCCACCCTACAAGTAGAAATGATGGATTGTGCGTTGAAGATGGATCGAGATTAACCAATCACTGCTCCTTAAGCTGACCAATCACAAGGTTTATTTTGTCAACCAATCACGTAGGAGACAGCTTGCGCGCGTGAAACGGCTATAAATAAACGTGGGATTCTGGGTATCATCGACAGTTTGGGACTTGAACGGCACCATGAAGAAGGGTCCGAACCTCACAATGGAGCAGCGAGTTCGTGTGTCCGTGATGGACCAAGAGGGTTTTTCGAGCCGCCAGATCGCCAGAAGAATGGGCTGCAGCCAGAGCGCGGTTGTCCAGGTTCTGAAGAAGATTAAGGAGACCGGGTCAGTGGTCGACAGGGTTCGCACCGGTCATCCACGACCGTCGACGTCACACCAGGACCGCGCACTTCGCCGCATATCTCTTGCCAACCACAAGCTGTCGTCACCTGAACTGCTATGTGAGTGGTGGGAGAAGTGCAACGTCGCTGTCAGCTCATCAGCAGTGCGTCGCCGGTGCCTGCAGTTCGGTCTGAGGGGATGCACGGCACGGAGGAAGCCTCTGACGACCGACGTCCAGAGGCGCAACCGAATCCTGTGGGCACGGCGGTACTCCAGCTGGAGTTGTAAGATGTGGAGAAGGTGCTTTTCAGCGATAAAAGCACCTTCTGCTTGTTTGGCAACCAAGGACACACGTATGTGAGGAAGTTTCCTGGAGAAGAATTCAAGCCAGAGTGCCTGAACCTGACGGTGAAGCATCCCCTGAAGATCATGGTCTGGGGCTGCATGGCTGCCAGTGGCGTCGGGCGTCTGCATGGAACGGTCAACGCGACCAAGTACATCGAAATACTGCAGAAGTGCATGTTGCCATCAGCTCAGCAGCTGTTCCCGCGTCAGTTCTTGTTTCAGGATGACAATGCGCCATGCCATCGTGCCAAAATTGTCACCAAGTGGAAGCACCAGAACATCAGAACGCTGGACTGGCCCGCCCAATCACCGGATCTGAATCCGATTGAGAATCTCTGGCATAAAGTAGCCTTGGAAATATCCAAGAGACATCCGACCACCAAGCGCCAGCTGATCGAGTCGCTCATTGCCGCCTGGAACCGTGTCGTAACCCATGACCACCTCGTCAAGCTGGTCCACTCAATGCCGACACGATGCAGACAAGTGGTAAAGCGCAAGGGCTGGCCCATCAAGTACTGATCCATCATTGACACATAAAATCGGTCTTTTTCAAGGCCACAACATGATAGAGAATGCTTACGATCGCAGAGAAATGCTCGTTATTTCATCTCAACACATGCACGTGTACTATACACAGAAGAGGCATGGGCCGGTTTTTTGACTTTTTTCATACCGGCCTATCCACCATGTGGTAAACATTTATTGTCATGTTATTTCAAAGAAATAAAGTTACAAAATGGTAAACAGACTATATGACAACAATTATTTCATAAGCACATTATTACCGCTACATACACCTCAATACAGAGCAGTGAATCAAAGAATTGCAAAAATTGGCAGGTGATTCAAAACTTTTGCACACCACTGTAGATGCATACATACAACAATGAGGCGCCTACGAAACCTCGCTCAGTCAATCGACATATGGCGTGTTAACAAATGCATTACTTACTTACTTACTTACTTACTTACTTACTTATACACACGTGTATACATACATACGTACATACATACATACATAAATGCATACATATATGTACATATATGCACTCATGCATACATATATAGGCTACCCATATATGTACATACATACACGAGTACATACAAACTTACATACAGACATACCGGGCTAGAAACGGGATAAGTCAGTGGCATGGCCCTTTAAATCAGGATACGGCATGGCCCTTTAAATCAGGATACGGCATGGCCCTTTAAATCAGGATACGGCATGGCCCTTTAAATCAGGATACGGCATGGCCCTTTAAATCAGGATACGGCATGGCCGGGTTGCAGCAGACGGATAAGCCCCTGTTATGTTTCAGAATCCACAAGGTGAGGCCAACCTACCGTTTTTCGCTGTCGTAGACTTTTTCTAGGACTTTGACGATGTATTCCATGTTTTTGATGATATCTGTGTTGGAAATGGCGTCGCGTTTCAACTTCTTCAGCATGTACTTCATTCTGCGACACGCAGAAACAAGCAACTCTGTTGACTGCATGCACCGGATCAATCATGTCAACAGACATCCACACGCATCGTATTTACATGCACAAATGCATCACAGGTCTAACAAAAGATACTTGTAAATAATAATTAAGAACTTTGTAATCATGAGGACTTTAGTTAAGGTAATCGTTATCAGCATGGGAGAATCATCATCACTGTCATCATCATCATCATCATCGTCGTCGTCGTCATCATCATCATCACCACCACCACCACCATCATAATCATCATCATCACCACCACCATCATCTTCATCATCATCGCATCGTCATCATGACGACAGACCGACAGACAGACCGACAGACAGACACTGACGAATGGCTTCTAAACTTACCTGATTGCGCTGACGTTGATAGCTTCCGGTGTATCAATGGCCGGCAAATGATCCAAGTGATTCAGATTCACTTGCGATTTAAACTCAGCGCCTTCGTCGTCGTCGTCATCCGATTGCTTGGACGTCTTCGAAGTCCGTCTGCGTGACTCTGACGTCACTCGGGCAGCATCATCTGCAGGTAAAGAAGCGACGCAGCGTGGTAAAAATGGTATGGTTAAAGTTTTATGGTAAGGTGAGATCGACGTCAACGGCCTTGGCAGCCACAAGATATGGTTAAACACGGGGAAAAAACCGAGTATTGTCACCGTTGTAATCGATAAATGAAAGTTGCCAGTGAAACAACACGAAGGGAGCTTACGGTTTCTTAAATTAGCCTACGTTGCAAGGCACATCAAATTTCTGTTTATAGCAGTCGTACAACCGTTTCTTTTGAGCATACGGCTAAATTCTCCTTCAAGGGGCCACACCGATACACGCTAAAGAAAAACGTGCATCTTTACATTTACATCGATAAACTCAGTAGCTACTTGCTATGACTTGTAGAAAAGCTGACAGCGTATAGCATAACCCCTAAAAACTTTTTCTAAGAAACTTAAACCTTTTTTTTTTGGAGGGTGTAGCTAAATTCCGTTTCTAGTGGCTATATTACGGTACACACTGATAGATACGTTATCAACTCATTATGGCTTGTAGAAAGAGTGACATCATACATCCTAAGGTCTTAGATAGTTTTGTCTTTCTTCTGTGGTTCGTAATGTCTGAGATGTCGATGAAGGCCACGCAGGAAAAATGTGTCAACTTTTCGTTGAATTGTACAATAATGAGGCTTCTATCTACGCCTCTGTGGTGGTCAATCTGGCAACAATGTATCTCTTTCTCTCTGTTCTAAGGTTTCTTTCGTTCGCTTTCTCTCTTGTGTCTCTGTCTGTCGCTCTCTGTGCTTTTCTGTCTGTGTTTCTACCTGTCTGTCGCTCTCAATGTTTTCTCCTCCCTATGTTTCTGCCTTCTTTCTCTTTCTGTCTCTCTCATTATCTACCTCTATAGATCATCAGTCGTTGTCATTGAGTAATTGTGAGTGAAGGATGGTCCGTATGTTGTAGTTTTATTTATTTATTTTTATTTATTAATTAATTTATTTCAAACACTTGTTATACGCGCAATGTCAGTACACCTGAATCTGAGACGGGGAGATGCAAAACGGCCCAGTCAACGAAAAACAAGGAATTCGTGAATTCGTGATGTTGCGCACGTAGGTCTCGACTCTGTAAAGGTCATACGGACTTCTGTTAAGGAGACATGCAATCAATCACAGATTCTGCCATGGACTGATGGGAGGCACAGGTGAAGTATAGTGATTTATACTGTTGGTTGGTAGATCTGATCAATGACCAATCAAGTCGATCGATAATTGCACCGCCAGGTATCTAATTAATTTGGTAATAAAATCAAGTAATCACCAGTTTAATTCGTGTTTGGCGAAGAAGCAGAAGCCATTAGAATGAAAACATCATTAAGTAGACTGGGAATCTTGTCTCTGAATCTGAAGCCTGCAGTACAACTAGAAAACCCCAGAGCGCCCTAAATACTGACGAGAAATCCTAATTAAATTTATCTGCCCCTTTGATAACTTCTTAAATTTGACCGTCTTGTTCCATCCTTCTTTGAGTCTTGGCTTTTGTACAGGGTAAATAAGCAAGAGGCAATGCAGATTGTTATCAACTAAGCAGAAGATGGCATTTTGACACGCATATCTTTGCTAATATCAGCCAAGAGAATTTAGTGGATTTGTAATGCAAGGTAAGTCAAAGCAAGATAATCAGTTGGTTATCGATAAAAAATTATAACTTTCCGAGACATGAGGCTCTATGGTTGAATTTCAGAAAAATATTTCTCATAAAGAATGATCTATAAAAGGAAAGCCTTCTCGAAAGTGTTGCGAGACTCGCTATGAACGCCTATAGTGTTCGAAGCTACGACACCTAGTAAAATATATTACCATCATCCATCATGCCACCTTATTGTTATATTTGTTTAATATGAAGTTCTCATTATCTGACCTCAAAATATTCGAGTCATTTTGCTCAAATCGTTTTGATAATTCCACTGCATAATGTTGCATTTGTAAAATTAAAAATGCGTAACTTTTAAAAAAGGATTAACAGTTTTGTGAGAATTTTTAAAGTATTAGAGACAGAACCATTCGAAGGCTTTTTGCTTTATGCAATGTCCACGCAGTGCAAACGGTTAATCAACAAAATAATTCTTCAGAAGTTCCATGATAAATCAGCTCTAGACAGCTTTAGATGGCTGGTGAAAAATGACCTTGGGAGGATCTTTGCTTCGTGCAATATCCACGCACTGTATACCGGCTAAAATCAGCAAAAGAATTCTTCAGAAATTCCATGATAAATCAGGCTGTCACTAGACAGCTGTTGGAAAATAACCTTGCAGGAAACTTTCCTCAACGGTGCATAAATATAAATCGTATTGTGCTGCCTGGCATTATTATTTGTGCAATATCAATTGCATTTCTGCTGTATTGCGTTTGATCATTGCCTAATCAATCGAAAATAAAGAGGTCGTTGGTCGAAGCTATCGCTGATTCTAGGACAGATTTGTCGACGGTCTTCCTCTTACACACTGGACTTGGCAAATGATTCGCGCAAATGAAAGGTCACTGCTTGCGTGACCCACTGTGGCGCCTCAATATATCACTCTGTCACATGCTCCACGCACGAAGGACGCTTGCATGTCAACAAGGACGTCTGAACTCTGATGAACCAGAGGATAATAATCCATGCCATACTCCTCTTCCTTCTCCTCGTTCTCCTCTACCTCCTTATTCTACTACTTCTCCTTCTCCTACTCATCTGTATGATACAGGAACTACACCTGCAGCATCATCATCATCAGCAGCAGCAGCAGCATCTAAGTTGCTGTGGCTGTGCAGCCCTCCTGCCTTGCCGGTGGCACGTTTAAGCGCCATTCTGGATCGTCGTTGGAGCGAGGATATTTACCAGGATAAAACGGTTCTTGTGTTATCAGAAATGGAAACTGTTCTTTCGGTGTCTCAGTGTTTTTAAAAGCACTCGAAAATGTTTCACCTCTTAGAGAAGTCGCGACCTTAGGACAGAGCATTTAAACGATGTACGACACTTCTCATCTAAAATGCGAGAACGGCTTCTGAAAACGAAGTGCAATGAAAGTAATAGAGGCAGAGGGAGGTACAGCCAAATAGACAGGAAGATAGACATAGATTACAAGGCAGATATCAAGTTAGAAACAGGCTGAAGCAGAGCTAGAGTCAGATACAGAAGATACCAAGACAGAGACATATACTGGGAGAGAGAGCGATCGTAATCGTAATCTCAAGATTTCTACAACGCCCAGCGAAAGCTAAGTCGCGGGAACCAGCTTATTTACAGGCGCTCAGTCAAAACAAAATCGGTAGGCAAAAGGGTTCGGTTCCAGGTCAAGATCCAAGAGTCACAGAGGTGGGCAGTCAGACGGCTAAGGTGAGTGGTGTTTGGAACGAGACAAAGACAGAATCAAAGCCATAGATAGATCCAGTGCCAGAGACAGACAAAGAGACAGAGTGAGAGACAAAGTCAGACATTGTATAGCTCAGTGTTAAATAGCATAAACATTAACATCCGTTTTAAGCAGAAGTCTTTGAACAGTGCTGGCAGCAAATGTTATGTAGGCCTACTACTAAGTAAGTAAGTAAGCAAGCAAACAAGTGAGTGAGTGAGTAAGTAAGTAAGTAAGACATTAGTTAACACGCCATGTGTCCATCGGCTGGGCGAGGAATCGTAGGCATACGAGCATGAGTGTTTCGAAGGTTGCAAATAACTACGGCTAAAGATTATTGGACTTCTGTATTTTCAGCCGTTGTTTTAGTACACCAAGGAACGCAATCTTTAGCCATCCAACGGTTTTGTCACTGAAATCCAAGATGATTTATAAGACCTACAGTTAAGTCTCCAGTCCACGCATCGATCCACCAGGAATCAGATGGACGCCAATTAAAAACTCAGTCGGATTTTCATGTAGGCCTATTAGTGCTCAACGTCGAGCTGGCTGTAATGAAACACGTGTATGACATTAGTGCCTGCAATCAACGCTTTACAAGGGGGCACAGAGTACATCCGAAGTGTAAATGCCGTTGTGAGATTTATGAAACGATAGGCTTCTTTTCTTCATGTTGCTGACTCTGCTTCTTATTCTCCGCTCCTCCTCTTCCTCATCCTCCTCTTCATCATATTCTCATTTTCCGTCCATTTCTCCTCTTTGGCCCTTATCTGCTTACACACTGTCAAACATTTTCAGCTAACTTAAGACAACTTTTAGAACTCCTAGGTATGTCCAGCGCCTTTGAGAGGTAGAGTAAGTCGCGATATAAATGTTCAGATACATACTTGCATGCATAGATAAATGCATACATGCATACATGCATCGATCCATCCATACATAGATACATTACATACTTGACGTTATCTCGCTCGCCCGTCAAAATCGTGGAAAATTCCGCGGCAAGGCATCAAACCGATGACATGTGACATCAGCATGACGTTATGGTAACTTTCAATACAAACGTGCGCTTAAAAATGCTAAATCATCAATGGAAAAATCAGGCTCAAATACATGCATACACATACTTACATGTACATGCATTCTTGATCACCTTCCTTAACCTCAGTATCTGAATTAAGTTTGCATCCTTTTTCACTTTCGTTTCCATCTCATCTTTTTCGTTATGTCCACCTTCTGCATTTAGCCTCCATTCTCCACTTTCTCATCTTCTCCTCCTTCGCAGCCTGTTGTTATTGTTTAGGCTTCATTTGTTTTCACTCTTTTCTAAGGCACCTGGTTATCGTTGTTAACGCCAGCATTTGACTTAATCCAGTTGTCAACAATTGACTGTTGCTGACGTCAGTCTCGGACACGCCCTGACGCACGCACAAACAGACGCAGGCACATCTCAACTGAGGCAACCACCTGACGACATCTGATATCGTTTGAAAGACAAGGATCTACTGAAGAAAATCTATCGTATGAGGAATATTATAGTTTTGTTATTCCCTCATATCCTGTCTCTCTGTCTCCGTATTCGTTGTCCTGTCCCTGTCCCTGTCCCTGTCCCTGTCCCTGTCCCTGTCCCTGTCCCTGTCCCTGTCCCTGTCCCTGTCCCTGTCCCTGTCCCTGTCCCTGTCCCTGTCCCTGTCCCTGTCCCTGTCCCTGTCCCTGTCCCTGTCCCTGTCCCTGTCCCTGTCCCTGTCCCTGTCCCTGTCCCTGTCCCTGTCCCTGTCCCTGTCCCTGTCCCTGTCCCTGTCCCTGTCCCTGTCCCTGTTTCTGTCCCTGTCCCTGTCCCTGTCCTGTCCCTGTCTCTGTTTCTGTCCCTGTCCCTGTCTCTGTCTCTGTCCCTGTTCCTGTCCCTGTCCCGGTCCCTGACCCTGTCCCTGTCCCTGTCCCTGTCCCTGTCCCTCTCTCTCTTCCTCTCCCACACCCTCTTCCTCTTCCTATCCCTCTCCCTCTCCCTATTTCTGTTCACTAACTCTTCCTTTCCTGTAGCTGTTCTTTTTCCCCTTTTCATTCCTCTTCTAGTTCACTTTTGTCCCCTCGATGCCCTTGTCGTTGTCCTTCCCCCTCCGTCTTCGGTGTCTGTGTCCAAGTCATTTTCAGTATCTGTGTCCGTGACCTTGTCTCTCTCCATCCGTCTTCATTGCCCTGTCCATGTCCTTGTTCGTGTCCATGTTCCATGTCCCTGTCCTTGTCACTCTCCCTCTTGGAACAGAGTCGTCGTTATCTTACTCTGGGTGAGCCGTTGTTGTTGTGTTGCTTTGGTTGTTGTCCTGTGGTTGTTGCTGTGCTGGTTGTCTGAGCTGACGACAACCGCGTTGTTGCTGCCTTTGACGTATTTGTCCTGTCGTCTCGTGTCGCGCGTCTTCTTCTTATCCAAGTTCTTTGCCTTTGGTGACAGTCGCTTGCCTCGGATCTCGAGCGTCAGGTTCGGTTCCCCGATGAGGCGAATGACCCCGGTCGTCTGACCCACCCCAGTCATTGCCACTGTGCCCCCTCCAACCCCTCTGCTGTGGAACGACCCCATGATCGGTCTACACAGACGGATATTGACGGTCATGCAGGGCACGCTGCTCTCGGCTGTAACAGAAAAGGATTTCAAGGTTAACTGTAGACGTAAGAGAAGAATAATGTGGCTGTTTTAATGCGATATGAAATATATGTCTATATGTATGAATGTATGCATGTATGTATGTATTTGTGTGTTTAAGTGTTTTTGGTATGTAGGTATGTATTCGTTTATGCATGTCTTTGTTTATGCATGTATTTGCGTGTGTATGTATTTGTGTATTCATGTATCTGTGTATGTCTGTATGTATTTATGTATGCATGTATATATGTATGTAAATATGTGTATATGTATGTATCTAAAAACTTTACATGGCATCTCATCAATATAGCGCTTTTAAAGTAACGCACAAGAGCGCTATTGTGTGTATTTATTTATATATGTATTTATGTATGTATTTGTGTATGAATGCATATATGCATGCTTGTATATATGTATATATATCAAACACTTAATATTGCGCATTTTAATACCTCACAAAGGTGCTGCACCCATGACCATCTAACTGATCAAAAGAAGTGCCTTTAGATGCGTTAAATAGCAGGACCATTTAGCATAATTGCATATGTCACCCATGCAAACAGATGCCTCTGTACTTTACTACACTTTGATTATGCAGCAAGTCTTTACATGGCATCTCATCGCTAAGTGAGTAGAATGACAGGGTTTATGGTTTGTGAGCACACACTTGTACATTGGGTGTATAGTGAACCCGAGTGGTTTTAATCCACCTCTGCTGCCAGGGACGTCTACCTCTGGGTCTCATATCGGTCTTGTCTCGGATTCCCTAGGTCTCGGTCTCGTCTTGGATTTCCCAGATCTCGGTCTTGTCTCGGACTGCCAGGCGAATGTCTCTGTTTAGTCTCTGGGCACCCCTAATGCATAACGATATTGTGACTACGATACACCGCAAAAGGGATAGTTCAAATATTCGTGTACTTCGAATATTCGTGTACTCGACCCGGTTCATTTTTCAATTAATTAATTGGGTGAGATCTTTCACCGTAGCTGTCCGTTTGAATGGGCGCCACGCCACTTAAGGTTCCCGTGCACGGACCGTGCTAGCCCGAGATTCAAATCTCTGAATAAGCTACGACTGTACATGTAGAGACGGGGGTTATAGGGTAGGTAAGCTACAGCTGTTAATGGCTATACCTCTTTCCAGCTGTCCAGTCTTCATTGGACTTTGTTATGTTGTTCTTATAACATATCGCCAGTGCGGGAATGGCTAGTTATTGCTCATGTTTTTGTGATGTTGAACATGGGGTTAGGCTTCAAACTACTCATCTGTGACCAAGGCGCTTGATTTTTTTAGTTTGTAAAACGCGGGAAAGAAAGATAGGAAACGGACACAGACTGGAGAGTTGTGATTGAGAAGTTGGTTGAATTGGGACAAGTACTGTGTGAGGGTAAATTTCTGAAATAAGTTTATATATAGGCCTAGTATCTTTAGAATTATTTGTAAACTTCTGTAATTATCGATCTTCTTTCTATTTTTGTTTCACATGAACAATCGTTTATGGCTTTACACATCATTATACTTAACGGTGAGGTGTCTGATTTTCTTAGCGCCGCTATTTATAATCCACAGACCAAGGAACTAAGGGACAGGCTTCACGGTCACGGTTGGTCTATTAGTGTAGCCTAGCGCTAGTTCAAACTACTGTGCAAGGGCGGATTCAGGGCGGCCAATCCACCCACGTCCCATTTGATTTTGGATCACGCCACTGAGTTGGCCAGAATCCGGTTTCAGCAAGCGATGCTTATTGAAGAGGGATAAAAATCAATAGAAATTGTAAAAATGTGTAAGACCTGCGTAATTAATAGAAAAACTTTAAAAATTCGTTGATAACCCATTAAAAAAATTTTGAGAAAGGAAGGAAGGTGATGCGCCACAGAAGGTCGGCGAAAGTTGCGGATGACTTAAAAAGTCAGTAAATTCGGAGATTTGAAAATTGAAATCGAAATTTGAAATTCGGACGAAGGCAAAACATATTTTATATCATTTTCCTTTCGTCGTCGTCGTAGTCATCATCATCATCATCATCGTCATGTTTTTCATAATTATCATCATCGTCGTCGTCGTTATCGTGGCGAATATCGACATGATGATGCGTTGTTGTTGTCGTTTACCGTTTACGGGTGGAGAGTGTGTCTGCTTTTAATAGTAGTTCAGGTGTAAGAATTAATTTGGTCGGCGACGGCGGAGCCATCTGCGTCTCCAGTGACGACTGATACACCTTTGACATTTCTCTTCGTTTACTTCCAATCCACCACCGGAACAACCCTCACTGAGACACACAGACAGACACACAGACAGACAGACACACAGACAGACACACAGACAGACACACAGACAGACACACAGACAGACACACAGACAGACACACAGGCAGACACACAGACAGACACGAAGGCAGACGGACGGAAGCACAATCAGATGGACTTACAGACAGACAGATGCATAACAAGTCTGTCAAGCAGGCAGAGACATACGCACAGCCAGACGGAAAATAGTCAGGAAGGCGGAAGAACCGACAGACGCACAGCCAGACGGACAAGCAGACGTATAGGCCGATAGACTGCCTGAGGTGCGTGACATGCGCAAAAGAGCATTTTACCGGTATCATCATTATCTGCAGCAGCAGCAGCAACAGCAGCAGATTTAAATGTCATAGAAGCAGAGGCGGATTCAGGATTTCAGCAAAGGGTGCCACATGGCGAGCGTGGAGCGCGAGCCTACACGAGGGCCTGGGAGCGTAGCCCCAGTGGGATCCAGGGAACAAAGCTCGTTTTTTGACAAAATACGTAATTGGGGTAGTTTCCTTCCATTAGTCTTAGGTTTTCATGTTGTAGTCTACTCCAAATTTCAAGTTCCATACACGATGTATTGCACAATATAACAAAAGCTGACAAGATTTTGTACTCAGCTGAGGTAGTGACAGATACAGATCTGTCACATCGTCTATTTGGAATTTGGAGGTTCACTTTCAGGTTCTGACGCCTCGTGGTAACACCAAACTCTGAAATAATTAGGCCCATGATGTGTCTATGGTGGCAACCAGTGACCAGCTCTGGGCCCAGGGTGACCCAATGAACTTGGCTGTAAGAGTAGGAGGTTAGCTTCAATGTGTATAAAATTTCGGTATTAACTCGATGATCGTTTGGACATGAAAGCCAACACGTGGAACATCTCAACATAAGAAGGTCCCGCCAGTCAACGTCTTCCATGTTGACTGCTTTGGAGTGGCTGGGACACACCATCGAGCAAAATGATTAATTATGAGCTTTTTCGGACATAGCCAACGTACGAAAGACTGATATTATATGGACGCAGGAAATCAAAGTCCAAATCTAGACTGGCTAGGCCTATCACTTTTACAGTTCTACTCTTCTTTTACCTGATATTTATTTTAAATTACTGCAACCGATGGGGGCCATGGCCTTCCGGCTTTCCTGGATCCGCCTATGTAGCAGAGGATGCCTTTCGAGGGAGGCGAGTGAGCAAGTGATGGTGGAGATAATAGTGATGTTTTCAACACATACACGCATGCATCACGCTTACATAAGAGACCAGTGCCCTTTTATCCATCCCTTTCATTCAGTCCTGCGCTCCGTTTCCCACGTGCAATGCATTCATCTTAGAAGGATTTTACGTTCTAATTGCTCTGATTTATTTGTATAGAAATTGACACGCAAATGTTATGATGTTTGTCATCATTTTTCGCTTTCCGTCGGTCGAGTTTGTTGATTTTATTGCCTTTTTTGTGGTACTTTTACACGTGAGATTCTGAATGCCGTATTCAAAACGTTTCTGGAACGTGTGTTTTCGTGTAGCATCACACAAAGTGGATGACTGAATAAAAAGTCCTCATTTATAAGTAAGTAAGTAAGTAAGTAAGTAAGTAATGCATTTGCTAACACGCCATATGTCCATCGACTGAGCGAAGAATCGTAGGCGTACGATTAAGTGCCAGCATGCGTTCATTTCCAGCAGTATGCAATATGAGAGGGTAGACAGGTGTTCGATTAATACTGTGGTTGTGCTTTCACCTCAGGCGAAAGGTTCTTTCAACCCTAGACCACGTTTTTGAGCAGTTTCCGTAGCCGGAAACAAGGGAATGTAAGGTAAACAGGTAAAGATAAGAAACTTCTTTACATACATCTATATAAGCTCCTCAGAAACGTAGCACTGACTGAGGTCACTGAGGTCAAAGGATGAATCGGATGAGGTGCACACAGTCATGACACTCTTTCTTTCCCGAGTTTTACGAACTAGCCAATCAACAGCCTTCGTCACGGATGAGTGGTTTGAAGCCTAACCCTATGGACAGTATCAATATTTTACCTATCAACTTGCGTTGGTACTCATTTATCGACCACTGCAGAATGGAGGGTTGAGCGGGCGCCATGTGGCGTCATTTCACGGACGGCCACAAGTCCAAAAACTAACCAGACTCTTCTTCTTTTATTCACTACTCCCGTCAGCGTCGTATAACAAAAACCAAGCGGATACCATAAAGTGTTACCTTTACCTTTATCTAGCTGTTCAGGATATGGTGGAAAGAGGTAGCGAAGCGCAAACTTAATAAGTGAGGGGAAGGAACTAAATGGTGAGGGAAGTGTAATTGGATCCTGTCGATTGCGCCTAAATTTGATAAGTTTACGCAGTGAACGTGACCTAACTTCGCTAATCATTCGGATTAATTTTCTAATGCGTGGTATGGGGAAAAGGCGGTAACTGCAGAAGCATAAACGAGCTCATGTTAGACGGAAATGCTTTCGGAGAAGAAATTCACTAAATGACTGTAAGATCCGTTCACGGATAGTGCAGTAAAACTAATTAATAAGAATGTATCGATTACATGTATCGGTAATTGTACTTATATCGGGCAGCGTACTTATGTCCTCAAGCGCTAAGTATATGAAATCCTCCACATAATTGTACCCAATTAGCCTAATGAGGGCATCTGCCACATTCTTATACACCTGCCTTCAGCTGTCTTCGCATGTTTTGCCTCTGCCGCTTTTTCCTTCAAGAACTAGACTCAACGGCCTCACGCTGGGTTTTGCCATTTCGTCTCTCGTTATGTATTCTTTATTTCTCTTCGCTCATCTCTCTCTCTCTCTCTCTCTCTCTCTCTCTCTCTCTCTCTCTCTATATATATATATATATATATATATATATATATATATATATATATATATATATATATATATATATATATATGTTTCAATCTCCTCTTATCTTCTCACATTTTCTCTGATTCTCACTCCTCACATCTCTTTCTCACTGTTCCTCTCTCACTCTCCCTTCATGTCTGCTCCTGTGTCCTCATCTATTCCCCTCTCGTCCTTTATAGCCCTCTCTTCTCCCATCTCCCCGGTCTCCTCGAATGGTCCTGAATAGAATTACACTCGTGAATTTCTTGCAGTGTAGATGTTTTAACAGCATGTAGGCTACATACATAACTGCATTCGTATAACATCTAATACTATATAATATAGCATATTATGTAATAATATATAGTAGTATAACATATAATAATAATAGTTATAAAATGGGTGTAGATGTTTCTGTAGCATATTATATAATATTATAACATATTATAATAATAATAGTTATAATAGCCTATGAGTGTGGATGTAGATGTAAGTGTCACAAGGGCGCAAAATAGCTCAATGGCATTACGCATTTGATGCTGTTTAACGTAAGAGAAACAGCAAACACAGACTTAACGATTAGTACTGGTACATGTTATTTCACACGCTGGTCATCTGCACTTAGGACAGTCAGGCAAATCTGAAAGCAGTTTATTCAGTACTGAGTTTAAGGGAGTCAACAACAATCGCTTCTGATCATAATGAAAATACATTGAAGGATCTCGCCCGATCAATTCATTGAAAATTGAACAGGGTCGAGGCCATACGGTCGCTATAGAAAAACGTGTACATTTACATTTATCTTCATATAGGTATTCATATAGTTGTTCATCAAACAATGTATGGACAGCAGAGAACAGCCTTCAGAAATATGACCAGAATAATAATATTGAGGTCAATGAGGTCCATTGTCTGATAGTAAAGCACAGTCACGGAGCTGACTATAGCCAGATAGTAACGCTGCCTTTTGTAGCAATTAAACACAATTTTCATGTTTTAGGCTTTAATGAAGGTAATTTGAAACATTTCATAGCTTACGTACCTCATTTTTGAGAGGTATATAAAAGGCGCTATATTAAATGTTCTAAATGGTACAATTATACATACATACATAAATACACACATTCATCCATACATACATACATGCATACACCCATACATCACTCTTTCACAGATCCTATCCTGAAACCCCTTCTTCCTCTTATCTCTCTCTCCTCTCCAACCTCAAACACCTCCACCCCATAGCTGCCACGCTGTCTCTTCGTCTGACTTTTGGATCTTGACCTGGAACCGAACCCTTTTGCCTATCGATTATGTTTTGACTGAACGCCTGCGAATAATCTGGTACCCGCGACGTGGCTTTCGTTAGGCGCTGCAGAAATCTCGGAATTACGATTATGATTACATACATACATACTGTACATGCATGCATACAGAGTACGTACATACATACATACATCCATACATACGTATGCACATATTTACTAACGTTCTAGTCACTTTACTGGATGCTATTAACAGACTCTCTTTTTTAGAGTGTATGTATGCAGCCTATATGTCTACCACTTTTGTAAAACTAGTAAGTCGTATTTGTCAAGTATGAAGTTAAATCTGCGAGAAGTAGTCCATTTCTAATCGTGTCCTCCCACGCAATAAACCTACTTCTGTATTGAAGGAATTTGTAGGCTTACCTGTGTCATATTTATAACTTGAGGCACACGTCGCACCAATATGTCTGAAACGGTATGGAAGAGAGCAGGTCAACTATGACAAGGCCTAGGACGATATTTCGGCGCCAACAGATTGACCGAAAACAGACAGCGACGAAGATGCTACTACAGAAATATCTACAGAACTCGTAGTAGACATAGCACAGAGCATCACCAGCAGCAGGCAGCAGCATCATCAGCATCAGCAGCACCAGCAGCCGAGATGGCGCTTGCTGCGCACAATCATTGGGCCATACGATCCTGCTAAGACACGGATGACGTTACGGCTTTTTAAACGACTTCCTTCTAACTGCGATGTGATGTCTGAACAGCCATTTACAGACTTCCGAATGAATCGGCCAATTACCAGTTACTGTCTCTCGTCCTTACTTCTGATCTACAAAACTGGGTGCGGGTATCATTCGCACATGTATGAAGCTTATTGACTATGGATCCACAAAGACACGTGCTCGTGTATATTTAGCTTATCGATCTCGGCGCTTATTGAATTGCCTTGGCTGTTGTTGTGGTAGTTGTCATGGCAACCAAAACGAGCATATTATTATGATTTGCTGTCAGTCCGAATGTCAGGCGCCTCTCGTCTTAGATAAATCTGCGCTGTGATCTTTGCGAGGCTCATAAGAATGTCGTCATTGTTGGGGTTATTATCGTCATAGCCGCCCCCGCCGTCATCATCATCAGCAGCAGCAGCACCAACACCATTACCGTCAGAATCGCTTTCCAAATTAGGAACTCTCTGGCTCCTCTGCCTGACTCCGGATTCTGACCTGCCACAGAAACTGACCAAACAACTCGGCTCTTGAGGATTTTGTTTCATATGGCGCTCGTGAAAAAGCTGGTCTCACGCACGCAGCTTTTGTGTGGCACTGAGAAAGTTTTAGATTTACATTTACATTTACATTTGCACATCAGCTTCATCATCGTCGTCATCATTAACAGTCCACCATAGTGGCATCATCTCCCTAGTCGCTTCAAATGTAGGCTAATCATTCTCTGTTTTAATAAATGAAACGTATCCAGGTTGCGATTTGTAGGACAAGGGAAGCAGAGAACTTCAGGTTGACTAGCTCACACTATTCCCCATTAGGATGCACTTTTTCCAAATCATTAAGTTCCTGTCCATGGTCACATGTACTTTTCCACGCTACTTACCAAATACGAATCGCATTCTGAATGTAGGCCTACATAAGCCTACATGTAGGCGTATATATGTCACTTAGACCTATTTCCATGGCAGCTACTTTCGTTGGGTCCACTTTGGGTTTATAGCCGGCGACCGTACTCCATCACTGGCATGATAAGTACCCGCTCTGGGCCCATTGTTTGTCTCATTTAGTAGGCCTACATTTTACGGCCATCTAAAAGCGTTGCATAAGAGTGGGTGGCGCCTAATATGGCGCGTCATATGATGATATGAAAATGTTTTGACACGTAAAACGGGAAATAACAAATTTTTAGTTACAGCAACTCAATTACGGTCGAGAAAACCCGATTATAGCCTGAGTGACATTATACAAAAGCGAACAATCGACATGTATGATTGGACTGTGAGTAGCTGCGATCGTTGACCCGTTTGGCTCGAAGGCAAATGTCGAATCCAAGACTGTTGTTCCGATAAGGGAACAAACAAACAATCTCCTTTAAGCAAACAACGATTAGCCGTTGCCTCATTGAGGTTCAGTCATCAACCAATACAAATTTGTTTAGCTATAGGTGCGGCAGAGGCGGCGGGTGTTGCGAAGTGGGGACCTGGAGTAAGCCTTGGGCCTGTGTATGAATATCACACAATTAACGAAGGCCTACAACTCCTTTTGCCCAAAATACGGAGCAGAGCGATCCGTCACACTTCACTGACTTCATGCAACAACCAACATATTTACAGGTCTCAGAACCTGTATAGATCTCAATGAAGATATGCTATTCAGTAATACTAACACTGACACTGAAATTAACGCAAACACTGGCATTGACATAAACAGTAACACAGGCCTATTAACATTATATAACATGAAGTTATAGACTAGTATTTACACAAGACCAAATTATACTGCTTGGTGACAGAGGCACGGTGTGCGCAAAAACCTTGCCCACGGAGTCGAATCCGCAACAGCATGATCATTGACCAAAAGAGTTACCGATAGACCACCGTGCCTTTCTTCCTTAATCCCTAGGGTCGAATTCAAGCTGACCCTTCTAATTTAGGAACAATTGCACAACGGTTCAAGTAGCAAGTTAATTTTACAGCAGCTTCGATGCGCTTGTGTCCAAATGGAACCTAGAATTTATAAGTTAATTATAATATTCCCATGAATACAGCGACAAGTGATAGTTGAGTAATTTGTCTGAGGAAATTTCTTCAGGTCGCCTATTACTAAATTTTGTTGTTGGAGCTATTAGGCAACTTGCCGTGATTAAAATCTTCGTTGTCAGAAATTAAAACAGCGCAGTCGTGAATGAGATTGAAGAGGCAGAAAAAGGTTGCAGACACACGCACACACAGCTGAATTACACCCGTACTTGAAGAATGCGTTCATGCACCGTCGCCAAAGGAGTGAAGTTCAATGTGACAACTGTTATGCAGGAGCGCATGTATTGGACCCATTCGATAGTTGCTAATTAATTACAGAAATCAAAATGGCTGAAATCAGAGAGAAAAAGACACAGGAGCAGACTGACTAATAGATACACACAGAGAAAGAGACAGACAGGCAGACACACAGCCAGACAGACAGACAGAGATCCGACCTTTATCAAGAGGAATCAGCTCTGGCAGATGACTATGCACACATTAGAATTAAGAGTAAAAAACTGATTTAATTAAGTCAAAGGACAGCTGTTTGGAATGGCTTAATTAACAAACTACAATCATGTGTATATATATATATTATATATATTATATATATAATATATATATCTATGAACGGGACCGTATATCCTGTTAATTTATTTTCTGTATGTTTTTTCTGTCTGATTTCAAGTTTGGCGTGATTAGGGGATAACCTTAAACAGTAGGCCTATTATTTACCCGCCCTAAACCACTCGACCGTCCCCTTGCCTCAGTATCTTGCCCAAACTTCTGCAGACACTACTGATCTGAAGTTCTCTAATCGATCCATATATCACACGTTTTGCACCTCGCTCTTGGGACGATCTCCAACATGAATTTTGTGCATTCTCTGATGCTTCATTATACCTCTCGATCCTTTATCAATCCCTCTTCGAGCTTTCCAATCCCACCTTTCCGATGTATCTTACTCCGATTCATCCAAATAATCCCCCTTACCCATTTCTACCTACTTTGCCTACATAGCCACACAACACACTAACATCTTCACAAGATCGGCCTCTAGATCCTCTGTACACATGTTTTCAAGCAACCGGGTCTAATTCTTCATTCATATCTCGAGCCGGGCAACTCCTTTTGACTCAAGCGTAGCTGACGCAGTGCTATAGTGAATAGGCCTAAGCTGGTGCCATGAGCTTAGCTTTAAGCAGTGCTTTTGTACTTTTACAGTTTACAATTACGATCTAAACTTTGGATGGACATGACCTCTTGTATTTCACACCAATCGGTCGACGTCCCTGCATAAATCATGTTTACAAAAATATTCATTTGAAGTCGCGAGCCCGGTAGCTTATGACAGGCTTACGATCTAGTTCTTTTTAATCGAAATCAATGGATCTTGGGATTTTTACAAAATGGCGTCATATAGTCGTCACTGAGCATGCGCAATCAACACAACAGGCGGCAGATATTTGGAAGTCGCTGATGTCGAACGGATCTAGAAAAAAAATTTTTACGATCTGTATTAATTGGTTAACGATCTCTAAGAAAAATTTGATTTAAAACGGAGCATGCGAATGGATTCACATCAAAATATTTTGAAAAACATTTAGTGTTTGAAGATCTGGATCGTACGCGGAAAGCCGACTACGTGTTTCGTTGTACTGTAGGCTAATTCAAAATTAATTACAAAAGTCCTTGTCCGAGAATGTTTGCCTATTTCCGAAGATATGCCTTGTTGCCCGTCGATGTCGCATCGCTGCTGTGGCTCATCATGTTTGTTTTTCTTTCTGTGGAGTCTGTGGAACATCACAGCCAGTTGCACGCAGAAATGAAGTGCCAGAAAATCAGTATGCTGTTTTCTATCAATTAAACCCTTTTTACGATGGCGTTTTATGTAAAATTGGTGATGTTCAACAGTCATGAAAACCAACATATTCATTCCATTCGACCGATCAGACCATAGACAACAGACCACATGTTGACACCGAGCAGGGGCGTAGAAATAGGTTGTTCAGATTGTGCAAAGCACAAAGGCCCACGAGGCCAGGGGCCGCCTGGGCCCCCAAGGAGCCAAGACCCGGTTGCTCAATTACTTAAAGCAAAATATACAAAGTTCAGTTTGCACAAGGGCCCTCAGAAGGCTAGCTACACCACTGACACCGAGTATGCTCCGATTATCCTTACTCCAAGCCTGAAGGCAGCGTTAAGTGTGATCTGGTTGTGATTTAATTGTAGGGGAAAGGGGAAACTTCCCCCACTCACTCAATGACACTATGTAGTTCTATATTGTTTTTATGATACTTTTTTAATCAGATGCAATTAAGTGAATTGAATATTTTTCCTATTTTAGTTCCACCAGCAACAATCGACATGTGTAGCATTGGAAATTATACAGACAGTAAAGCTGAGATAACCGTTAATGCATCAAATGCTGTACAGGCTGGGTTATGTGGCTGCAAACTGAAGCCTACTATCAGGCATGTTGCGTTTTGGATTGGAATCAATAACTTCAGTTGTTCATCATGTAGCTGGAGGTTTCAAGTTATTGTAGATGGCTGTATTGTGGAACAGCATTGCTGTAGTGATATGTGGTCAATGCAAGAAGTACACTTCATCACCTATGACACCATAAAGTCCGAAGCTTACATTCTAGTTTCTCAGCTTGCAGATCCTCCACAGATGTTGGACACAGTTTCAGTTTCCATTAGAGTTGAAGGTATTTGCATTTCTGACACTATATTCAAACATGCTCATTTAATTTTTGGAAATTAAAGATATTCTAAAATTATGCTATAAGTAAGTTAAACCAGTGTTCTATATTGCAACTGAGACTTTTGGGAGGTCCTAATTTCTTTGGAAGGGTTTGGACAAATCCCAATGTTCTGGACATGGGATCTGTGCAGGTTGCTGTTTGATTCTTCGTCGCTGACTGTAGCAAATTATATTGCTTAGTGACAGTATATGCCTGGTGTGTATGTATGTATCTGTGATAATAATAATAATAATAAGACAATTTCTATAGAGCCGTAACACGGCCGAGGCCGAAGAAAAGGGCGCTGTATATGTAAGGATTGTAGGGCAAGTTACAAAATGGGCCTATGCATCATGTAATGAGAACCAAAATGCTTCAATTAGTTGTTTGCAACAAAGTAAAAGAATAAGAACTAATTCAGGTCTAGAAATAAAATTAGAGTACTTCTGGGCAAATTCATGGAAACAAGCATGTGATGATTTTGGATTTTCAAATATTCATCAGGCTTTTACTGTTTTGTTACAGTTAGTTTGCATTGCACTCATCAACCTTATCAGCATCATTGTCTGATCTTCATCTTTGAAAATTTGATTCTTTTCTTTAACAATTGGTCTAAAATCTGCTTCAGGCTTCAGCAGTTTGGCAGAAAATGGTGCACTGATCTCTTGTGGAAGTATTAATGATGATGACATGACGAGGTATAACCTCAAGAGTTGTGGACCTATTCCAAAACTGAAAAACCTTCCAGTGGAATTTCACAGCATACAGAGAAGAGGTTTGATTAGCAGAATGAATTATACTATGTTCTGTTAGCCATCACACATGATTTAAGAAGCATACATAAACTAAAATTAGTATTTATGAGGGCCTGTGCAGAATTGTTTAAATGTGAATTTTACTTTGTTAACGTGGATTTGATGTTGGTTGGATCCCTAACTAATGCAGGGCTTTGTAGATATGCAGACACTGGATATAATTGTGCTTGCTTGGTAGGCATATAGGTAACATACTAGTAACTGCTTATATGCTGCATTTGGATCTTTGGCTAAAGTGCTAACACAGCAAGTGGGCACTTGGTGCCTTGATACGTTGCTGGCAGATGCAGTGAAGTTACTGTGACGGCTCAGATGATTCTTGACCACAGACCATGTTTCTCAGGAGTTTCTACAGAGGCACATAAGCAAGCATGTTACTTTTTTTACTTTTACAAAATGTGCAATACAACAGGTTGATAACTTTCCTGTACTTCTTGGCTCAACAAGGAGTTGTCAATGGGACATGATGTACCTGGATTTGAACTCCAGATAGAGGTGCATTGCGAGCACCCAAGCGGTCATACAGAAACAAAACTGACTTGTGCTGCAGAATTAGTAATTTTTGGTTTTCATATATATTTATATATTACATATATGTGTATATATTTATGTTAGAGGATTACTGAAAAAAATGTTTGCATGTTTATAAACAAATATGTCTTATCAGCTAATAAGATATATTTGAGCTGATATGTTGGCTATTTAAACGAATGCTTGTAAAACTCGGTGGAGCTGTTTGTTCTTTCAGATGCAACACAAACTGTGGACTTGTGTACAAGTATGACCTTAGATGCAAATCCCATTGAATTTATAACGAAGCAGCAGCCTGTTCGTAAAAAGAAGACTATCTCCTGTCTTGCCAAATATGAGAAGCTACCAGTCCCCAACAATGTTTATCAGATAACAATAAATGACTTTACTTGCAACACAACGGACTGTGCCTGGCGACTGATGGTTATTGTTGGAAAATGTTCCGAAATGTATTTCTGTTGTCAGAAATCATGGCAGGCAATTCAGAAAAAGTTGTTTGATGTCAACGAAACAGTTTATTTCAAAATATATAAGTTTAGAGATGCCCCTTCAAATGTCAATAGTCGATTAACTGTGGAAATTGCAGGTACAGTGTTTTCTAATGGATTATTCTATTCTCTTCTTTTATGATAACTTCTGTGGCACCTTCATTATAATGCCCAAGGCATCAATTGATGGTTGCTTCAAGTGAAATTGTAATCAAAGATCTTAATTCAGTGGAGAAGCTTTGTCAAATTCTGGTAGTTTAGTAGTTGGAATTGTTTATCAGTGTTTTCAGAAATTTACTGGACCCTCCTTATAAATCAGTCACTGGGATCAGTGTACTAGGCCATGTTGTATCAGATTTCATGATATAATGATGTGTATTACACAAGGGGTCTAGTGTATGTACTGCTGGTATAAGAAATATGTTGAGATCAAGGAGGGGTGAGGTTTTGCATATTAAAAAAACCAGACTGAAGAAGAAACAAGAACTGGATATAATATTCATGAACACTTGTGATATTTCTGTGTAAAGTATCAAAGTAGTTTAAGAATTGTTATATGCAGTGGCAGTATCTGTAGCTGCTAAATTCACCACTTTGTATCCTCACTGTCCTGGTAAACTCGTTTTTAACTGATTTAGATTGTTGCACAATTAGCCAATGTGTTATATTTCAGACGGAGAAACTGAGAAGGCATCGGGTTAGAATTCTACATCTAGGATTAGAAGAATATTTTTGTTTAAACTGTTCCATCACAGTGTTTTATGATACTGCTTAATGGTTATCTTTGGTTATATTTTTTATTTGTGTAATAGATTCTTTAGGAAGACTTCTCAAAGTGGAAGGCATACAAAGTGGTTACACAGAACATGTGTATACTGAATTTTGTACTGCTAGGGCAGGCATTGCTGCCCAAGATGTATCAGGCAACCAAGCAACTGGGATACTTGCAACTGGTAAGTTTGAGATTTATCTTAAATTTAAATTTCGGTGTCATCATTCTAATTTGACCTAATCTAGTAAATTCTATTCTAAAGACTAGTTTTAACATCCAGACTTGCAGCTGCAATAAGCTTTGTGTTAAGCCTATTATAGAATGCAAAATTTGGAGAATATGTGACTCATCATTTTGTTGGATTTATCCCGACTGTGAATCACATCTCTCTAACGGATCTTGTTCATTAGAAAATTGTTATTTCTTCAGATCTGGTGGATAGCAAGAATCGGGTTGACAAGGAAGGCTATAATTAATAAAGCAGGAAAGATTTACAACAGTAGTTAGAGGAAAATCAAATTGGCCTGAATAGTATGTATGTACTGGATCATTTCTATAGCGCCTTTTAAGTACCTCACAAAAGTACTTCTTGAAAGCATAATTGGTGTTATGGTTCTAAAAGAGCAAGTTTGTCCATATGCAAATGATGCTCTTGTAAAGTCTGGACAAGGTCTCCACACTACAATCTCATGCAGACACATACAGACTGACCAACGAATTCCCATCCTGGGTTGAAAGTTGATTTGCATTCTGAATATGATGTTTAGTCTGCAGTGGAATAATTTTTGGGTGATTACTGGTGAGGCTTAGTTACGGACACAACACCACATTTCTAATACACCACTCACACCTATGTTGACCAGCAGTGCATTGTGTAATCATAAATTGATATGGTGTTTGCAAAGATCTGTAACCAGCTTGTTCAAGTGGCAGCCGTATGGTTTTGGCTAATCTAATCTAAAGACTTCTTTAGCGCCGTTATCATAATGCCCAAGGCATTAGCCGATGGTCACTTTGTACAAGTCCTACCCTTGCTACCTCAGTTTGATGGTATCAGTTATGATGCTGTGCCTTTTTCTAACCTAGAATACCAGATGTTTGATTATGTTGACGGCTAAGTGCCACTGTACATGTGAATTTTAGGTTCAAAGTACTGCACTACTGAATACAACAATGGAAACTGTTCTCACATATGTGTTCCAGTGGGTCAGACTTATACTTGCAGGTGTCCTTTTGGGTATCAGATGCATCCAGATGGCAAAACATGTATTGGTAATAATCTTGCATTTCATACCTCAGTAACAGCTATTCTGAACTGGTTTGAAAATGACAATTAACTGTTTCAGCAACTGGAACTGAAAGTAACCATATTAAAGCTATTCGTCTTCAGATGCAGTTAAGTTTTAGGCTTTGGATCAAGCTGTTTTTAAACACATTTCATTTGAAAGTGTGATATTTGCATTACTATGTCTCATTTGCTTATATTTCAAATTGTTTTAGAAAATAATAAGTGTTCAGAAGGCAATGGTGGTTGTGCCCATCAATGTTATAACAAATATGGGTCGTTTGAGTGCTTATGTAATCTTGGATATCAGTTGAAGTCAGATATGAGAGAATGCGAAGGTAAGAGATTATTGCATGCACATGAATGTTTTACTCGTCCATAGTTGGAAATGTCGTCTTGTCAAGGTTATTTGTTAGACAAGGTTAGATAAAGCAGCATTTTGTGTTCTTTGGCACATAAGGGCCAGTTCACAAATCAAGAAGCCTGTGGTCTGATACTAAAGTCTGATACTGACTGTTGCAGCCAGGCAAGTTGATTTTTCCAATTTGGCACAACGAGTAGACCATCTGACATCAGTCGACAGTTCAAGATGGGATCTAGGGTTGAATATAGGAAGAGATGGAAATGAAAGGGGAAGTGGACGAGCAGGAAGAAAAGGAGGAGGTTTTCTTGTGTGAAGGCCAGTGTAAGCTGCAATTGTCATGAAAAACATTTGTTAAATTCAGTTTAATTGACTGTCTTGTATTATAGAGGAGTGTGCAGTAGTCTGTTGGTTAGTGTGCTTGATTCTAAATCTAGAGGTCCCACAGAGGTTCAGTGCCCTGCCAGTGCAGAAAGGTATCTTTAAATTTCTGTTCCACTTGTGCCCATTAATGAACTTGGCTATAAACTTGGTATGCTGACCATGGACTGATGTTGGAAAGATCAGACGGCTTTAGAGAGGGCTGTTCACCCACCCTTTCCTTTTTCCTTTCACGCTATCTCCACTCTGGTCCATGCCCTCATTTGCACCAGGGTTGACTTTGGGAACGCCATCTTTACCGGCCAATCGCTTGCCAACTCTGCTAAGCTGCAATCTATGCTTAAGTCTGCTGCTCGTCTCATAGGGGGCATTCCAAAATATGGCCACATCTCGTCTTATATTCGTGACATTCTTCACTGGCTCCCCGTCCAGCAGCGTGTCCACTTTAAGATCCTCTCCCTCATGCGCAATTGTGTTCTTGGCTCTACTCCCCTTTACCTCATTCACTTCTGCACTTTAGTCTCCTAGTTGCCGGGCCGTAGCACCCTTCGCTCGACCATTGAAGATCTTCTGTTTGTCCCTCGCATGCGAACCGCTGCGGCCCAGTCCAGAAGCTTTGCCTACGTTGGTCCCACTTGCTGGAATCGTCTCCCTCGAAAATTTTGACTTGAGCTCCTTTCTCTCCCCCTCTCAGTATTCTGCAGGCGCCTGAAGACTGTAGTGTTCAACAGTGATTTTACTTTTCGGGTCGGAAGCACCTCTGTTGAGTTTATCCTCTAAGAGACGCTTTATAAATCTCAAATTATATATAATTACAATTACCATCTTATGTCAAGGCTAAGAAATAAAAAGTCACAAACACTTCATACCCATGGCTGCCTCTTGGGTCTAACACAAGGACTGCTTTTCTTCTTGTTCTTTTTTAACAGACGTGGACGAGTGCAGCACATTGCAGCCATGTTCTCATATCTGCATAAATACAGTTGGTTCATTTAGATGTGAATGTCCAAGTGGATATCAGTTTGAGTCAGACTTTCGCACATGTATAGGTGAGGCCTCAGTTTGTTTGGTTATTACTCAGAGCTTCTCTGTTATGTTTTTCTTCTCTGTTATGTTTTTCTTCACTGCTCTCTCTTATACTTTTCTGATGGCAATACTTGTTCCTTATTTTATTTGTATATGTTTTACAATTGCTGAACAGTATATTTCTTCATGATTTGCTTTGCAATTTTTAAATCTTGAGGATGACAATGAAATAAGCATAAAATGTAATAACTTCAACTTTTGACTTTATAATGTAGATATTATGAGTTTACTAGACTTAGTTACTAATATTACTTCAGCATTTGACTTTATAATGTAGATATTTTACAACTGTATGTCTTTCAAGAATTAATGTTAAACAGATACTGATGAATGCAGTTATGATTCTAAGTATGGAGGGTGTGAATATGAATGCATCAATTTAGTTGGATCCTACAAATGTTCCTGTCCACGTGGCTTGCAGTTGGATTTTGACCAGCGGCAATGCATCGGTAAGCACTTTTCAAGAGTTGTTGACATAAGCAAACACTTACAAGGTAATCAGTTTACTACAGTGTTGTTCAAAGTGCCAGACCAAAATACTTAAGTAAAAGTAATTCTAACTTTGCTTAAGTAAAAGTAAAAGTACTGATCAGCGATTTTACTTAAACAGTCTTGTTCGAAATATTACTTTTAAAGTAAAAGTTAAAGGTACTGAGTCATAGTGAACCCCTGTACTAAAAGAGGCGTAATATTATTCCAGCATTACTTTGTTTTGTACTTCAGGCCAGTGATCTACTCACATCTAATATATGATGGCCTCCAAGATATCACACAGTTTGGTAATACTACCTAAAACTCAGATTGCAGAGGCGAAAAGCAGATGTGTTAACTGCTCAGCTACCATATCAACTCCATCGTCATGGTTCTCCCTCAGATATATTCAGTAATATGCCTCACTCTGGAGATCTAAATAGTTAGATCTCCAAGACTTTGCTTAGTTTCTCATCCTGTTCCTTCAGTTGTTTCTCTCTGATAAGGTCAAAGGTGAAAGTAAGTCCAGTTACCCTCTTTGAATTGTGAATCTATTGCATGCTACAAGTTTATACTCAGTGAGGCTTATAAATACTTAATTCTGTTCTTGAATGAATGAAAATTTACTGTGTGTATAGCCTTGCTTGGAGTGGACATAACTAACTCCATCCCCTTGACTGGTTGGGCGATTTTAGGCCATCTGATAATCAACCAGTCAGCTCGTGAATGTGCTGCCTTTCATTTGCTTGATCTTACAGCAACAAAGTTACAAATACTGTATGTTTGCATCTAGTGCATGAACATCATGAGTAACGAACCCATAATCACAAGTCATAATAATGCAATATTACTTAAAATGGGTGAAATATTACTTTGTTACAAGTAAAAGTATTTCCATTTATAAAATATTCCATTTATAAAATAGTATTTCCATTTATTAAATATTCCATTTATAAAATATTTTTTAAAAGTTAAAGTACTAAAACTTTTACTTGAGTACATTAACATGTAAATTTTACTTTATTACTGACCAACACTGGTTTCCGATAACATAACATTGGATGACATTAGGTAACACATACTGTTAAATTCTTGGAATTAATTAATTGGTCATTTTCAATAATTCTTATCTGTAACTTGTTTGAATTGATTTATTGCAGTTAGTAAAACATGGACATAAATTTGATAGTATTCTTTAATGGTAGTTTTTGATTATTGTCATGCTTGTGTGGAATGACTATGTTTTTAATTTGGTACAGGCTGAATAGGGTCTGAATTTGAAAGCATTTTTAGATTTAATTATTAATTGCATGCTTGTCATAAATAGAGCAAGGAGTTAGACAATTTTCCACATCTTGGAAAGCAGTAAAGAATGGAAGTAAGAAAGTGCACAGGAAGAGTAAGGACCTGAGTAAAACAAAGTGGTGAAAAATAAAAAATAAAAATCATTAAAACATAAAAAATAATGAATAAAGAATGACTTACTTAAAAGTAGAGATTGTGATTGATTTACCAGATGTGGATGAATGCCTAGAGAATAATGGTGGCTGTAAAAGTGCTTGTGTTAATGAATACGGATCTTACAAATGCAGCTGTGCAGATGGCATGGAACTAATGGTGGACAAGCAGACATGCACTGGTAAAGTAATCTAATTACACACTATGCATAATTGTATATGGTTTAGGTTTTATGTTCCTTTTATATACTTCACAAATTAAAACAAAATAACACCAATTAAGTTGGGTTGAATATTTTAAAAGTACCCAGCTTAGCCTGAGTTTGTTTGTAAATACATGTGAATCCAGCATTTCTAAGTTGAGCTCAACATTTTGCTCATATCTATTTTCATTTTAATTATTATTCATATCACTGTTGTTTTAAAAACATCTTCACAGACCTAAGTTTTCCTGCAGAGTTCAGACATTGTGAATAACTTCCTAATTTAATGTTAAAGACATGTTTTTGATTTTTAGAGCACAGTGCTCTGGTATTTTATGATTGTGTTGCAGATAAAAACGAATGTTCCACTGACAAAGGAGGCTGTGATCATGTCTGCATAAATAATGATGGCAGTTTTACTTGTAAATGTTTTTCTGGTTATTACCTAATTGGAGAAAAGAAATGCTCCGGTAGGTAATTAAATTAAGATTAATTTAATTGCATTGTTGTCACTTTATCCTGTTATACAGATGACCCTACATCCATTTAACTACATGTATGTTCAATTAGTTTCCTGATTTCCATCCCACGGAAAGTGTGTCTTGCAGGTGCTGTCCAAGTACATGGGTGTACACCTGTTGAAGAACTGTATACATTTTATAGTTTAAGTTGAATTGTTATGTGGTTAATATTTAATCAAAACTCTTCTAGTTATAATTTTAAAGAATGCAAGTTATTATGATAAATTCTTGTTTTAGCACATCACAATTCATTTTGGCATGTGTAGCAGACCTATTATGCCTTTTGCTATTGCTAAACAGCTGAAGCCTGTTTCTCAGTTATTTTGGCATATGAAAAACCTATTTACCACTAATGTTTACTGATTTAAGAAAAGAATGGCATGAAAATATCAGCAGGTAGCTGTTCATCAAGTGAAGTGATTTGGGAACAAAATATTTTTGTAGTTACAACTTGTTTATTTCTCTATTTTAGTTATTGCACTTACTGCATGCTCATGGTCAGTAAATCTGAGGAATAAATATTTTACACTTGTTGTGTTCTTTTTTACTATTATATATGCATACAGCTGATGGTGAACTGACAGTGAGTTTGTAGTTTTAGTCAACTGATCGCCCTGTAATAGGTTCTATGCATTTTCAAAAGACAGTGTGACTCTGGAATGATCTCCTTCCTGAATTTTGCATATGCCCCCTTATCCCTTCTGTCATTCACTCTGTCTAGTACTCCTCAGGTATTCCATTCAAAACTGGTCTCACATTTTCAAGAAATCCCACCCTGTTCAGTCTTCCCATTTCTCGCAGTGTAAACACGACTTCTTCTCCCCCTCCTCTCTCTGGTGTCCTGGCAACCGGATTTGGTTCTTGACATGGCATCTTTGGACAACCCCACGGACTTGATGCAGCAATTGTGAATAAAATGATGCCTGTGCTTAGCAGTTAAGTAGCACTTTAGAAATTTTGAGTTTATTATTACGATTTAGCAGCTTTATGAAGTCTTCAACACACATATAGTTGCTTAACTGGGTAACTTCATCAACTGATGTGTGTCATTTGACAAGATCAGATGCATGTATGTAGACTACTAATAATTTCACATATAACGCAGGTATGCATAAAGTAAAATATGATGCATTGCAGTGGACTGTTATCTGATAAACTATCTGCTAATGTTTTCTTTAATTGAGACTGACATTTTTCTTTTCAGATGTAGACGAATGTAAAAATCCGTCAGTTTGTGATGCTACCATTTGTCCAACTATGACCTGTATTAACACTCCTGGTTCATACAAATGTGAATGTGGTGCTGGATTTAAGCAACTAATTCTTCAAGAAGCAATCAAACCCAACCTTGAATTCCTAGGTATGCACTTTTGCTTTTGCATTTTAGTCTTTTAATCAGCCATTAATTTTGTCCATGTGTATTTAGAAGTTTATTTACTGGTACTTCTATGCTTCGGTGACCCAGGTATAACGAATTAGAACAGTTAGATATTGTGGTGCTTTATTACGTTTATACAGTGCCATTATTTAATAACAAAGCAACAGTTGATGTAGCTAAGTTATTGTGCATTAAGGATCCCACACAATGGCCGTCTGAAGGAAGGCTGGAGTCTGCACAATCCTTGTGCTAGTTGTGAGTATGTGAACTAAGGGTGTTATTACCTATGTAAATGTCTGGCCAGCATCTGTTGCTATGGTAGACCTAGAAATGCCATCTGCAACATTTTGGGTTTGTAATTTCATCTTTAATTAACCTTTAATGCCCATCAAAGGCACAAAGTAAGACTTCATAACTACTGATGTTAAAAAACTGTGCTGCTGCAAAGTCATTATTTTGCTCACCATACTCCCAACCACAATCAGTATGTTTAAGTGGTGTGGCAGTTGGCTGGCTAAAATACTGGAATGCAAAGCCAGAGATTAGGGATTCTTTATTGTGAGGGAAGATAGCACTATTACTGAACAGCTACATACTCACCTACAAGCAAGTATGCTGGGCTTACCTGTTTTGAGGGGGTGAGTTGGTGGGGATGATGCCTAGCCACCCACTGTATCTGATGGCATTAACACTACTGACCACTACATGGACTTGGCTTAAGGGGACTAATGTTCTAAGTACCACTGTGCTGTTATTTTCTATGTATGAACTACAAATTGTTTATTTCTAGATATTGATGAATGTGTAAAATGCAATGGCTACTGTGAACATAACTGCACCAATGTAGTTGGCAGCTTTATCTGTTCATGCCTGCCAGGTTTTGAAATTTCAGCAGATGGAAAGACTTGCAAAGGTGAATCTGTTGATTAGTTCTCATGGCACAATTGTCATATATGGCTAAATATATAAATATGACATGAACTGCTATATAAATCTAAGGTACGATACAATACAGTTATCATGTGCACAGCATGATCATATGTGTTGAAGTAGTTTCTGTCATTGTTGTGCCCTGCTTTGCCTTTTCTTTCCTCCTTGTACTGACTTTTATTGTTGTCATTATCATTGCCACCATCATCATATTATCATTTTTGCCACCTAAACCACAACCTCAACCATTATCATCAACTTTCAGCTTCTCATCCTCTTCCTTATTTGCAGTCCCTTCCTTTTCCTCCTCATCATCAAGACAATGCCAGTCCATCATTTTTATACTTAGGAGGTGAACAGACATGGCTACATATTCGGCTACAAACAAGTATGCTGGGCTTACCTGTTATGAGGGGAGGAGGTGGTGGGGTGATGCCAAGCCATACATTTAAGGCCCATTTTGGCCTTCTCAGATTTGGTATATGAGTACCAATGCATGGAGGTTGTGATTGCCCTTCAGCTAAACGATATTTCAGAAACCGATACCATCATCTCTGTAGAAGCCTGTAAGCATCTTTGCCAGTATTGCCAATGGTTGTTGCTTTGCCGTAACTGTCTGTGTTCATCACAGATAAGAATGAATGTAAAGAGAAGCAAAAGCCATGCTCTCAGATGTGCACTAATCTCCGTGGTGGTTATCGATGTTCGTGTGGCGAAGGATATGTTTTGGACAAGAAAGACAACAAGACATGTCTTGGTACGTTCTGGGAGATGCTAGTCATTTCTGTTATGTTTAAGCTGCATTATATTTGTTATCTAGGTAGAAATTATACTTTGCAATTTAAAATTTTAGTGTAGGAGTATACAGCATGTCAAGAACTACCATGCCTCATTCTCGACAGAATCTGAAAATGTGCATAGCTTTTGATTTGAAATGATGTTCTGTTTAGATGAAGACAAATTAGTCTCATATGCACACTATACATGTACTTGGGTGAACATTAACATACACACTGCACAATTTCAGTAAGATCTGTGCACCACTATGAAGAGAATGTCAATCGGCTGTTTGATTTGAGCATATGCAGTATTTCACCACTGTTAAATGACAATAGACTGATATTGCTCATACCATTTTGTATTAATTAAGCAGATTGAGTAAATAAAATACTATATAAGTCACAGTATTTGTGAATCAAATAACTAATGAATGAAGAAGCTGTAACACCAAGATGTTATTTATTCAGTGTTTGAAGCATATCATGTTTTTTCAACATGTCATCAAGTAGAAAAAGAGAACATTGTTATATCAAATCAGTTGGTAATTTTTGCTGTGGCTTATTTTTTCTAGATGTTGATGAATGCATTTTTTACAATGGTCAATGTAGTGATGAATGCCATAATACTGTTGGTTCTTATTACTGTGCATGTCAACCTTCACAGTATCTGACAGAGAATAAAAGAAGGTGTGAATGTAGGTGGCATTTGAACAATATTAGGTTTTGCTTTCTAAGGTTTTCATTTATTTTTCTTTACTTCTAGTAGGGATTTTGAAACAATTTCCTAAATATTGTAATCATAATTGTAAACTCGAAATTTCTAAAGCACTACTTAAAAGCTAATTGTAGGGCATCAGCTTATTCAGGAGTGCAGCATCAAGTCAGTGGGGTTGTCCAAAGATGTCTGTGTCAAAAACCAAGTTCAGTTGCAAGAAGACCAGAGAGCAAAGGGGGAGAAGAGCTGTTAGGGTAGGTTGTGTTTAGGCTGAGAGAAATGGGGAGGCAACGAAATTTTTGCATAGCTTGTTGTAAACATGTTGATTTCTTTTGGTAAACTAAGATTTGAATCTTGTGGTGGTGAAAAGCTAGAGTTGGAGTTCAAGAAGAGCATAACAAGTATTTGGTCACTTTCAAAAGCAGAAGCAAAACAGTGAATGCTACAGCACTGCTATATTGTAATCTGTTTTTATCTGATAACTTCCATAGTGTTTTCCTTCACTTGACATCTTGAAGACAAAGTTTTTCTGTTTAAAATCTCATTTGACTCTTATTTTTAACATTTTGAATTATGTATAGCACCCTTTTCTTCGGCCTTGGCTGATTTACCCCACTATATAAATTGTTTTATTATTACTTTTATTAAAGGAGACGTTTAAGTAGGCTACAGTTTTAAAATTTGTTGTTTACATCTATTTGCTTAGACTCAAACAACATCAATGAACTTAACAGTGAATGTCATCAATTTTTGAATGACATTGAATTTCAACACACAGAGCTCTTGCAAACTGCAATGACTTCTGAATCCTAATTAGTAGTCCTGACTGATAATAAATGAGAATGACTGTTGCAGACAAAGATCTGTGTGAAATTGACAACTGTGGCTGTGATCAAGAGTGTACAAGCGAAGAAGGAATGTGCTACTGTTCTTGCAGACTGGGATTCAAGCAACATCCTGCTAATAAGAAGAAATGCATTGGTACTTTTAGGCTCAGTCTTAATTGGCAATTACTGTCTTGATTAATAATTAACATGAATCTGACACCTATGGTTAGTGCAGTATTTCAGTTGCAGTAATGCTTTGAAATAGACAGAGTTGTGAATACAGTAAATAAATAAAAATATCTAGAGTGCAATAAATGGGCTTAGTGAAATGCAGTCTTCTGAATTATTGACCATTCATATGTTTTGCTTTGGTATTAATAGTAACTTACCTTAAAAACCCAAATAGCAGCTTTGTTGCATAAGGAACTTGTTGCATGAACTTGCTTCTAATTTTTTAATGAGAATAACCGATTTCTGTGTCTGTTTCAGATGTTGACGAGTGTGCTTGCGCCTGCGATATATGTCCTCAGTTCTGTAATAATACAGATGGATCTTATTTCTGCTCATGCTATTCTGGTTATGAGTTGCTGCCAGATATGAAAACGTGCCAAGGTCAGGGTCACTGAACTTATATTCACTTTTTGAAGTTATTATCTTAAAAATAGTTTCTAGTAATTCTATTATGCCACAGTTATATGCTAATAGCAATCAATCGGCCTCATGAAATGTCTTAAATTGTAATTTTTTGAGATCATCTTACGGTGAAAATCTGAGATATGCTTAGTAGAGGAGCCAGTCTGCCATGACCCACTTGCCAGAGAAAAATCTTTTTTATTCAATAAAAATTACCATTTATTAACTTTACTTCTGTTCATTCTAAGCTTATTTGTGCAGTACAGTTCACTCTGAGTTACCAAATATGTATATTTGATTTTACAAGGCGTATGCATGGAATCTAAATACAGGTCATGAAATGTGATGGAAGAGTGTGATGCCAGTGCCATGTAAGGATATGTGCTTTCTGTTTTAGATATTAACGAATGCAAAGTCTCTTCTCGATGTCCTGGTGGGACTTGTATCAATACAGATGGATCATACACATGCAAGTGTCCTACTGACATGGGATTCATATCAAACTCATCTGGTTGCTTTGGTAAGCATCCAATGAAATTCAAATTTATAAGTATAGTAAGAGTCTGACCTATTGTTCCAGTACAGGGATGGCGCCTTCTGGTGATCATCCACAGACACATAAAGTGCACACCATTTTGGTCAGTGGTTGAAATTTTGTTTTGCTGGCTCTTTTGGGACCTCATTTTGTGTGTTTTTATTGTTTTATTCTGTTGCTAGATGGGTGAAAGTGGGATATAAAATTTTATTATTAATGCCTCTGTAGTATGAACCACTTTTTTCTGCATCCTGAAAGTTGTTATTACTTTGAAACTTGTATTTCTAAGTAGTGACCATTGATTACTTTTCTGATTTAAAACAAAAATGCCAAAAGTTCTTGATCAAAAAACTTCTGCTTTCAGACATTGATGAATGTTCAGTGAACACGGGAGGCTGCTTAGGTACTTGTAACAACACCCTTGGTTCGTATACTTGCTCCTGTGGTGATGGTTTCATGCTTAAAGAAGACAGGAAGACTTGTGAAGGTTAGCTGTTAACTTTGATTGTGGCTGCTTTTGATATTAATGAATGATAATGTTCTTAATGAACTTGAAAACCTCTTAAGCTGGTGACGCATGATGATCGTTGGGTGGCGTGATTGGCCTGTGATCTAATGGTTGCAGGTTCAATCCTGCTGAGTGGACTTTGTGTAAAGACCCTGGGCAAGTTGTTTGCAAACAAGTACCTCAGTAGAATTTGGTACCAGTTTAATCTTGGAAGAAAATAGCAAGTCCTATGATGTCTGTGGGGATTTACTTAATTAGGCTAGCATAGATAGTGCTTTTTGAGGTACTTAAAATGTGCTATATTAAATGTCTGGATACATACAATCATCCATGCTTACATACATAAATACATACATACATACATGCAGTGAAGGCTCTCAGTGGATCTTATCAGAGTTTAGTTAGCTGATTTGAATACGTGAATGCTGACATTAAGATATGGATGTCTGAAATTGTTTGGTGTAAGCAGATTTCGATGAATGCCTCTTTACTGCTGGCTGTAGTCATCATTGCCGAAATGTTTTTGGTTCATATGAGTGCTCATGCAAGGATGGCTATCAGAAGTCATCGAAAAACAATACAATGTGTGAAGGTATCTTTTAATCTGAATGAAAACAACAGTTTTAAAGTGCATTTGTCTTCTAATAATTAATATAACATATTTCGTTCACACAACGCCTTATGTTGATTATATAAGAAATGTATTTTACAAATGTAATTTTACTGAACATTTTATAGCACTTATAAGATGTAGAGCGGGTGCTTGGTTTTGCCTAATTATCCACATCATGAATTCTTTATCAGGTGATCATGTACAGCACAGTGGTCTATTTGATAGTGAGTTTGGTCTGTAATCCAGTAATTGTGAGTTTAAGGCTGCTAAACAGACTCTAAGTAACAACCCTGGGCGAGTTGTCAGCAAACAAGTGTCTGTCACTTGTTACTTGGTATTGAAAACAGCTAAGAAGTGAAGAGCAGGTCCAGCTATGCATTCACTGGCCCCTTGTCTAGGACCTTTGGATTTGCCCTACTGCTGGTTCAAAGATTTAAGCTAAGAAATGAGTGCCTTCCCTATGTCCCACTATCGCAGTGGTTCTTAAAGTCTGCAAGCATGAGGCAGGTGGCCCTTGGTTGCGAGTTACCCGATATTTCCACAGCATCCTTCTCTATATCCAAACGTAACAGTATTGTTGCAGTTTTGTAAATAGCATTCTAGCCTGATTTTTTAGTACTATGGGATATTTCTTACTTTACATGAAATTATGTTAACTTTGAACATAGCAATAAAATTGATGGGAGTAGCAGATAATATGACTAAGAATACAGTTCAACAGAATATTGGGTGTATTAGTTGTTGGAAGACTACTGTCACTTGAAGTTTCCTTTCACTAGCCTATCTCTTCTGCTGGCAGAAGAGACACACTTTGCAGTCATGGATTTGAACCATGGAAAGCACAGACATGTGGTTTATTGTAGAATTCTATTTGTTCATATATGGGTATTAATATTATTGAAGTATTGCCATTTCTTTTCAGATATTAATGAGTGTGAAGTTGGACATAACTGTGATCAGTTATGCATCAACTACAATGGATCGTTTGCTTGTGCTTGCGAGACAGCGTATATGTTAATGTCTGACAATCGCTCTTGCACAGGTCTGATTCACATTTTCTCATGTTAAAAGTTACTACTAAGTTTAAAAGTACTACAGAATAAGACAATACCTCCTTCTATTGTGCATCATTATGGCATAATATCTTACATAGTTGAATAAATGTAAATGTACATGTTTCTCTGTAGCAGCCATATGTTCTCCACCCAGCTCATTTTGGACAAATTGATCGGTTGAGATCCTTCGCCACCACTGTCTGTTTGAATGGTTGCCTAGCCATTTCAATCTCCCATGTACACAGACCATGCTAGCCTAAGATTCAAATCTCTGAGTAATCATAATTGCAGTCATAAACTCGAGATTGCTGCAGTGCCCAAAGAAAGCTATAAGTTGCAGGAACCAGGTTATTCACATACACTTAGTCAAAACAAACTTGATAGGCAGATAGGGTCAGATTTAGTTCCAGGTCAAGATCTAAGGGTCAGGCAGGCAGACAGTCAGACGTCTGTGGTGGATGGTGTTTGGAATTGGAGCAGCAAGATAGATAAGGGGAAGAGAAGGAGTCAGGGTAGGATTCGTGGAGGATTGTTTTCCCTTTTGAGTGAAAGACCTCTGCAGAGATTGTGAGGGGTGAAGCATTAGTGAGTTCGTTTCATGGGTCAGATAATTAAAATTCACATAATTCTGGTGGAAGTTTACTCCAGAGAGATGGAGCAGCTATGCTTCAAATTTCCAGGTTTTAAGGATGACATGACGGGGACAGAGAAGTGTGAGGGCAGAAGAGGAGCAGGTTGAGCAGAGTGGTTGGATTGCAAATAACTGACAAATTTAGGAGGGTTGGTACTTGGCTCCCAAATTTACTTAAATTCTAAAACTGAGCACAACTTTGTTATACTGGCATGCTTGAATGGCTCATCATGGTATTACTGTAAGAGTTCGTTGTATATATATATATATACGTATGATATATATGCGTATGTATGGTATGTGTGCATGGTTTCACTGAGACATTAGTGCCTTTAAGGTACATACCAAAGGCACTGCAAATACGGCTATCTATCTATTTGTAATCTGCTTTCAATACCACTGTTTATGACAGGTGTTTGGACAGTCTGGAACTGAACTTGTTTATTTGATCGACGATTACCAGTTCTGAAACATTATTGGATAAACTAATCTAACTGTTTTGGTCATTTTTGTTTAGCTGTTGATCAGTGTTCTTTGAACAATGCTGGCTGCAGTCAAGGCTGTGAACCTAATCTGAACAATGCTACTTACAAGTGTAGTTGCACTGATGGATATGGCTTAGGTGATGATGGACACTCGTGCATGGGTAAGATTTATGATGGCAAATAGGTAGTTATGTGCTCTTTTAAAATGGCTTCTTACCATCTTTTAATATGAACTGTAGAATTTTGCTCACTGTTGCATGATTTCTTATACAAATACCTGTATTACCTATGCATTTCATGCTTAATAACATATAAAGGTGACATGCTAGTTTACACGCCTTAACCGAAAATTCATGGTGTGGGAGATAACCTTGATATATCTGGGAAGATGACAGCCTGTAAGGGTGTACTAGGTGCATGTATTGAGCCAGCCACCAGCCAGCCACCTACCCCGTGCTTCCCTGGCAGGTGGCTGGGGAATTTTTTCTGCCAGAGTAATTTGATGAAACCTGTACATGCTGCTGGTACTCGAAGACAGGGGCCCTGAATAAGAAGCGTAGTCTCTGCTACAGTCTGGAAACGGTGAGCTTTGGGCATGTCGTATACGCTTTGGAAGAACAGAAGCCCAGACAGCTCTGTGAACAAGCCCCTGAGGGAATGGAGAAGATACCTAGCTGACCTAGAACCACACTGAATAAAGTGGTGGAGGATCTGAAAACCCTAAATTTCGGCCTCCATGCAGCAGTAAAGATGCTGCAGGGCAGAACAGTTTGGCGTCGCATGGTCACATGACTACGCTCACCGGAGTTCGCCAACAGAGGAAGAAATGTGGTCCCAAGGTTTTAATGATTTTTAAGATGATGCACTTGCTTGACTCTTACTACATGTGTTGATGCTCATTTACTGATTTCAAAAGCAATGACAGGCGTAGTTGACCCAGATGGCCATTATCTCATCTCTTATCTAGATAACTGTCCAGGGAATATCAGGCCATTAAAACTTTGTGAACATTTCCTCTACAGTAAAAGTATAGGAGTCAGTCATTTGGTGTGGATGTCATGCTAAATTAAATTGTTTACAAATGTACTTATTTGTAAACAGTTTAATTTAGCATCACTTAACTTCACTGTACTTGCTAGTACAATCTCCACCACACCAAATGGCTGACTCTATTTCCTCTTCATTTTCTTTATTTTCCCCTTCATGTACTTCTGTAAGTGACACAGATGTGTAGTAGCGATGGGCTTGAACTTGTAGCAGATATGAGCTCTTTGCAACTTTTTAACTGCCAATATATACTAAGTAAGAAGAATTCCCGTTTTGTTCATGTTGTAAATCTTCTGTAATAGGGTCAGGCCAATGGTAATTTCTTAATTTTCTGGCAGATGTTAATGAATGTTCTGTTACTGACAACCCCTGCTCACAACAGTGCACAAATTCAGTTGGATCATTTGTATGCCAATGTAATATGGGATATCATCTTGAAGGTCAATTCGAGTGTGTAGGTAAGAATCTAATTTATTGTATTTTTTATTTAAAAGCAGCTAATTTCCTCCTTAATAAAAATAACTTAAGTGACTGCTCTCACATAGTTCTTGTCACTTCGTGTGTTAGCCAGTTAGTGTGTTAGTTATTTTCACTTAGTGTGCAGGTAAGAAATTAAATTGTATTAATATCCAACCACTTTAATTTATATTATGGTTGTTTTCCAAAAGCAGCAAATTTACTCATATTTAACAATAACTGACAACAATCAGTTGCTGTTGAAATAAAATAACAGCTGTTACTGTTTATTGTTGCATATTTCTTCGATATTTGTCCACAATTTTTCCCTGTGGGCTGTAGATTTCTGGAAGGAGTTGTTTATATTCATTGGTTCTAGGTTATGGATTTCTGTTTGTATCCATTCTGCTCTCTTTCCTTGAAACTGTGCATCCCTAATGAAGTAGAGATGGTCATGCATTCTGCTGTCGATGACTGCATTTGCTGCTGTAGACATAGATGAATGCGAGCCGATGTCGGAATCTGGTTGTACACACGGGTGTAAAAACATTCAAGGATCTTACAGCTGTCAGTGTAATTCAGGCTACATGCTTTCAAACGATCTTCACGGCTGTGATGGTGAAGTTTATTTTAGAACTTTATCCTTTGACTACTTCATCTCTGTAAGAAGTTTTTATAAGCAGGACCACAGTCCGTGGTAATGTTATGCAATACGGGTGTTATATGACATATGTTATCTATAACGTTCTTGAGAGATCTCAACATGCTTTTAAATTGTTTCCCTCCAATTCTCTAGAAAAAGCAATGGAAACTTTGAGACCTATATTTCAGTAGATTCCTTAATCCCACAGTGATGGATTATTTTAAAGCCCCTTTACTCAGCTGTGAAAGTACTACATGTTGTGTCATTAGAACACAAAGTCTAAAAGCTATTTTATAACTGCTAAAGCATTTAACAGTGAATGACAAATTGGATGATAGGTTTTAATTCCCATCTTTTTATAAGCATATTCGAGCTGTATCCTGTATTAAAATCAGTTTTACAAGAAAGATAAAAATTGACAACAAATGGCATATAGTAAACTACATGTTCGCTTTTGATTGATCCAGAAAGCATTAAAGTATTTGGGCATTTATTTTATTTAAGTTTAGAAAAGATTAAATTTTTGTATAAAAATTCACTTCAAAGGACATGTCCCTACATGAAGCAGAGCCACACGAGCCCCAGAACACAAAAGTGTTTCAAAGCATCTGCTGTAGGAGAGTCAGAAGAAGGCAGGTGGAACACCCATATTTAGTATTAGGTGGTTTTCGGTTACACTTTGCAGTTGAGTCCTAACTAAAAAACGTGTCACCAATAGCACTGGAATACTGTGTTGCAGCAACCAGTAAAAGATGAATAATTTGTAACATGTTACAAGTAGCTTTTCTCGGCAGAGTATTCTCTAAGCAGAGTAGGAAATGGAGCTATGGGCTGAAATTGACTCAGGTGTTGGAAAGCAGAAAAAGGTGAGTAAGAAATTTTAACACTATTAATTTTACAAGTAAGTTTCCAGTTGTTTTTTTTAGATATTGATGAATGTGCAGTTAATATGGCAGGATGTTCAGATGTGTGTGTGAATACACTGGGTTCCTACTATTGTGAGTGTGCCATGGGATATAGTTTAGAAAAAGATGGAATGAATTGTGAAGGTAATAAATTTTCCTCTAATCAAACCTCAAAAGTGTCATAAACTTGAATACTATGTAAGGTTTCGCTTTTGTGAGGAACGGAAAGCACTTTAGTCAATTGCTACTTCTGACGATGATGTGCTGTGAAATATTTTAAACTATTTGCATTTGGATCAAAGAATTATTACTGTTTACTTTGAAATTAGTGTTTACTTTGAATCACGATTCAACATGTGCGTACAGACAAAATAGAGGAAAGGCCAGGGAAAGCTTCTGTCTGGTGATTTTAACTGATTTTAGACATTGATGAGTGCGTTGATGCCGCTTTTGGTATGAATGATGGATGTGGCCATCAGTGCAAAAACACTCCTGGATCCTACCAATGTTCTTGTTTACTGGGATACACTTTGCAGCCCAACATGAGTTGTTCAGGTCAGTCCATGATATACTGATCAGTCTGCGGATAATAGAGTCTTCATTTCTAGTTTTTCTTGTTGTGTTTTATAAATTTTAACCTATAATGCCAGCATCAGTTAAACGCTGCCTTGATCACTGACGATTTTAATTGACTATAATTATTACCTTCTGTAATTTGTTTATCAAAATATGCAAAAAGATTAATCAACAGTCAGTCTTTATTTACAACAATATTAGTTTTTGGTGTGGTAAGCTGGTTGGGAGCTTTTCCAAAATTGATAATGTATCTGATCATATGCATGGAGTTCTTTTATTAGTGCTCCGATCCATCAGTACGTTTGAGTGTGGGGCTTGCCAGTTGCGCTTGGAGATGTCAGTTGGGGTTTGCCCAAAATTACCTAAAGGAACTGTGTTGCTGTCTTTTTGGCATGGTCAGCTACAGAGCCCTAATTTCTTTGGTTAGGGCAAACTCACAGCCCATTTTGCTCTGGAATGACTTTCCTCTATGATTCGAGCAGATGCTAGGAATGGTAGAGACTTTTCTGTTTCAGTAAGATGGGTTAGGAGCGGCTTTAGTTAAGTATCTTGAAGGGACAATGCATATAAATTATGTATGATAAAAGGACAAAAAGTTAACTGCTAATTTATTTCGTACTGCCTCTATTTAATTTTTATTAGTGATGCTTAGTGAAACATGCATGCAAAAGTTGGAAAGGTGTACTTTTTCAGATAATGACGAATGTCAGCTTCTCAATGGAGAGTGTTCTCAACAGTGTTTCAACACTATTGGTAGTTACTACTGTGCCTGTGAGGCTGGACTTCTTCTGGCGTCTAATAAAAGAGGATGCGATGGTTAGTGAACTAACTATATACTACAGGTTTATTTCAGTTTTTTGTGTTAAATTATCATATATCATTGTACTAGCTTTTCTTGTTTTAAGCTGGCATCTAATAAAATTTAATCTAATCTAATGATGCCGTTTTCATAATGCCCAAGTCATCAGTCAGTGGTTGAAGTGAAATCATAATCAAAATCATAATCTGTTGGAGAAGCCAGGTAGAAATCTGATAGACCAGAGAAACCAGAAGTTAGGCTACGGTGGGTAAGAAAGTAGAGATTTACAGAGATTTGTCTTAAGTTTAGACCTGAATGTTTAAGTTTAAGTTTAATGTCATTAAGTTTAGACATCAAAGAACTGACAGAATGAATAGAACTTGGCAACAAATTCCAAAGCCGTGGACCAGCAACCGAGAATGCTTGAGAACCCAACACTGTTCTGTTGCAAGGCACAACAAGGGTCCATGGATCGAGTGCTATATTTGTTGATATTTATTTTGATACATAATTTCATCCTGGGTGTTGTTTCTAATTTTAGATGTGAACGAATGCGTGATTCAGAATGATTGTGCTCACAACTGCACAAACACTTTTGGCAGCTACTACTGCAGCTGTGCTGCTGGCTATGAGTTGGATGAGAATAAGAAACTTTGCTTTGGTGAGATTTATCTTGAGCAGTTGCTCATTACCAAGATTGTCATCAACGTCGTCATCATCATCGTTGTCGTTGTAGTCGTCTTCGACATCATCTTCATTATAACCTTCACCCCATCATCACCATATATTTATATTTGTTTTATTACAGTTACAAGGTTGAAATCTGAAAACAATTTCAAAAGTAGTTTATTCAGAAATAACCAGTTGAAAATTTTTCATTTGTTTTTTAAGGATTGTTATAAAGAAATGTGCTTATTTTTAGGAAGCAGTAGTCAACAATGCTAGTTTAAACTTTGAAGGTTTATGGCTGCAGCATGTGACTGATGTTTTGAATGCCTTTCTGCCATACAGATGTAGATGAATGTGCTTTGCTTAATGGCCAATGTGCGCATCAGTGCATCAATGAAATTGGATCATATCACTGCGCATGTCAAATTGGATATGTGCTGGACTCCAATGGAATGAGCTGTAAAGGCAGGTTGAAAGCTCTAGAATTCTGTGTTTTGCAGTGATATTAATTTTAAAAATGTTATTCTTCAAGTACCAAATAATCGGTTAAACTACACTTGATATTTCATATATCGTGTTATATTTTGTGAAGTGCAACAAGATTTTGCTGTTTTTATCGTTTGGGTTGTGTAGTGTCTTGGCCTTTCATCACTGTATCAGAACTCACTTAAGTTTTTGTCATGTGAAATAAGCAGCTTTTGTTTGGCAATGCAGTACAATACGTTCTTGTCCCTTTATTATGAAAAATTGTTAATTTCGTGGTTGTTTCCTTTGATGACTTTACTTGATGAGGGAATTCATGTGTTCATTTTACTGTAACTGTGCTTCTTTTTTCACTGGTTTACCTGCGCTGTTGTTTGTTAAGTGTGAGTGTTTATCTCATGCTATAACGTTTAATTACTTGCTTACTTATGCACAGGACTATTTATTAAACTTTACCCTTCTTCATCTGCATAGCACTTGGTGTCTTCTTAGTGTTTGGTAGATACCTTGAATAGGTTTCCCTGTTTTCATGCCTGCTCAGCAGGATTTTGACAGAACTGATCCTAGAAGATGACCTGCCTATCAGTTTCACATGGCATCATATATATTCAATGCCAAGTAAATGTAAATGTACACAATTTTATATCTATAGCTGACCGTATTGTCTCGACCCTGCTCATTTTACAGTGATTTTATCAAGTGAGATTCTTCCAAGTGTATTATTACAGTGGTACTGTAGGAGTTGCTGGATAAGATTAGAGATAAGTATATATGAATGTCTGAGTGGTGTGGTCTGTGTTTCAGATCTTGATGAATGTGCAGCAGCTATTTGTCATCATAAATGTGAAAACACCATTGGAAGTTATCAGTGCTCCTGTAAAGTAAACTACCTTCTTGAACCAGACCAACGAACTTGTACAAGTGAGAGGATATATCTAATTAAACTTCCATGTGGTAATTTTCATGGTGAATATTACCTGTAACACATAAAGGATGCATAATTATACTTGGTTCATATTTTGTCATTAATTAGTCCATGTGAAGAAGAAGAAGCAGAATCCCATAAGCTAACCCCAAGAGGCAGTCATGGTCTGCCTGTCTGTCTGTCTGTCTCTCACTCTGTCTGTCTCTTTCCCTCTATCTGTCTGTTTGTCTGTCTGTCTCTCTTTTATTTAGTTCATTATATAGGTCCATATGATGAGGAAGAAGGAGGCAGAGGAGAATAAGAAGAAGGAGGAAGAGGAGAAGAAGGAGTAGGAGAAGGAGGAGGAGGAGAAGGAGAAGAAGGTGGAGGTGAAGAAGAAAGAGAAGAAGGAGGCAAAAGATAAAGGAGGAGGAGGAGCAGAAGAAGGAGAGGAGAAGAAGAAGAAGAGAAGAAGGAGGAGCAGAAGGAGGAGGAGAAGAAGGAGGAGCAGAAGAAGGAGGAGAAGAAGGAGGAGAAAGAGGAGAAGAAGAGGAGGAGGAGGAAGAGGGGGAAGGAGAAGAAGAAGAAAAGATGTGCCAAAATATGAAAAAAACCAATATGACTTTGAAGGCTGAGTGGTTCTTATGTTCTGCATGAACCTACCATTAATCAGAATCCGAGATGGCTACTTTTCTGGCTTCAAGTCACAAAAAGTTTGAAATAACTCTAGAGTAGTAACACTCGACAGATGTTTCATGTGTGTTGTCAAATCATGCTGTATTATCTTGTTCATATCTTGCAATCCAGTAATTATAAAGGTTTATTATACGAATTTTAATTTCAGTTGACAATCCATGTCTTGAACAAAATGGTGGCTGTCAACAAATCTGTATTAAAACAGAGCATTCATTTATGTGTACCTGTATGCATGGATACAGATTGAGCGATGACAAGACATCCTGCGAAGGTACAGTCGTTCTTGGTTTGGCCTAATATTCATTCTGACTGTACTTTGTGGTTGTTTTTCTTTATTTCAGACTTTGAATCTTCACCCAATTTGGATTAAATTCAGAATTTGTTTAAAATGCAGAACAGATGGTGTATATGCATAATAAAATTGGTTTATCATATGCCATGCTGAAGTTATGTTTGTGTTTTTATTTTGGAATTATGAGTCTAGATTTTGATGTTGGAAGTGGACGAGCCTTACAGTTAACAGTATATGGGTGAATTTTATTATATATATCTTGATGGCAGTTTTTCTCTGAAAGGAACTCATTATTGGTCAGATTGTTCAGTCATGCTTGTGTTCACTACAACACATCAAGTCCTTCTGTGGCCCAATAATCTAGTCTATGGTCGCCCTGAAGTGAATTTGCAGTCATGTGAATCCATGGGGTAGGCTAGATGAAAATCTGAGAACTAAGAGAGATCCAAATACAGACTACAACTGATAAGCGGTTGAAAAGATGGACTCTTCATCCATTTCAGTATTGATGCTTATAAAATGAATATTTGCCTTATCTGATTGCAAAAATCTGATTTCAAAAACTCTGTCTTTCAGATTCAAGGCCTTACCCATATTCATGTAACTATATGGTCTTTGGTTTTACATTTGTAGATGAAAATGAATGTGAATTTCCTGACTATAGCATGTGCACACAGGACTGTGTTAATACACTTGGCTCGTTCTTCTGCACATGTAATCCTGGATATGAACTTACGCAGGATGGTAGCACTTGTGCTGGTAAGTAGGTGTGAGTCTTGTGCCTTTTTCTTCCTCCTCTTTATTATCACTTATAGTTTATTATACTGCCTGTAGTGAAATGGAGGAAACAGCTGTGACCAGAAAATCGAAACTTTTTTTGGTTCTGTTATTTGAGGCATCTGTGAACACTATGCTTTGCAGCATGTGAGGACCTGTTGGTTCCATGAGCCTGTCCCTGCTTAGTGATTTGGACACATCATGCATTTGGTGCACTGGAATGTCCCTCTGGAATAATCTTTACACTCGGAATTAGAACTTCATCATCAGAAATAGCTCAAAACTTTCTAGTTATTTCAAGATGTACCTTTTCGATCTGTAAGATGACAGTGTTTCAGTGCTTTTTGAGGTTCGGAAGAGACACTATATAATATATACGTAATACCTTGTTTACAACCATGAATAACTTTATGTCTAAATTGGTCACGAATGCTGACAGTTTGGCCATACTCTGTCTCTTAGACATTGACGAATGTTGTCGGAGTCAACACGAGTGTGAGGGGCAATGTTACAACCTACCAGGATCAGTTTCCTGCCGCTGTGCCAAGGGTTTTGAGTTGGCAGAAGATGGAAAGAAATGTAGAGGTGAGACATCTCATAATCTGTAAAATTTTGGCTCAGTAACGCTCAGTGATGTCAACTCTTGCGTGTTTTGTTCCGATATGATGAACCACTTCGCATCCAACTTGCACAAAACTGTTCGCCAATTCTGAAGATCTATTTTGCTTCAATGCAAAGAATTTTGCCCGTTTTAACCACCTATAATGGTTAGAAAAGATAAAAACACATTTGGTCAAAGACAAACTTCTGAAAATATATGATCATATGAAAAAATCTCTGATATGGTAAGAATATTCAAACATCTAGGCAGAATACTCTGAAGGGTAAACTCATGAGCAAAGCATTGTTGGGCAAAATGATGCAAAATCCTAGCCAATTGTAAACTCGAGATTTTTGAATTGCCCAATGAAAGCTAAGTTTTGGGAACCAGCTTATTCACAGGTGCTCAGTCGAAATAGAATCGTTAGGCAGGAGGGTTTAAAATGCTTCCAGGTTGAGATCCAGAAGGCAGGCAGTCAGATGGCTATGGTGGATGGTGTTTGGAATTGGAATGTCAAGATAGATAAGGGGAAGAAGAGGACTCAGGCTAGGATCTGTGGGGGGAGTGTTTTTAGTATTCAACGAAAGCCAAACTTGATTATGAATGAAAAGAATAGTTTTAGTTGACACTAAGATCTTGCAACATGGTTAGAGAGCATCACTTTTTGGCACCGACTTAATAGGACGAGAATAGAATAAATTTATGATCAGATGCCTTTTTTGAATGGAAGTCTTACCTACAGAGTTCTTTGTATGTGAGCATTTCTACTGTGTCTTTGAAGTACGTGTACCTCACAAGAGCTCTTGTCGTTTGCCAAACTGACATTAAAGTTCAAAAAGAATGGTAAGTTTGTGTATAAGTGATGTTCAGATAGCTGAAAGAAGGTCTCTGCTGGTGGTCTTTCACAGAAACGTAGAAATCATTTGCAGAAGGTGACTATGAACCTGTTTGATTAATTGCTGTGTTGCAGACGTCAATGAATGCATAGTAAAAGGTCGTCATCGATCTGGTTGTATGCAGCTGTGTAACAATTCAATTGGATCTTTTCAATGTGGCTGTCTGCCAGGGTTTCAGCTGATACAGGATTTTAAGTCATGTGAAGGTATTTAGACAATTTATTCATTATGTTTTCTTGGCATCTACTGGTATCTTATTTTATTTATAATGTATGGGATACTTGTTTGTACTTTGATCAAGGCCACAGAATGTCCTTGCCAAAGTTCTGGAATTTAGCTCTACTCCCAAGATAGAGCAGAGACTTATTTCGGATTATTTAATTCCCACTGACCCAGTGCTTTGGAAGTTGAAAAGTGAATTAACATGTACAAATGTCTGAATAATGAAGTATCATTTTGACTTGCTGGTTCACGAGAAATGCAGCAGTCGTGTATTAGTATAGGCCCTATGTATTTTTAGTTTTAACCTATCAAAAGAAGTTTTGTTTTTACTGTGACTGCACACTTGGTTAACTAACAGCATGAGTGAGATAACCATGTGTTCATGTGTGCGGCACTTCTGAAAGGTATTTAAAAGGTGCTCTATTAAGTATTTTGATACATACATGCATGCATAGTTGCATACATACATACATACTGTATATATGTGGCGGTCGTGGTCTGTACATAACTTCGTGGGGCAGGGGTGCGCTTAAGCCTAGTTCGACACCCAGTGTTCCCACATCACTTCCCCTTCTACCTACGGCAATTGCCGTTACGTACCATCTTGCCCATCACAACTGCTGTACCACTGCCGGCCATCCTGCGTAAGTTCATATCCAGGATTACTTGTGTGTGTGTAATTTCTGTCCAGTGGCGTCCTAGGGGTAATTAATTCTTGGACAAAAGGGGAGTGAACTGAAGGACTCATTTGTTAAACTGAATTAAGAAAATAAAACGTTAAAATATTTGAAACTAACTAAATGAACCCAGCAACTTAAATACCAAACTATTATACTATTTAATTCTCGTATTATTTAAATAAAAATTATTATGAATGAAACAAGTCTTGTGTCCACCACACATACATACATGCATACTTGCATGCCTACATAAGTGCACAGATATGTTCATACATAAATACATACATACATACATATATGTATCTTGGAATACATATGCATTTAATTGCCTTGATGCCTAGCTATCAAAGAGTACGTTTTACCGCCTGTGAGTGCTGAGGCCAAAGCCTCAGTGAATGATGGCGCTGATGATGCCTCAAGTGAAGCGGCAGTGGTACCTGAAGGACCTGCAAGGGCACAGATGGTGATCAGTGAAGTTGACGATGAACAGCAGGAACGTATTTCTAAAAACACTCGAACCATTGGTAACTAGTTTATACTACTTTGTCTGTTGTTTGTATTAGTAATATATATCCATATAATAATTTGCTTAGAAGCATGGTACGACAGCGGTGATGACCTGGAAAATAAATTTAGTACATTTAGGCCTGAGAAAATATAATGGCAGCACCACCTTGCGAATGATATAGAATAAAGTAATATTGCAAAGTTGGAGGCATGGAGGAAGGAAGTAGAGGGAGAAGGAGAGAAGGAGGGAAGAAGAGAGGAAAGCCTAATCAAGGAAGATTAGATTCTTATCTAGTCCTCCTTGGCCTAACTAACGGGAGGAACAGGGAATTTTCCCCAGAGGGATGTTTTGTCCATCTTCCCAGTAGACGGTGGATCTGTGCGGGTAGACTATTTGTATGTAGATTATTAGTGTCTGTATCCTGGGATGAATCGAGATCAGCTTATATCAACTACAGAAAACGCTCTTGGGACTGATCACAGGCAAATCCAGGTGACAAAGGCATCGAGACAAGCATTAGCCAATTCAGTGGAACATGTGTAAAAGTTATCACACAAATGTATGGTTTGCAGTCCACAAAATTAACAGAAGAATCTCACGGCTCACCTTATTGCTAAGTATGAGTTCACGATTATGTCCGTGACATATCCTGGCAATGATATACAAATTAGTGTCCAAACTGAGTTAAAACAATACAACATAATGCTTAATGCTAGTCTTTTAGGCCCGTACACACTTCTACGTTGTGTGTATGTGCCCTGGTATGTGCACACGTGCACATACTATACTTGATTGAAGAAGAAGTTACGACGAGAAGGAAAAACTTTGTGTTACAGATAAATATTTTCAATTGCTTAAAATGGATAATATATCACTGAATATATATATATATATCAATAATATATCAATGCACCAGACTCGTCCAGCAAGACATATGCTGAAGTATGATGCAGTTTAATGACTCAGACTGCAAAAGGCGTGTAGTTTTGGCTTCCTAGTGTACATCTTAGTCCTGGAAAGTGTCCTCGTGAAATACAACGTACTGTTGCATAATAAAGATGATTTGTAACAGCTAAGTTTTGGATGTTGTCTTTGTTGTAGGTTTAGCATGTGGCTTTGGAATTGTATTAGCTGTTGCTATTGCGTCTCTTGCCACTCTCATAATTAATGAGAAAAGAAAGGTTAGCCCAAGACAGACTCCCGATGCGATGGGCAACGAAGTCTACTCTTCGACTGCTTGACTTAAGTTCGACTGACTAAACGTTTGCACAAATTTATTTAACTGAAACTGATGGTCTAATTAGTAACTGTTTTCTCTTTGAGGCTTTTACTGTTGAATTTACTTGCGCTTGCATTGTCTGGTTGATTTTGTTGGTAACCTTATGATTTGCTGTGGTTTCTCCTCGTAACTTAGTTTAGATTGCTTGTTAACAAATGCATTACTTACTTACTTACTTACTTTACATAAAGCCAAATGAAATGAAAATGTGGTTACTCGCTAATTGTATTTCTTCATAACTTGATGAGAGCTCTCCTAGTGAATTTTTGAAATTGATCTATATGTAAAAATGTTTCAAGACCAGCATTAGAATAGTCTTCACTTTGGATTAGTAGAGCCGAAATTGTTTTATTTTTGTGGTTAACTTATGCAGTCTGTTTTGGAAAAAATTTGTCAGCATCTTTTGAATTTTCTTTGGACTGCGGTTCTCCACCAAAACGGAGCGATAAGGAAGCAGCAGGATGTCAGTAAACAGATCTGTTTTTATACCTGGAGACTACAGTTTCCATTATAAACATGTTCTATGGCCGTAGTTAACATCACATGCATCAGCTGATGACAAAGAAAAGACAAGGCATAAAATACGAAAATTTGAATATACCCAATTGTGAGTTTCTTATTTTCTATACTTGTGTTAAATAAGCATTCTTTGATGCATGCAAGATCTTCTGAGTTACTTATATGTAAAATTCTTCAAAAGTTTAATAAAAGGTTTGGCTAAATGCTGGTACTGTTTTAAAAATGATTAAAAAAATTTAAGGCCGAAAAACACGATGAAACTGATAGATGCAGGAGATAATATTCGCAGGAGAGTTGTGTCCTAAAAGGGCCAACTTTAGTGTATGATTCAAGTTATTTCCACACAGGCTTCTTGTTCACAGTTGCTTCTTTTATCTTGCCTTTGATTCCTGCAGATATTGGACGCCTGGCAAAGTCACCCAACGGTTGAATGGCATTCCTTTTGTAAGCAGGAGGCTGCTTGGTCATAACAATGGTTTTCATCGACTGTGGCCTTCTTGGCAGCTGAGAGCCGGGAGTTGGACACAGTGTATACCCTGATACTGCTTGCTGTGGTCCTGTCAGTTTCAAGGCCTTTCTACCAACAGGTGGATGATTCCTAGTATGGCTTCTGACGGCATCTTTTGGCGGAGTTTCACTCTGTGTCATAGATTTCTTTTTGGATATTGTAACATTTGTAATTTTCCCGCCTTTACCATGGATATTCGTGAGACTTGGATGTAATATGTCACAGTCTTCATTTGCTGTTACATGATGTTGTTTATGGCAGCATTCATTCTGGACAGTGTTTTCTTTGATTCTGGCTGTCTCTCTGGACGGCATGTGCGATAGTTCATGTTCATGAGATTTATTGATGGAAGCATTGCCGCCATGTTGATTTGCAGTTGAATCCAGTCGACTGCTTGATCCTTCGTGAGCGTGTGGTTCAAAGAGACCTCCGGAATTGGTTTTGTCAGTCCATCTGAGAAGTGGAACAAATTGAGTGGTGAAGGTCATCGGTTCCTCCTTGCAAGGTGATGTTTTGATTCTGGGTTCGTTTGCGACAGACTCCCTGATTTTGGTGGCCAGTGTAATGTCTGAACTTGGCAAGAACTTGTACTTTTTTGAAGGACTATGCGGTTTTGGTGAGCAAGTGACTGTTGCTGTGGGCGAGCTAGTTCTTTGCATTTCCAGCATTTCTAAATACGGAATAGAATTTCTTGCCTTAGGAGAAAGAGTTTCTGAAATTGGTGAATTCAAGAAAGAGTTTGAGAGATTTTTCTGAACTAGTCTTGGTGAGCGCGGAGTTGTATGAAGAGAATTTGAACCTCTGGGTTCAGATCTTGGCGAGTTTGGTAGATTAAGCGAAAGATCGGCTTTGTTGATTCCGTGCAGAAATTTATCGAAAATGTGTGGATCAATCGAATCATTTGTCTCTTCCAAATCAAGACTGAAGCGAGGAGTTTCATTCGCTTGTAACCTTGCTGTATTTTCTTTATTGTAAATTAGACTGGCTTCCGCTTTGGTTGCGTCACTGAATGGAGTAGCAGCTCTGGTTGGCTTGTGATACGTCGGTATTTCCCCGGCCTTTATAGTTTCTGGATTTTCCTTCGCATTATTTGTACTTTTATTGGCCGTAAAGGGAGGTTTCGTCTTTCCGGAGCCTTTGGCTTGGGCACCTGAATGACCTGTTGAGTGTTTATTTCTTACCTCTGCCGTAGACTTGTTGAACTCTGGAGGTGTTCGGTTTGCAGAGTTCTGAGGAAGATTTGGACCCACTTCAGAAGTTGATCTCTTAGCATCCTCTTTTCTTGTTGGCCGTTTCACGAGGCAAGCGTTTTCTCTGTTCAGTCTCTCTCTGCTTAGGGTTCTTGTCTCCGCTCTTGTCTGCTGGAAATTTCTGGCGCCAGAACTGAATCTGAATTTCTGTTTAGCGTCATACGGCGTTTCGCGCATGAATTTGGTTCTGTATTCTATTCCAGTTATAAACTCCCGTGACCTTTCGTCGCCGGATGTTAACGATCGTGCCTTCATTGTTCTTCGCGACGCATATTCTGTGGTACAGGAAGCGGACTTTTCGCGACGGGTGACGTCCACTTGGGGGAGACGTGATCTGTGTATTCGTGCTTTCGTCGTCCGGTCAGGGTTCTTCCTGTTCCTTGTCTGTGGCTCAGAGGCTATCGGCTCCGTGCCTTCCGAAGAATCGGAGTTTGAAATCGTCTGATGTCCTTCTGTGTACATTTGTACACAGGCGATCGAGGCCTACGCACAGTTAGTTAACCGGTTTCTACCATTTACAAGCTTCGATGTCCAACAGGCTTATTATATCGGTTTGTTATTAAATTATGCGTGCTCTGCGTTAACACAAAACACTGTTTTGTTGAGAAATATGGCGATCGTCTGTCTTGGCGTAAAACTACAATGAGCAATAACTGCTGAAGGTTTGCGGTTTCTCTTGGTAACAGCGACGTCATTATGGCTTTCCAATGCAGCCTATACCAGCATGTTGCTTATAGAGATCGTGAGCCTAAGCTTGTGAATCAGTAGCCACGACACCTTTATGTGAGATGTTGCTGGGACGTGGGTAATAGACAATAATAATAATAATAACAACAACAACAATAACAGTAATAATACAAGAACTGAGCTGGCAAGATTCAGTGATAGCTGACCCTCGCGAGACTAGCCATCTGCTCCAGCATCTGTCAGTTGCCCATCAAATAGGAAACTCAGCCTCCGTTTTGGACACTTCTGAAAAGGAAACTGATGGCAGTCCAAGCCTAAGCGACAATAGGTTCCATTAACTGAGAATAAACAGTAGGTCGTGCAAACGTTAACCATGGACGGAATAGATATTTTGGTGAACATTCGTTTACTGCGATGTTAGGCTATTATTTATCTACAGCCTGTTTGGATTGTTGAAATCGGCAAGTAAAGAAATAATAATATTGATAGGAAAAAAGCATTAATAATAATAATAATAGTGGTGGTGATGGTGGTGGTGATGATGATGATGATTATGATGATGACAGCGTGTGTCTTAAGACTAGATATTCAGGCCGTACGTTAGAAGGCTATTGGCCGTAGTCTTCGAATGACACTATTCAAGCTACATAAGTCCGACTCGCTTTCCTGCAACCAGGTATCTTTTGCACAAGGAATAACAGATGGAAACTGAAAATTCAAATCAAGCTTAAAATCAGTTCAAGTTTCAGCAACCTTGAAACCAAGAATGTTAAAGGCAGAGACAAAACATATACATATATTGAACTACATACAATACATATGTTTTATCTTATACCGGACATGGGTTGGTATATGATAACCAACACTAAACTGTCTAATAATCTGCAGAGATATAACCAAAGTTCTCGTAAAACTTTATGCAGTTAGCCGTGTATTTCTTCAGTTGTGGGAGCCAGCTTATTCAAAGGCGTTTAATCGAAACAATACCGATAGGACAGGTAGGATTCGGTTAAAAATCCGCGAGGCAGTACATAAATATAGGCCTATAGGCAAACGGTTATGGTGGATGGTAATAGGATTTGAAGTGACGAAGAAGTTAATACGAAGGGGAAGAATCGGAAAACGATTTTAAGTACCGTTTTGAATGAAAGTCCTGCCTCAAAATTGCAATTTGTGCAGAGTTAGTGAGCTGTTAGAATTCTTTACGTAGTGGTAGGAGTTCTAGTTTGTCTCGTAAAAGCAATAGGGAGGATGGGCAACTTCAAAAGGGTAAGCTCAAGCCAGTGTGGACAACTTGTAAACAGTTCACAATAATACTACGCCAAACTGAGCTTCCAACTTTCTATAATGCTATACAACGTGTTAAAATAGTTTTGCAAATTCAAATGTCGTGAGATCAAGCTCTCCAGACTACAGCCCTACTTCCTCTGTAGCCTATATGCTGACGATGATGACGACGTTATTCTTGTTATTCTTTAAACTTTTATTTCAGAGTCAGTATGTGTTAACAAGCATGAAACGATTGCGCCTAGACAACTGCGCGTCTCAGGCAAAGGTGCCTTGATGTAAACTAGAATTGGACAAAAATAAATTCTCAGAAAGCCAATATGTTACACGCGAAGCAACATTTTGAGCTTGATGAAATTTGTGAGATTTTGTTATATGGCAGAACGACTAATCAAATGACTTCGTGGGTAGCCGAAAGCTTAGCTAAACTCGACTGATTAGTTGAGGTGTGTATTATCGAAAATGGCTAAATCGTTTTCTGCTCGTGGGTATCTATTTCGGTTCATTATTTATATTTAATCAGTTGGAATGGGGACTGGAAATGATGATTATACAAGTAGGCCTACCGAATTAAGTTTAGATCTCTATAGCTAACCCATTTCCTTAGATTCTTTGGCTGAGCACCTGAGGTAACAAATAACAGAACACATGTTGCACGATCGATGCATTATCGGCTGTCGTGCCCTTGCTCTGTCAATCTACTGCTCTGTGTGAATCGGTTTCTGATGCCTAAGCTTATATGCTTCTAATTAACCTATATTCTTGGCCTGTTGATGTTGGCAGTTGACTTGAGTCCTATGGAGCCGTGGTTCGATGGTATCAAGCACGAATTTCGTCCGTAGCTTCAGGTCGGTTTCTTTGATGACGTGAAAAGGAATGTGAAGCAGATTGAGAAGGCGCTTCATAAAGTCAGTGTATGTGTTGAGATCGTCGAGCGAAGGCTTCATGCGAAATCCGTCGTCGATGATGCAACAATCCTTCGGCTCAACGACAAACACCACAGACTTACGATAACTACAACGAATATCATCGTCGTCATCCGCAAATGGCCATCATCATCATCATTGTCACCACCATCATCATCACCATTATCATCATCATCACCATTATCATCATTCATCACCACCATCATCATCATCATCATTATCATCGTCGTCATCATCATCATCATCATCATCATCATCATCATCAATAATTATTCTGGGCTGTTATGCCTTAAGCGGCCTGGAGTATAGTTTATTCTGAAAGAGACACTATATAAAATGACAAATAGGTTTAGCCTAGGCTTACATCATAAATAGGCATACAACGATATCCTTGTTCTATAACAGTAGGCCCCCTACCCCAAAAAATATTACAAATTTGAATGGTTTAACAGAAAATAACATGTATGTGTAGGCTTATAATTTCGATAGGAAATGACGAGTGACTTGAATAGAAGCGAGGAGGGTCAATCTGTCGGGGAGATAACAATGATAATAACAATAACAATAGCTACAACGACAATGATACTAACATCAATCATCACGATCTTTGAAAATTAGCAAGAGGCCCGATATTAGCAATACGTTTTGAACTCCTAATCTGACATTTAATTCAATGGGTAGGCCTATCACTTCTACATCTGGTTAAAATAATATTGCGTGATTATTTGTATAATGTTATTAGATTAATAAGCATGCAACAGATAACCTCTAGTCCGGGATCAGCCAGTTTAGAGCAGTGATGGGTAAATAAGGTTTTTGTTACTAGCTAATTAGAATCAGTTCAAATTTCATAAATAGAATTAGAGTTATGATTTTTAGAACTAATTAGAAAACCTGGTTGTTGACATCAGAACACAAAACAACACAAAATGGGTATTTTGCAATTAGATTTTGTCCATTTGTTAAGTTTAAATTAGCATTATTCAATGTCTAATGCTTACACTGAGGAAGTAATTACTGAACAATCGGCTTTAACGACGCCCCGCATTCCGATTAGAGATAAGCATCGGACGGAGCCGGGTTCGGCCTGGACTGGCCGGGCCAAGCCACAGTTTTTACGACGTGGACCAGGCCTGGCCTGGCCGGGCCGGGCCGTGAATTTCCGGCCCGTGCTCATCTCTAGTTCTGTCATCAAGCTGTATCCTGTAATACAGTATCTATGGTTCAGAGGTGGAACTATGAAAATAGCGAATCCGCTTAATCGTAATCGTAAACTCGAAATTTCTAAGCGCGCTATTTAAAAGCTAAGCGCAGGGCACCAGGTCATTCACAGAAAGGCACTGTGTCAAGTCAGAGGGGTTGGCCAAAGATGCCATAGGACGAACAAAGTCCGGTTGCCAGAATACTAGAGAGAGGAGGGGACAAAGCAGCTGCTACGATGGGTTGTATTTAGGCTGAGAGAAAGGGGAAGTCGGTGGATTGCATGGATCAGGGTAAGACATCTCGAAAAGGTGTGAATTCAGTTTTGGGAAATAAGTAAATATTATTGGCGTTAAGGAAAAGGATTAGTACTGGTGCGATGGATACTTGGAATTTCGTGAAAGAAAAGAAAAGAAATGAGTATATCAGACAAAAATTGGGAGTGGCATGCATATCTGACAAGGTACGCTAAGCCAGGTTGAGATGGTGTGGTCAAGTGATAAGGAGAAAGGAGGAAAGCTACATTAAAAGAAGTATGACAGCAGAGGTTTTCGGAGGACACAATCGGGACGACAAAAGAAGAGATGGAGAGATATGATTCAGCAAGATCTAAAGCTCCTCAGACTGAAGAAAGAAGATATTGGAGATAGAAACAAATGGAATAGAAGGATCCGTGTAGCTGACCCCTCCTTAGGGGAGATTAATTCCAGCCAGAAGGAAAGAAGAAGAAGAAGAAGAGGAAGAAGAAAAGGCTTAGTAACACTGAGTAGATTTCAGTAAATGTAGCTGACTGACCGTTGAATGGACTCTTGAAGGAAGGGTTCACTGAGTAGACGATCCCTGGCAGCTTCCCCCAAAAACATCCAAGAATAGACGACCGGATCAATTCCTCGGTCATACAACGTGTCTGGAAACAAGAAGACTAGTCCATGAGTGAGTGAGCGAGTGAGTGAGTGAGTGAGTGAGTGAGTGAATGGGTGAATGAGTGAATGAGTGAGAGATTGAGAGGGATGGTAGGTGGTTGGATAGCTGGGTGGGTGAGTGGGTTGGTGGGTGAGTGGGTCTGAGTAGGTGAGTGAGTGGTCAGAGCAGGACTGGCATTCATTAGTAGCCAGGCTGGTTAACAGTTGATCGACGCAGACTCCTTTATAGTTGTCGGTCGATGACAGGTTTTGAGTGAAATGTTATCTGCGGAACTGTGAGTGAACTGTACAGTACATTAACAGCGAATTGCCAGATGAAGAAGAGCAGATTGTATGAAAAGGTACAAGCATGCATATAGCCTACAATGAAAATGGGACAGTGACAGTTATACCTTCATAATTGCCCTTAATAATTAATTCTCCTCAGAGTACTTCTGGACAACTCCCCTCAAGCAGCCCCCATGAAGGGTGGTGCGCTGCGCTAGCATTTTCGATATCAGTTTCAACATTGTGAGTGTAGCCTACGATTACGCCTTAGAGTGAGAGTCACATGCTAAAATGGCCATGTATGGATGGCCATTGCCTTCTGAATGCGCGCATCTACATGACATGACCACGAACTGCTCACATTGATAGAATTCAGGGTGCGATTTGGAATTGGCAGCAGTGAAGCATGCATAACCAGGTGAGGGGCAAAATGTGTAGGAAACATGAATCTTCAGTTGCAATAGTCTGAACCTGTGAGAGGAGGAGAATCGACCATATTCCCACAACAAATCGCACCCTGATTGACTTCCTGAGACTGTTGTTGTGTTTTATTAAATGTTATTACTTTCTCCTTTCTTGTCGTTCACTGCTTCGACTCGACTCTGTTCTCGACTGATTTCGTGTTGGACGAATTCGAAGATTCGTGGATGACTACGAAAGTCAACGAATTGCTTTCGCGATAATCCTAAGGAACACAACTAAGTTTAGTTAATTCCAAGCGGAAATAACTTTATAAACGTTTTAGTCCACTCACTACAGGGAATTCCAAAATTTACAGCATATTTAGGTGAATTTCATAAGACAGTCGCCTGCAACATATACAGTAGACCTGATATTTCCAATTTCTTCGGAATGCTCTTGCACGTGCCGTCACCCAAGTACTCAAACATCAACTCACGTCCCAGTTCTCAAAGCCCATCATAGGCTTTATTGCATTTACTTCAAAGTGGTATCTCTCACTTTCAGTGCTCTTCAAATTTCTTAGCCTTTTTATATTCGCAAACTATTTGCTATCTGATCACCAAGAACTGCTCCTTTTCGTACCTTTCTCTGTCTCGGCGCCATTTTCTTCCACACTCAACTTCTGCAGCCGTTCCTTAATTTTTACTGCGCCAGCTCTTCGGAATGAACTCTGAAAAGGTGTTCGCCAGTTGATTCATCCTCCATTTCACCTGTCAGCGTCAATTTTTCTTCTTTAGTTGTTTAGTTAAGTAGCATCTCTTCTCCTCTTCTTTGCCTTCCCTACTGGAGCGTTTACTCCAGATTCACAGCCTAACTTTTCTCACTGTCTTATTCTGGTGCCACTCCTGCACCATTCTATGACCACCTTGGTTATCCTAAACAGTTACACTTAAGCATCATGCTAGGTGTATCCTCTGGCTAGATTTCCCTAGGATTCTGACCTGGCACCGAAACTGACCAAACAACCTGGTACCTGCGGGATCCGATTTGACTAAGCACACATGCCGGTCAGTGAGCTTTACATTACAGTGCATTGCCCTACATTACAGCACGGCTGCTCACAAACTGTAATTTTTCTGCAGCATAAAGCACTTGACACATACAAATCGTTTGCTCGGTTTGGACTTTAAGACAGTGATTCAGTAATTAATTATTAGTTCGTTAATTCGTTCGGTAGGTCAGTCGGCCAATCATACATTCATTCACTCATTCGGTCGGTCGGTCGGTCGCATACATACTGACTGTTCCTAATTCAGAAGCTGTTACGAATGACTAAATAATTCTCTTTTCAGGAATGTGATACACAAGTTTCAAGCTATTGAAACCTATCGGCTTGCGCTGCGTGTCTGTATATTTTTGTATATACGTAATAGTCAAATACGACTCTTGGATATGCTAAATGGTTTATCTGAAGGCCTGCTATTGTACAATGGCCAGGGGTAGGCCTATGCATTCCCATAGGAATATATCGGCCTACATATGACGACATATTGGGCTAAAGCAAGCATTGGCCTCTATCTTGTCTATTGTTTAATGAATTTATCCGGTGAGGTCCTCAATTACCATCGCTGCCGTTTTGAGTGGAGGCACACGCCATTTTTAATTCCTGACTACTGACCCTGATAGCCCGAGATACACTCGATGAAATAAAGTCACAGGCTGAGAAAGACAGACAGATACGAAAATACAGACAATACAGGCAGACAGACAGACAGACAGACAGACAGAGATACGAATCCCTGAACTTTAGACACGACGGTATAAAAACAACCTCTTGCAAAGATCGACAGTTTTGTATGCTTTTCCCGAAGTAGTTAAACGGACATAATCATCTATCACTATATAATTGATTATATTAAGCAGATGAAGATATATATACATACATATACATAAATATACCCACTGCGGTATTGGGTACAGATACTACCAGATACAACAACGCATTTCTGTTATTTTGAATTCTTTCTCATATAATATTAATACGTTTTATGTATTATTAATCGTAATAGTAATCCCGAGATTTCGACAGCGCCCAACGAAAGCCACGTCACGGTGATGAGCTTATTTACAGGCGCACCTTCGGAACTCATCATAACGAAGTAATATTCGTTAAATGAGAACAAATTTAAATTAGTTATATATATATATATATATATATATATTTCATATATATAGCGTGGGCTATGTCTGTGCGTCAGGTAGTGGTCAGATGACTCACCCATTCGGTGAATGACTTTTCGAGCGATTTCCGTCTGACCATAGAGAAGTCTTTCGGTTTCTCTTCCATCTTTCCACACTGCGATGGAATCGTCTTCAAGAATGCTGTGGAAAAGCGTCGTTTTTCCGGTGCTGTGAGCGCCACTGAGAACGACACGCAACACTGTAGACGCGGCGCACATTAGCGGATGGACCGAAGCTTCAGCAGCAGACAACCTCCTGTTCCACTGACATCTGGATTGTGAGAACGATGCAACTCTCCTGCAGCACGAAGTGGTCGTCGTAGTCAATAAGTCCCGTCCGATCGCATTTCCTGGAAATGATTGACTGCAACGTTTCATGTTATTTATTGTTATCGCAGTACTTCTGAGGCCGTCTGAGAAATGCAATTCGTCCAGTGCACAATACTAATTTAAAGCTCTGCTATTTATAGACGTCTATTTATAGACGTCTATATATGTTTCACTTGTTCTCTAGATACATTTCCCAATGCGTCCGATTTGATAAGGATTTGGTGAAACATGTAGACCCACGATCGCGCGTAACGTATGGAATGAATCGTGATCGTAAACTCCAGATTTCGGCAACGCCTATAATGAAAGCTTAGCCGCCGAAACCACCTTCCTCAACTGCGCATGAAGAATGATTACAATGAATGTTTACAGTGCGTACATAACAGCTAAATAGACTCACATGCAAAAATACGAGCTAGTGCATGTTTACACATATGGGCGTATGTCCTCGGCGTCTTATGAAATTATATAACTGCTGAGGGTTGGTAGTGATTTCTTAAAAACGAAGAAACGAAACACCCGGGAATTCCCGACCAAAAGTCATCATGGTGACGCCTTCGTAGGCCTAAATATATTATGCAGAGTAGCCTATTGTATAGTCGAGCATGCGGACCTTGATCTCTTTATATCCAGGCATATGGGCCTAGAGCCTATACCGCATACGGACTTTTCGCGGCGAGTGACGTCATTTTGGCCTAGTATCGAAACAAGCGCAAGTGAATTGTAATTGTAATTTCTAATTGTAATTTAAAATTGTAATTGTAATTTAAAATTTATAAAGCGCCTCTTAGAGGATAAGTTCAACACGGGCGCTCCCGACCCGAACAAGTAGAATCACTTTTAAACAGTACATCCTTCAGGCGCTTGTGAAACCCTGAATAAGTTGGTCTCAGTTTGGCCGCTCAAGAAAAAAAAATTTTGTGATTATGGTTGCGTGAGAATGTATTCTTTAGCCAATCTTTTCGTAAGGTGAAGACGGTGAACCTGTAATGACGGTGATGGTTGTGGTTGGGGTGGTGGTGGTGATGATATGATGATGATGATGATGATGATGATGATGATGATGATGATGATGATGATGATGACAACGTCGATGACGACTAGGCCAACAGTCAATTATGAAGATATTGTTGAAGAACAGCAACAAGCAGCAGAACAAGGACAACAAATAGAAGATAATGGAGATGATGATGATGATGATGATAATGATGATGATGATGACCATGTTCTCCATGGACTTGGCGTTATTGATGAAGACGATGGTAAAGAGGAGAAAGATGTTGTTTCTGTCGTTGTTGTTGCTACTGGTGACAAAGAATATAGTGAAGACAATGACGATATTGTTGTTGTCGATGGTTGCTATAACAATCGATGACTTTCAGGGTATCGGCCAATCAAAATCAAACTTTCGCTCATCGAATTCAACGATCAGTAAACGGGTCAGTAGCTGTGCATCAGTGAAAGCGATACCGATTAGTAATGACGGCTGGGGAAACCCCGATGCTATTTTCACTAGGTAAGAAAACCACAGAATTTGGAATTTTTAGGTTTCAATACGGTCCCTTATCTGCTCAGCGCTGCCGTCGCATCATATAACTTGACTTTTTTACAGTTTATAGAAACGTTTTCTTGCAACCTGTGACATTAGCTTCTAGACCTTAAATAAACGCTTGAAAACCATTCTTTTAGAACGTAGTTTTATGTTGCCAGGTTGGGAGCGCTTCTGTTGAGTTTATCCTAAAGTGACGCTGAATAAACATGGAATTACAATTTTCACACGTGTTGACTTTCAATTTGAAGGCCCATAATTCTGCCAGACACCCTACCCTCGGTTCTTCATTATTTTATGATATTGCCCAAAATCCGTCATGTATATTGTAAAGGCCTAGCTGTAAGGTCAAGATACAAGCGACTGAAGAAAGACTTCTACAGCTGTTTTCTTTTATTTTCTATCGTTGACTTTAGCAGACCTGTGACTTCGAAGCAGAACACTGGAATCAATTAACATTCCTGTTTAGTTGCACAGACATTGTCCTACACACATTAGTCGCCAGCAGGTCTGGATTTTCTGAGCGTCTAGGGAATGGTCAACCCTCTAACCAGGTCGACAGCCAAGCCTTGAACAAAATGTTCTAGTTGGCAGGGTGTCCAATGGGGTTCCAGGGTGGGTCAAATGGACACCGTATATTTAACCCACCCTGGCAACCCCAGTTATATACGCACATAATACCATTTAAAAGTCAAATTTTAATTCTGCCAACGTAGTGCAACTCGTACTGCTTCTGAGTACTTTCTTGAAACGGTAAAATTTCCAGTTTCTGTAGTTTTGCAAGACATTAATTTTATGCACACCAACTGAAAAAGCCAGCCGCACCAACTCTGATACTCTTGATGTTATTTCTCCTCAAGCCCTTCATTACTTCAGAGACTATTTCTCCAGCAAAACGGAGATATAGAGAAACAGTAGGCTGACATTCAATAAACTGAACTGAACACCTATAGACTATAACTTTCAGTAAAATAGTGTGCTACGTGCTTAGTTTACACTGTGTGCGAAAGTAACCCTAATAGGTTGATGACAAATAAAAGAGAAGGTAGAACATGGGAAATAATGTACAATGTACATACATATATTAGACGCCTTTCTTATTTTCTATAGGCCTACGTTTGTTATATAAGCGTTCTTTGACGCAAGCAAGATTTTCTGAGGTACGTGTATAGAAAATTTGTCATAATTGGAATTTAAATGATTTTGTTAAAATCTGGTACAGCTTTAATTGATTAAAAATTTTAAGGCCGAAAAACAGGATGAAACTGATAGATACAGAAGATAATATTCGCAAGAGAGTTCTGTCGTTCCGGAGCTTTTGGCCTGGGCACCGGGATGACCTGTTGAATGTTTCTTTCTTACATCTGCCTTAGACCTGTTGAACTCTGGAGGTGTTCGGTTTGCAAAGTTCTGCGGAAGTTTTCTGTAGCCTCCTTTTGTGGGATGTTGTTGGGAACAGAGTAATAGCTAATGTATCAATGATGACGACGACGATGATGATGATGATGATGAACTTCTTGATCCAGTAGATTTCAGTGGCTGTTCAATGAGGTATCGCATTTGCTTCTTCGGGACATTGCAATCATGCTCTGAGCCCTCTTAAGATGGCACTTCAGAAATAGTAGCCTAAAGCTTACAGTTATAGTAAAATCATTTACTTGTAATAATAATAATAATAATAATAATAATAATAATAATAATAATAAATAATAATAATAATAATAATAATAATAATAATAATAATGTTACTATCATAATCATCATCATCATCAGAGTCATTGTTATTATTATTATTATTATTATTATTATTATTATTATTATTATTATTATTATTATTATTATTATTATTATTATTATTATTATTATTATTATTATTTTTACCAAGGTAAGTATAATCCCTTGGTTGTTCAAAAATTTCCGGAGAAAAGGAGAGAGAGGGATTCTGGAAGGCTAATCCTCGTCTGGATTCGGCATCACAAATGTACCGGCGACTGCATTGAAACGCTGTAATGTTATAGACAACCGTTGAAAGAGGTAACCTGTTTCTCTACCATCTCCGGTTATGAGGGACAATATACGTCCCAAGTCTGTGAGAAAGGTCATGCCCAAACCATTGATAGGGCCTAAAGTCTCAAAGGCCAGAGGAACAAAGTGGTAGGCATGGGTCAAATGATCATATTTCAAAGCTTTTCTATCGGCCGCCAGTTCAGCTGTGCCTCCTGCTGTAACAGAGGTTGCCTGTAAGTAAGAATGTGCAAGAGTGTCAATGACGGTGACATCCCATAGGAGGCTGCGCCCCGAACTCCAAGGAATCAGGGTAAGGCCATCCGGTCTCTTGCCGTCTGTTCTGGAGAGACCCGTAGGTTCTTTCACCGATGGGAAGCCCGCTCGAGTCAGACTTCTGTGAATAAGGTCATTAAGACAAGCATTATTATTATTCTTTATTGCCAATAACAGCTTTTGGCTTAAGTAACACTCGATGATCAGGCCGTACTTTAGTAGGATATTGGCCATAGTCTTGGAATTATGGCACTCTGCGAGCTACACACATCCTACTTGCTTTCCTGTACCATCACCTCTAGGCGTAAAGACCAATATCGGCGATAGAGACTCTCAAATGATCTCAGTCTTCTGCACAAGCAATAACCGATGGAAACTGAAATTTCAAATCTAGTTCAAAATCAGTTCACGTTTCAGCAAATGCGAAACCTTGAAACCAAGAATATTAAAGTCAGAGACAAATAATATACACATATTGAACTACATAATTATGATACATAGGCTTAATCAATGCTTTATTTTATACTGGACATGGGTTGGTATATGATAAGCAACACTACGTGGCCTAATAATTTTCAGGGATCTAACCAAAGTTCTCGTAAAACTTTAAGCCGTACAATGATAACGCTAAATACAGCAAACAGATAAGAAAGGCTTACTTACATCCTTGGCATAGGCATTAAATTGTGCACAAAACAACTCGAGCTGAACTCGGTGTAGGCTAATAATTTAAGCGTTAGATTTTCAATAGCTTGAACCAGACCGATATAATTTCATCAGTTACCTTGTTAAAATTTAATGAGTTTAGTTCTTGATCTGTTACACAGCTTTTTTATATAATTCAAACGCATTCATCGTAATACAAAAACCTTGTATTTCTTCAGTCGTGGGAACTACCATATTCAAATCATTTTATCGAACAATATTGATAGGACAGGCAGGGTATGGTTAAAATCCGTAGGTGAGGCTATAGGTAAATGCACAGGCTAACGTTTATGGTGTATGATCATTGGTTTTGAAGCGATGAGGAAGTTAATATGAAGGTGAAGAATCGCGATACGATTTTAATTACCGTTTTGAATGAAAGTCCTGCTGAGAAACTGCAACAGGAACAGAGTTGGTGAGCTAGCAGCATTCAATAAATAGTTGCAGGCGTTCTGGCAGGAGTTTTTCTTTCTACAGGAATAGGGAGGTTGGGCAACTTCATTAAGGCAAGCTCAAGCCAATGTATCGTTTTTTGTTATTCTTTAAACTTCTATAGCGTATTTATCTGTTGACATGCATAAATGGTTGCGCTAAACAAATGCGCATCTCAGGCAAAAGTATCTCGATGTAAAATATATAATTGAAAAAGAAATTCACGTTAGCAATATTATATTATAAGCAATAAACTAAGCAATGTTTTGAGCATTGATGACATTTGTGAGATTTTGTTATAATATGGCAAAACGACTACTTTAATGACTTCGTGAGCAGCAGAAAGCTTAGCTAAACTCGACTGATTAGTTGAGGTGTGTATTATCGAAAATGGCTAAATGGTATTCTGCTCGTGGGTATCTATTTCGGTTCATTATTTATTTTTAATCAGTTAGAATGGGGGCTGGAAATGATGACTATACAACTAGTAGGCCTACCGAATTAAGTTTAGATGCCTATAGCTAACCTATTTCCTTAGATTCTTTGGCTGAGCACCTGAGTTAACAAATAACAGAATACATGTTACACGATCGATGCATAATCGGCTGTCGTGCCCTTGCTTTGTCAATCTACTGCTCTGTGTGAATCGGTTTCTGATGCCTAAGCTTATATGCTTCTAACTAACCTATATTCTTGGCCTGTTGATGTTGGCAGTTGACTTGAGTCCTATGGAGCAGTGGATCGATGGTATCAAGCACGAATTTCGTCCGTAGCTTCAGGTCGGTTTCTTTGATGACGTGAAAGCGAATGCGGAGCAGATTGAGAAGGCGCTTCATAAATTCGGTGTATGTGTTGAGATCGTCGAGCGAAGGCTTCATGCGAAACCCGTCGTCGATGATGCAACAATCCTTCGGCTCAACGACAAACACCTCAGACTCACGATAACTACAACAGACACATCATCGGTGTCGTCTTTATCATCATCGTCGTCGTCATAAACATCATGGTCAATAATTATTCTGGGCTCTCATGCTGGAAGCGCCCCAGAATATAGTTTGTTATGCATGAAAGAGGCTCTAAATAAAATGACAAATACAATACAATACAAATAAATGTAAATATACTCAGTTTTTCCCAGCGACCGTATGGCCCTGACACTCCTCATTTTTCAACGAATTTATCAGATAGGGTCCTTCGCTACCGCTACCCGTTTGAATGGTAGCGACGCCATTTAAGGAACCATTGCAAGGAAAGTTCTAGCCAGAGAATAGGCATACAATAGTTTTGTTGTCGTAATTACCATGCCCTAAAAATTCGTACAGATTTTAAATGGTTTAACAGCAAAAAAAACTTGTGTATAGGCTAAGAATATTTTCGAAAGTCGTTGACCAATTACTTAAATAGAAGCAAAAACGTCAATATGTTGGGGGTGAGAACAATAACAATAGCAATTGTCAGGACCATGGGGTGGGCAGGTCCCACTTACTTACTAAATTTCATATACAAGGGGCAGGTTGACAGTCTAGAGAGAGACTCGAGTTATGGCGGTTTGAGATTGCACAACGAGAAGAAGAAACGCGTGAAAAGTTATTGTGTTGACTTATTTCTGAACTCTGACTTTGCGACTAGCTCGCGACAGCAATAACGATAGGAATAGTAGCAGGAGCAGCAGCAACAACAACAACAACAATCACGATCTTTGGAAAGAGGTACGAGTCTAGCGTTCAGTATTCCACTTCTATACTGATGGTTCATTCCTGGGGTATCATTTCTACATCTGGATAAAATAACGTTAAGCATGTTTATTAGTCTAAAGTCACTAAACCCATAATCATCTAACAGAGAAGCCCTACCCCGGGATCAGCCAGTTTGTAGCATAGAATGGCCTGCAATAGCCAGACCGAAGGCGAGATCTGAACTTTGTACTGAAGCAACCATCTCCCTGGGTCAAACGACGTCATGGACGGCAGATGGCTTAGCTAAACTCAGCTGATTAGTTGAAGTGTATATGTAGCCTATCGAAAATGACTGAATCGTGTGCTGCTTCTGGAATTTCGTTATTAATTATTAATAGCGCAGCTGGATTTAACGAATATACAACTACTACCCCAGAAGCAACCAAAGCAATAGAGCAATGATGTGAAATTCAGACATGCTTTACATATCCCCGGCACAAATGTCTGAATATTCTGAAGAAGTCATAAAGTACATTTGTGGCTTTGTTTCCAGAAGTTTGTCGAATCATCTTGTGTACAGTTGCAGTAGTACAGTGACTTTTGATAAATCGATACGACTGTTAGTAAATGAGAAGGGTTGTGCCCATCTGTTAAAACCGTTTGAGAATTTCATCACATCTGCAGTGTAATGAATAAATTTATAATGCGAATGTCTGGATGATATAATTGTTTAATTAAAAGACTTCATAAAAAGTGTCAGTCATGAAATTGGCAATTCGAAAACATGTGATTGGAAACCAGCTCTTTGTCAGTTTGAAATGGCACAGAGATTCGCCATTGAAGGACAATCATGCGATCTTGATGACTAATTTGCTTATCGACTCTTATGTTGACGTCCTTGTTCACCGTATCAGTAATGGAAAAGCAATTCAACGCTAAGGGACTCAAGGTCAAAAAAATTTAACAAAACTTATTCCATTTAAGAATCAGCAGGTTCACTAAATCGACATAAATTCAATTAATGGTTATATCTCTCTAAATGGAATAAAAGATAGACAGTCGAGTTAATTTGATTTTCCCATAAAGTTTCTCTTTGTAGAAAATACAGTTGTTAATTGTGTTTGTGATCTCATTAGTATGCATAAATGATTGACGAGGCTATAGACCTAAAAATAGGGCTGTGGTGACTAGTTTCAGATCCGTGCAATTTACACGTATTCCCAGCATTCTTAAAATTATCTGTTATACAACATGTAATGAAACTACATCAATGGTTCAGAGGTGCAAATAGCGTAGCAGCTTACGCGGAAATGCATAAGCAGAGATTATTTGCGTTAGGGAAAAGGCTTAGTAACACTGAGTAGATTTCAGTAAATGTAGGTGACTGACCGTTGAATGGACTCTTGAAGGAAGGGTTCACTGAGTAGACGATCCCTGGCAGCTTCCCCCAAAAACATCCAAGAGTAGACGACCGGATCAATTCCTCGGTCATACAACATGTCTGGAAACAAGAAGACTAGTCCATGAGTGAGTGAGTGAGTGAGTGAGTGAGTGAGTGAGCGAGTGAGTGAGCGAGTGAGCGAGTGAGTGAGCGAGTGAGTGAGCGAATGAGTGAGCGAGTAAGTGAGGGAGTGAGTGAGCGAGTGAGTGAGTGAACGAATGAGTGAGTGAGTGAGAGTGAGTGAGTGAGCGAGTGAGTGAGCAAGTGAGTGAGTGAGTGAGTAAAGTGAGTAAGTGAATGAGTGAGTGAGAGATTGGGAGGGAGGATAGGTGGTTGGATAGCTGGGTGCGCGAGTGTGTGAATGGGTTGATGGGTAAGTGAGTGGGTCTGAGTGCGTGGGAGAGTGGATGGTCGGTCAGAGCAGGACTGGCATTCATTAGTAGCCAGACTGGTTAACAGTTGATCGACGCAGACACCTTTATAGTTGTCGGTCGATGGCAGATTTTGAGTGAAATGTTATCTGCGAAACTGTGCGTGAACTGTACAGTACATTAACAGCGAATTGCCAGATGAAGAAGAGCAGATTGTATGAAAAGGTACAACCATACATACAGCCTACAATGAAAACGGATCAGTGGCAGTCATACCTTCATAATTGTCCATCGTAGTCTCACTTTTGTACAGTCCCTCTTAATAATTAATTCCTCACAGTTCTTCTGGACAACCCCCTCTCATGCAGCCTGCATGATGTCAGTCTAAAAATTAGAGTTGAGCCTACGATAAAACCTTGGAGTGAGAGTATGGCATAAAATGGCCATGTATGGATGGCAATTGCCTTCTGAATGTGCGCATAAACATGGCATGACCATGATCTGCTCACATATATAGAATACGGGATGCGATTTTGGGTTGGCAGCAGTGGAGGGAATACCGAAGTGCAGGAGCGAAACGTGTGGGAAACATGAATCTTCAGTTGCAATAGTCTGAACCTGTGACAGGAGGAGAATCGACCATATTCCCACAACAAATCGCACCCTAATTGACTTCCTGAGACTGTTGTTGTGTTTTATTAAGTGTTATTACTTCCTCCTTTCTTGTCGTTCACTGCTTCGACTCGACTCTGTTCTCGACTGATTTCGTGTTGGACGAATTCGAAGACTCGTGGATGACTACGAATGTCAAGGAACTGTTTACGCGATAATCCTGTAGAATAGAACTAAATATAGTCAAATCCAGGCGGAAATAACTTTATAAACACTTTAGTACACTCAATACAGCGAATTCCAAGCAATACGACATTTTTAAATTCAATTCATAAGCCAGTCATTCCAACATAAACACAACATTTCCAAATTCTTCGGAATGCTCCTGCAAGTGCAGTTATCAAAGCACTTAAACGCCAGGACATGACCTAAGTTCTGTAATCACTTCATTGCCTCATTTCACTTGGCTAATTAGTGTTTCTTCTTTAGTTATTTCGTTTAGTAGTATCTCTTCTCCTCTTCTTTACCTTCCTTAATGGAGATTTAACTCAAGATTCAAAGCCTGACTATTCGTACTGTCATCCTTGTGCCGCTCCTGCACCATTCTATGACCACCTTGGTTATCCTAAACAGTTCCACCTAAACATCATGGTAGGTGTATCCCCTGCCTAGGACTCTCCCAGGATACTGACACAGAAACTATACATATGTCGACAGGATTTGGTCAGATACTGTCAGCTACAACAACGCATTTCTGTCATTTTGATGTCTTTCTCGTCCAGTATTATTATGCTTTATGTTTTATTTACCTTTGAATTTCAATATTACGAATTAAAATGAGAGAAAATTTTCAAGTCAATTTTATAATTATATATACATAGCGTGAGCTATGTCTATATGTTCGGTATTGGTCTAAAGTTAGACTAGTTCATTGTTATCAGTTTATTATATTTTTGCTCGAGGTAAGTGTAATCCCTCAGGAACTAAAAAAATTGCTCTAGGAGCTGTTCAGGGGTGTCTGGGAAATCAGGTCTCATCCTCAGCAACATCAGAAAACGTGACCCGGAAAGCGATGGCATTACAGCGCTGAATACAGATGGAGAAGCGCTGAAAACGAAAAGCAATCTCACGTGAATCTCCTGAGGTGGTCGAAAGACGACGGCCAAACTCGCGGATGAATTCAACCCTGCAGAATTAATTGGACTCAGTGTTTCGAATACGATGGGCAGAAAAAGATGTCTCGATGGCAGCCCTAGAAATTTTTCAATTTTTCGAAAGGCAGTCTGTTCTGCCGCTGACCCTGCTGAATTTGCTGTGTGGGCGATGTAAGATGCCGCGCAGGTATGCACAACTGTGGCATCCCAGGCAAGATACTTCCCACCCGCCCACGGAACCATTGTAGCCCCATCTGGTCTCTTGCCATCAGAGCGGAACAAGCCTGTTGGTTCCTTAATACTGGGGACATCAGCTTCCTGCAAAGCTCGCCAGACTATGTCATAACGACGAAGAGAATCGTCCAAAAGCCAGTCTGCAGACGCGACCTTGGTGATCATCAGGGCCAACCAGCTCATCGCAGCGACGTTGATGTGGGCTACAAAGGTTAAGACTCAAATGGAGGCCAACTGCTACTGGAACCGCCTTGTTGTTTAAGCAGAGACCGCATGATGAGATGGGAAGGGAGGTCAGCCGATAACCAGCGTGAGGGCAACCGACTGCGGCAACCGTTGTCGATCAGTCGGTTTTTCGGCATTTGCCCAAACGCCGCCCTATCCAATTCAGTCATAGGTTCGTCCCACTAACACTAACAAGAAGTCGTGGTCAGGCGAAGTCAATACCCAGAAAGTTAGTATACACATAAAGTCAGGCTTTAGGCTACTAACGACACTTCAACATGGCCGAAAGCAGAGAAGAAAGCACAACATTACAACAGTGCTACAGACACAAACAGTGCTACAAAAACCATGTCACGAGCATAAATTGTGAAATTATACTGAAGTAAAATCAATGAAATTCGAATTATGATTATAGAGATGGCTAATAATGACTGTCAGATGACTCACCCATTCGTCGAATGACTGGTCGAGCGACCTCCGTCTGCCCATAGAGAAGTCTTACGGTTTCTCTTCCATCTTTCCACACTGCGATGGAATCGTCTTCAAGAATGCTCTGGAAAAGCGTCGTTTTTCCGGTGCTGTGAGCGCCACTGAGAACGACACGCAACACTGGAGACGCGGCGCACACGAACGGATGGACCGAGGCTTCAGCAGCAGACAACCTCCTGCCCCACTGACATCGGGATTGTGAGAACGGTGCGACTCTCCAGCAGCGTGAAGTGGTCGTCGTAGTCAATAAGTCCCGTCCGATCGCATTTCCTATATATAGCTGACTGCAACGTTTCATGTTATTTATTGTTGTCACAGAACTTCTGAGGCCGTCTGAGAAATGCAATTCGTCCACTAAGTTTAAATGCACAATGGTTATTTATACCCCTGCTATTTATAGAAGTCTACGTCACTTGAACTCTAGATACATCTTGCACTTTGACAAAGATTTGGAGAAACATTAGAACCCTCATTGGTGATTAACTAATGTGTGGAATGAATCATAATCTCACTCTCGAGATTTCCACAGCATCCTATGAAAGCTAAATCTATGGTAACAGCTTATTCTCATAAACATGAAGAATGTGTACGATGATATGTTTACAGTGCGTACATAACAATTAAACAGACCCATATGCAAACATGTACAACAGCCAATGCATGTGGTCCTATGTCCTCGGCGTACTATGAAATTATACCCTGCTGACGACTGACAGTTATTTCTGAAAAAACCAAGAAACGAAAGATCCGAAAATTCCCGACCACAGTCATCATGGTGACGCCTTCGTAGGGCACAAAAATACAAAGAGTAGCCAATTGTATAATCGAGCATGCGGGCCTTGATTTCTTTATATCCGCGCATACAGAGCCTACAACGCACACGTTTCATTTGGTCCAGTATCGAAGAACGCGATTGTGAATAAGTTGGTCCAAATTTGGACGCTCAAGAAATGTAATTTTTTGACTATGCTTACGTGAGAATCTATACCTTAGCTAGTCTTTTCGCCAACCGAAGATGGGTGTAGATAACGACGAAGAAGTGGTATTGGTGGTGGAGGTGATAGACAATCATGATGTTGACTAAGTCCTCTACGGACGCTGCGCAGTCAAGCCTTCAATATGATTATGTTATTAATGACGAAGATGATGATAAAGAGGAGAAATATGTTGTTTCTGTCGTTGTTGTTGCTACTGGTGAAGAAGAATATAGTGAGGACGATGAGGATACTGTAGTTGCCGATGGCGAGTGTAACAATAGATGACTTTCAGTGCATCGGCCAATCAAAATCAAACTTTCATCGAATTCTGCACTCAGAGACGGGTCAGTAGCTGTGCAGCAGTGAAAGCGAAACCGATTACTAACGACGGCTGGGGAAACCCGGATGCTATTTTCAGTAGGTAAGAAAATCACGGAATTTGGAATTTATAGGTTTCGATAAGGTCCATTATCTGCTTAGCGGTGCCGTCGTATTATATTACAATTTATAGCAACGCTAAACTAGCTGCCATGCAACCTGTGGCATGAGCTTCTAAAAATTTATTCGCCATTTTTCCATAAACGTTTAAATAAATTTATTTGGTCATGGATATGTGTTGCCAGGTGTATGACTGTATGTATGTATGTATCTGAACTTTTATCAAGCGCATTTTAGGCATCCCTCAAAAGCGTTATAAACATGGCTGAGCGTTCTGCTGAGTTTGTCTTGAAATGGCGCTGTATAAATTTGCAATTACAACTTTACACACATTTTGATGTTCATTTTGTGTAATTTTCCAGACATACGGCGTTCGTTTCCTTCTTATTTTATGGAATTGTCCGCACTCCATTAGTATCGTCAAGTGAAGATGGAATCGGATTCAGGGAGACTTTTACAGCTATTTTAAATAAGTATTTTTCATTTTCTATCGTTGACTTCAGCGGACTTATGGCTATGGAATCAATTTACATTCTTGTTTAGTTCTATAAACACTGCCTAACATAAAATTGTCCCCAGCAGGTCTGGATTTTCTGAGCGTTGAGAGAATGCTCAACCCTCTAATCAGGTCGACAGCCAAGCCTTGAACGAAATGTTCTAGTTGGCAGAGTGCCAAATGGGGTTCCAGGGTGGGTTAAATGGACAGTGTCCATTTCACCACCCTGGCAACCCTAGTCATATACGCACATAATACCATTTAAACGTCAAATTTTCATTTTGTCAACGCAGTGCAACTCGTACTGCTTCTGAGTACTTTCTTGAAACGGTAAAATTTCCAGTTTCTGTAGTTTTGCAAGACATTTATGCACACCAACTGAAAAAGCCAGCCGCACCAACTCTGATACTCATGAAGTTATTTCTCTTCAGGCACTTCATTACTTCAGAGACTATTTCTTCAGCAAAACGGAGATAAAAAACAGATGTTAATCAATAAACTGAACTGAACATCTGTAGACTATAATTTCCAGAAAAATAATGTGCTATAGGCGTAGGTTACAATGTATGCGAAAGTAGTCTTAATAGGTTGATTGCAAATAAAAGAGAAGGTAGAACATACAAAATAATGTACAATGTACATAAATACTACACGACTTTCTTATTTTCTATAGGCTTACGTTTGTTATATAAGCGTTCTTTGACGCAAGCAAGATTTTCTGAGTTACTTGTGTAGAAAATTCGTCATAATTTTAATTAAATGATTTGGTAACATCTGATACAGCTTTAATTGATTAAAAAATTTTAAGACCGAAAAACAGGATGAAACTGATAGATGTAGGAGATAATATTCGTAAGAGAGTTCTGTCCTAGAAGGGGCAAATTTATGTATGATTCAAGTTATTTCCACACAGGCTTCTTGTTCACAGTTGCTTCTTTTATCTTGCCTTTGATTCCTGCAGATATTGGACGCCTGGCAAAGTCACCCAACGGTTGAATGGCATTTCTTTTGTAAGCAGGAGGCTGCTTGGTCGTCATAATGGTTTTCATCGACTGTGGCCTTCTTGGCAGCTGAGAGCCGGGAGTTGGACACAGTGTATACCCTGATACTGCTTGCTGTGGTCCTGTTAGTTTCAAAGCCTTTCTACCAACAGGTGGATGATTCCTAGTATGGCTTCTGACGGCATCTTTTGGCGGAGTTTCACCCTGTGTCATAGATTTCTTTTTGGATATTGTAACATTTGTAATTTTCCCGCCTTTACCAGGAATATTCATGAGGCTTGGATGTAGTATGTTGCAGTCTTCATTTGCTGTTACTTGCTGTTGCTTAGGATATATTTCATTCTGGACAGTATTGTCATTGAAACTGGCTGTATCTTTGGACGGCAGGTTCGATAGTTCATGTTCATGAAATTTATTGCTGGAAGCATTGCCGCCATCTTGATTTGCAGTAGAATTCAGTCGACTGTTGGACCCGTCATGAGCGTGTAGTTCAAAGAGACCTCCAGAATTGGTCTTGTCAGTCCATCTGAGAAGTGGAACAAATTGAGTGGTGAAGGTCATCGGTTCCTGTTTGAAAGCAGATGTTTTGGTTCTGGGTTCCTTTGCAACCGACTCCCCAGTTTTGGTTGTCGGGGTAATGTCTGAACTTGGCAAGAACTTGTACTTCTTTGAAAGACCGTGCTGTTTTGGTGTGGAACTGACTGAAGCTACTGGCGAGCTTGCTCTATGCGTTTCCAATATTTCTGAATAATGAATTGAATTTCCTGGCAGATGAGAAATAGCTTCTGAAATTGCTGAATATGGAGAATAGTTTGCTGGATTCTTCTGAACTAGTCTTGGTGAGCGCGGAGTTGTATGAAGAGAATTAGAATCTCTGGGTTCAGATCCTGGCGAGTTTGGTAGATCAATCGACAGATCGGCTTTGTTGATTCCGTGCAGAAATTTATCGAAAATGTGTGGATCAATCGAATCATTTGTTTCTTCCAAATCAAGTCTGAAACGGGAAGTTTCGTTCATTTTAAACCTTGTTTTAATTGCTTCCCGCTGGATTAGATTGCTTTGTGTTTTGGTTGCGTCACTGAATGGAGTAGCAGCTCTACTTGGCTTGTGATACATTGGTACTCCACCAACCTTTATAGTTTCTGGTTTCGCATCGAATGGTGGTTTTGTCTTACCGGAGTTTTTGCTCTTCACAAGTGAGTTGCCTGCTGCATGTTTCATTCTTACCTCTGCCGTAGACTTGTTGAACTGAGGCGGTTTTCGGTTTCGAAGTGGCTGTGGATGATTTGGACCCACTTCAGAAGTTGATCTCTTGGCATACTCTTTTCTTGTTGGTTGTTTTACCAGGCAAATATTTCCTCTATTGGGTCTCCATCTGCTTAAGGTTATTGTGTCCGCTCTTGTCTGCTGGAAATTTCTGGTGCCAGAACTGAATCTGAATTTCTGTTTAGAGTCATACTGGTTTTCGCGCATGAATTTGGTTCTGTATTCTATTCCAGTTATAAACTCCCGTGGCTTCTCGTCGCTGAATGTTAGTGATCTCGTCTTCAATGCACTTCGCGACGCATATTTCATGGTACAGGAAGCGGACTTTTCGCGACGGGTGACGTCCACTTGGGAAAGACGTGGTCTGTATATTCGGGCTTTCGTCGTCCCATGGAGATTTTTTCCGTTCGTGATTTCACGCATAAATTTGGTTCTGTATTCTATTCCGGTTATGAACTCCCGTGGCCTCTCGTCGCCGGATGTTGGGGATCTCGTCATCGTTGTTCTATGAGGCGCATATTTCGTGAAACAGAGAGCGGACTTTTCACGACGGGCGACGCCCTCTTGCGGAAGATGTGATCTTTGTTGTTCGTCTTTCGTCGTCCAGTCAGAGTTTTCTCCGTTCCTTATCGCTGCCGCTGTCGGGTCCATGTCTTCCGAAGATGGAGTGTTCGTATTCGTCTGATATCCTTCAGAGTTCATTGATACATCGGCGATCGAGATTTACGCACAATAAACAGGTTAAAGCAATGACAGACTTCGATGTCCAATATTCTTTCGGCTTAAGCTTTAAATTATACTGTGTAAACATAAAACTCTATCGTGTTGCGAAATATGGCGATCGTCTGTCTTGGCGTAAAAACGGCATTAAACACTTGAACGCTTGAAGGACTGCGGTTTCTCGTAGCTACAATGACGTCATAATGGCTTTTCAGAACAGCTGATACCTGTGTGTTACGTAGGCCATACAGGCGTAAGCGTTTACGCACGCGTAAAAATTTATAGGCACCACGCATGTAACGACGTTGGTAACAGAAATTATAGTAGTAGTAGTTGTAGTAGTGGTAGAAGTAGTGGTAGTGGAAGTAGTAGTAGTAGTACTAGTAGTAGTAGCAGCAGCAGTAGTAGCAGTAGTAATTCCTAATTTCATGGCGCTTAGGGCGCAATGTAATCTGTGGCATCACAGTCATAGATACCGTAGCAACCTCCTACCTGTCCACTACCTCGGAGTCGTAATCGTAATCGTAATCGTAATCTCGAGATTTCTACAGCGCTCAACAAAAGCTAAGTCGCGGGAACCAGCTTATTCACAGGCGCTCAGTCAAAACAAAATCGATAGGCAAAAGGGTCAAGATCCAGGAGTCAGGCACTCAGACAGTCGGACGGCTACGGTGGATGCTGTTTGAAATTGAAGCGAGAAGAGAGATGAGGGTAAGAGGAAGAATCAGGATAAGATTTCTGGAAAAGAAGTGTTTTCAGTCTTGAGTGAAAGACCTGCTTTGAGTGAAAGACCTGTTTTCAGTCTCGAGTGAAAGAGTCGGGCTTTGAAGGTGCCAGACTTGCTGCAATACGCAAAATATCGCGTGTTGATGCCGACCCATCATTTTGTTTATCTGGCCTTTGAGACGCCTGGCCCTATCAACAACATTAACATGGAATTTCGTATCAAAGACCTTGGACCTTGTCTCTCCCACAGACTCCAGAGAAACAAATCTCTTCCAATGCCTCGCAACAGTAATCCAACGCTTTCATGCAGTTTCTTCTCGCGGTACCTTTCCACTGTCGGATACTGGCGAGTCAAATCCGTTCGGATATCTTTTTTTCTTTTCTGGACTAATTTTACACAGCCCTTGGGTGCATTACACCTTAGGGTAAAAAATATTACTGGATGCATCAATTCTATGAACTACGCCTAAAAACTCTCCGATGCTAGAATTTACGCCTAAGAAACTTTCTGATGCTAAGATTTAGGCCTAAGAAACTTTCCGAATCTGGGATTTACGTCTGAGAAACTCTCTAAACTCAGGCAAACTCCTGCACACCATGCTTTGTTTTCCTTGTATTGATTGCTTCGGCTCTATTTTTTGGCCACTATCGGTCGAACAACCAGTTTAACCGAAATTCCTATCATCATTATTATCCAAGATAGGTGTGAAACCTTGGGTTCATAAAAATGTCTGGAGAGAATAGAAGCACATCTGGAATGGCACCATCTCGTCAAGCTCCGGCTGAGCAAAAGTGCCACGGAAGGCAACGGCATTGAAGCTCTGAACTGCAACTGCAAGATGTTGGAAGAGGAGCATGTAGCTTGTTTCTTAATGGTCTCCCTAAGCCGGACTAACCTGCCTACCCAGTTGTATGTTATTTTCAAGCATATAAGCTTAGCCATCGTCGTAATCATAATCACGATCACAAGCACAGCGGGTCGATCGGTCGGTTGGTCGGGGGGTATGTCGGTGGGTCAATGATAAATTTTCGAACGACATGTTGTTTACGTTCAGTGATAAATTACAGTTAGCAATTACCATATCGATTCACAATTTTTGTCAATCATCCCTTGAATATTAGCGTAATTATGCTAGCATTTAAAGAGACAGCTGCAGACTGCGTTGTTATGTTTGGAGCAGATGATGGAGATGCGACAGATGGAGAGAAAACAACAGAAAGCGATCGAATACGAAAGCGAACGACAGATTCTGCGTCTGAATCCAATCAACTGGAGCCGCACTCACGTAGCACAACCATTAGTCCGTCCGTCCTTCCATCATGCACTCACCCAACCGCCCACATTTTACTAACGGGATCTAATGAAGGATTCCTAATCTGACAATTTCCAAAGGCTGATGGCCGTAAAATAGAAAGTATTCATGAATTGGGTATCCATCTCGTTTTAAGGACTTGAGAGCAAGAATGACTGTTGTTTTGATCTCTTGTGATTGAATACTGCATATAAATCTTTTAAACAAGTGTCTATGTGTATTCTGTTAGGAAAGGAGGCTTTGATGGCCTCATTTCTCTAGGCCTAAGTGATGGGCCTACTGATCGTGAACCATTTTATCTGGAAGCCTATCAGTGAACCGCTTGTTAAAGCAGACGAAATAGTCTAGTAATAAACTGCTTTGTTCCAACTTGGACTTCTGGTCAATTCAAATAAACTGCCCTGATTGTTGTAAATATTCGGCAAATATTGGACGGGCCTGAAGTACTGCAACACATGTGCCTAAATTGCTGGACTTTGTGTCCTTCAACAGGTTTACCCCTGTGACCTAAGGAGGGTGTATAAAGTTAAGTGAAGTCTAAAGTTAGTATGAGAAGAGAAGAGGTGAGCAGCCCACGTCGGTCTGACTAGAGCTTGATAAATCGATACAGCGAATTTGCGTTGAATTTTTACAGCATCACCATTCGGAAAATCTACTTGCCAGAGTCTATACGTGTGTATGTATGTATGTGTATGATGACGTATGGATGCGTGTACATACGCACTTATGTGTTTATATATGTGCATTTGTGCTTGTACGTATGTATGAATGAATGTATGTATGACATTGTGTGCATACATGAATGTATGTACGATGTATGTATACATGCGCATAGGTGCGTATGTGTCTAAATATGTAAATGTATTGTATTGTATTTGATAAGTTATATAGCGCTTCTTACATAACAAACTACACAGACGCGCTTCCAGCGTGAGAGCTCCTGGGAAATAAGAAAGTCTTTAAACAACGAGCTGACTGAACTCAATCACCAACAGCGACCCTCGCACGAAGCGATAGCGGAAGTTCATTCCAGAGAGATGGGCCAACAACAGCAAAAGCCCTCTGCTGAGCAAGAGAGGACTTAACACAAGGAACAAATAGATCCATACTATCTAAAGAACGTAAAGGGCGGGATGAGACACTAGAGTGTGGAGGCCGAATAAGATCACAAAGATATTTTGGAGCCTGGCCCATGCGAGCTCTTATTACCATTGATAATAGTTTAAACTGAATACGAGATTGGATAGGGAGCCAATGAAGTTGCTGAATGATGTAATCAGAGATATGAGAGAAACGAGGAAGACGTGATATTAACCTGGCCGTAGAATTTAGTACTGATTGAAGGGAAGACAGTGGATACTTAGGCAAACCAGCAAGTACAGAGTTGCAGTAGTCAATGCGACAGCATATCGTGGCATGAATCATAGTAGTAAAGACAGAGGAAGAAACAGAACGACGAACAACTCTTAAGCGCCTTAATTGGTAGTAACAAGACCGAGTCAAACTAGAGACATGGTTTGCGAAGGTAAGGTTACAATCAAGTATAACGCCCAGGTTACGAACACTAGACGAAAACATAAAATAGGGGAAAGCTTCAGATAAACAAGAGTAGTCAATCTGAGCGAGACGGTATTTAGAGCCAAACCAGATCAACTGAGTCTTAGCAGGATTAAGGCAAAGACGATTGCAGGACATCCAATGTTGAATATCGTGAGTCAGGGCATCAGTCTTACCAACAAGAGCAAGTTGCGCAGATGGAGGTCCCTGAACAAAAGCCTGGAATATACGAGGATAGAGATCAATGAATCGGCAGGAGTTTGCTGAGGCCCTCTGCAGCACTCCTCTTTGTGCTGATCCCCGTACACATGATGCCTTGTCGATTGATGAACTATTCAACTTATACTCGACTACTATGACTGATCTCTTGGATAAGTTACTTCCTCCGCGGTTCGTCAAATCCAGGCATCGCCCTCTCGCTGTCTGATTCGATGGTGACTGTCGTCGACTTCGCAGGCGGACGCGTTGTTTCGAGCGACGTTTCCGTCGTACAAGGGACCCTGTCCATCGCTCGGAATGGATCGCTCAACTGAGATCTCTCCATCGTCTATACCGACAGAAGGAAGCTGAATACTGGGAGATGAAAGTCACCCGTCACGAAAAGGACCCAAAGCGTCTATGGTCATCTATTTCGGGTCTATTGGGTCGCTCTTCTCGTTCGTCTGGTACGCCGTCATTCACTGCTAGTGACTTTCTTACCTTCCAAACCAAGAAGATTCAGGGTCATTGTGCAGCTACTGCGGGGTCTCCGCCTCCGCAGTTCTCCATTACTGGATCCGTCTTCGATGCCTTTCGTCCGAAAACGGAGTATTTGTGATTGTATGTATGAATGAATGTATGTATGTTTGTGTGTATGTATCCAGACGTTTAACATAACACCTTTGGGGTCATACATATGGTACAAGAATGTGCTGGGTATGCGTTTAATATGCAACCTGTAGCTAAGGTAGATGGTGCATCTGATTATTTCTCCTCTGCTTAGCGTGGATCTGTAAAAACATGTTCGCGCTGCATAATGAGCTGGAACTCTGAACACTGATCCCAACACAGGAAGCTTTGATGACCGAGGTAATTGGTGTCCATCCTACGGTCAATACAGGTGTCTCTGGCCAGACTGCAAGAGGATCAGAGGAAGATACTGCCTATTTGTAGGAAGCTAGGTAATCAGCCATACTGAATGGGATCAGTTGCAGACAGAAGCTGATGGCCTACGAAGTCACATTCGGTTAGACAATAAGATCTATGTCGATTTCACACGGGGCCCGGGATTCGAACCCGAGCCGCAGCAGTGAAAATCCGACACGTCAGCCCTTGACCCCGTGCCAGCTCCGCAATGACTTTCCTTTGTCCCACTTAAGCACACTTCCACAACATTTTACTTAATTTTTCCTAGTTTCCCCCGTTCTTACATATTACGTAAGCGTCGCTTGCCTTAACCAACTCAGTGGCCTGCCCCCGACCAAAAGCAGGTGAGAGGGGGCTGTATATCCTCCACATGGCCGTATTTGTCCATCGTCTCCATGGCGATGGCCTAGACCTTGTAGATGGCATGCACTGACAAACAAATATGTGAGGCTGATGAGTAACAGAAAAGGCAGCAGCAGCAGCTGTCAGTTAAGCTGCGCGCCAAATAGGTCCCGCAGACGGAAAGCGTACCTGTCACAACGACGAGATCCTTTGATCAGGTAGGCTCGGCCTGTGCTAGGAGCACGGCATTCATTCTATCGATCGCTAGCTGAACATATCAGCTTACATGTTTAAACACGCATCTGTTAAATGAATCATCCATCTTTCTTCGATGTTATCATTTGTTTCTGCGTGGTTACGCTCTGTTTAACCCTTGTTTGTGCTTGTCGAGTCATGTATCTATGCCTTTGTGTTCTCCTTTCGGCTATCAATTTCGCTTCTCCACCGACTTGCCTTGAACATATCACAGCTTATTTAATCTGACTGTTAGATTGACTATGCCTACGCTCGTGTAAAGACAATTATATTGAGCTTTTAAATATTCACTCAAGGTAAGCCTGTTTGTATGTCTGTCTATTTCCGTGCTTCTGTCTCCCTGCGTTTCTAAAGATGTGTACCTCGATCGTTCTTTTCCCTTCCTCCGGCATTTTTCTTTGTTTGTCAATCACTCTTCCTCTTACCTCTGCTCTTTATTTTCCTCCTCATCCTCTTCCTCTGTTTTATTTATCTCCTATCCTCTTCACGTTCCTTAAACTTTTGTCAGTGACGGCTAAAACTTATGACAACCGATAGCGAATCTTGCGAAAGGTAGAAAGCAAAGGACTGATTACCTAGAAAACAGCACCACACTTGTTATGCATCCACGCTCGTTATCAGTAAGCAGGTAACTGAGACCCAACTTTTCGTGCCTAAAATTATGCCCCCAAATTTTTTAAACAGCTGCAGAGCATTGAATTTGACAGTAATTGTAAAGTTTTCTTTACAACTTTAATAAAGGCGGGTGCAAGGTTGGCGAGGATCCGTTGAGAAGAAGCAAGCCGATTCTGTGTGCATCAAGTGAATATGACCATTACAAGTTTGGTCCTGTTTAAATTGCTTCTATGCAGCCTCAGATTTTTACTTAATAAGCTGTGACATACACTTCTAACTTCCTGCTCCGAAATTGATTTTGAATGTCTCAAAATCTGGCAATGGTCACAGCCTTTCTCGTAGGTTGATTTGCGGAATTTTGGCTTGCTGCGGATGATGTGAAGCCATAAAGGCTCGTGGCACCCAAAGTTTTTTTTACTAATGGGCCAATGGAAACGTGGAAAATTTCTCCAGCGCGGTTTGGAGTTGCGGTTGAGCCAGATTTTTCAACAGATCGTATTCGTAACCGTAAACTCAAGATTTCTACAGTGCCCAACGAAAGCTGAGTCACGGAAACCCGCTTATTTACAGGCGCTCAGTCAAAACAAAATCAATAGGCAGGAATGGTTCGGTTCCAGGTCAAGATCCAAGAGTCAGGCAGGCGGTTACGGTGGATGGAGTTAGGCATTATATCTGCAGGATAGATAAGGGGAAGAGAAGGAATCAGGATAGGATCTGCGGAAGAGGGGTGTTTTCAGTTTCGAGTGGAAGACCTGCGCAGATATAGCAAAGGGTGAAGTGAAGGTGAGATCGTACATGTATGATGGATCAGATAGTTGTCGTAATTTTGGTGAGAGTTAGTTCCACAGGGGTGGACCAGCTATAGGTATGAAACGATTTTAAAATTCTAAGAATAAGGTGACGGAGAGGCGGAGAAGTGTTAAGGCAGAAGAGGAGCTCGTTTAACGGAACCGTTGGTTTCTAAATAACTGACGAAAATAGGAGGATTGTGAGGAATGAAGTGTGTTGTAGGTAAGCGATAGGACTCTAAAATGCGCTCTAAAATGATTTTCGGCTGGAGCGGCGCTCGAGAACCGTTGTAGAACTTTAAATGATTAGATCAAAACATGAACCACACAATCTTGATAGAAAGGTTCATGCCGAATGTCAATTTACCTGCAACAACTTCACTCCCGTCAAACCTGTTTGTTTATTTAAGTATTTTATGGCACGCTAAACATAATTAATTTAAATAGAGCGACATCTTTTGCATACTGATTCGGCACCATAGGGATAAACTGTAAATATATACAAAAACAAAGGCAGAACGGCAGTCTATCGTTTCAACTTATGCATCAGGGGTCGGTTTAAACCGGTTTCTTTCAACTCCCGGTGGTTCATACAAAAAATTACCCTTTAAAATGCAAATTTTAATTAAAATGTTCAAAAGGTGAACCCTAAAGAACTGTTGGCGGGGGACACCCATTGATCACGTCGGCCCAGAGTCTGTCTCTCTCTCCCTTCTCTGCCTCACATAAAAGATATGAGCTATAAATATTTGAGATAACTGTTATAGGCGATAGATAGGCTGATAAAGATAGATAGGCTGATAAAGTTAGGCCTTATTTCGATCCTTTCAGTAAGCGTGTGTGCATTGAACAAACCAGCACCAGCTGTCTCGGCCTGCATAGCCTGCCTGCACGTGTCAGTGAGGCCTGACAGCAGTAAACTGCGCAGCAGCGCGCAGATGTAAAATGGCTGCAACAGGCCTTCCTTCTACTCTAACGCTGAAGCCGGTTTAGGCTCATCAGTAACAAAGCCTCCGATAAATCAGTCTTCTTACGGGAGTCGGTTGTGTCATCGTTTCGATGCATTTCAAAGGCGGTGTGGTAGAAATCTTCCTACTTTCCTAGCTTGTCTTCATGGATTATACAGTAGCGTTTGAGCGCCGCGAATAGTAAGGAAGCACATGCAAGATGCAGGTATGGATCTTTCAATGGGTATTGTATTGTGTTTGATAACTTATATAGCGCTTTATACAGAACAAACTACTCAGAGGCGCTTCCAGCATGAGCGCCCCTGGGAAGTAAGAACGTCTTTAAACAACGAGCTAACTGAACTCAATCACCAACAGCGACCCTTGCACGAAACGATAGCGGAAGTTCATTCCATAGAGATGGGCCAACAACAGCAAAAGCCCTCGGAGTGCTGAGCAAACGAGGACTTAACACGAGGAACAAATAGGTCCAGACGATCTATAGCTACAGTCTAGTGGTCAGGGTGCGGGACTATCAGTAGGAGGGTGGAGTTCAAATTCCCGCCGTGGCAGAAATTGTTACGAGCTTTGGGCTCCACTTTCGCTTCCTAGGCAGTTCAGTTATAATGAGTACACTTACTGTACACTGTCAGTGGGAAGATCAGGCGGGGAGGGAGATGGCTGGCCACCCGTCTTCACATACCAAGGCTAAGAAAAACGAAGTCGCTAACAATTCATACCCGTGGCTGCCTCTTAGGGTTAGGTTAAGGAGCTGTTCTTCTAACTATCTTCCTTAATTAAAAAAAATAGCTTATAGGTAAGATTTTGATGTGAATAATTTCAAGTCCAACTGATTATCTCTGAATTATATATTCATTGCAGCAGTGGGACTAATGGGTTTGTTTTAAATGTAGTCGTCCATCTTTAATTTTATCTGTCTGCCTGTCTGATTGTCTGCCTATGTTACTGGCTATTGATCGGTCTCTCTGTTGTTCTCCAACCTTCAAACATACAGTGTCTTTATTTGTAAATATCCTAAATAGCCGACAGGCACACAGGCCTATGCAAGCATTTGTTTATGAATTATGAAAGTGTGGTATAATGCATATTTATTGATGTCATATAAGCTCATCTCGCTTTATTATTATGATTATGATTATTATTATAATTATTATTATTAATTAGCAACTTCTGTGGTTTCGATGTCTTATGCGCAAGGCTTCAACCGCTGGTGCACTAAAATCAAGCCCCAGTCAGGTTAATACCCAGATAGTCAATCCACTGAGACAAGAAGACAGTCTAAGGTGGATTAGCCAACTGGAAGAGACTTAAGTTGCGACCGAGGTTGTGATTTAAGTTGTGTCATGACTCACACGAGAGACTGAGCAGAATAAACAGGATGAGAATTCCAAAGTTTAGGTCCAACAACCGACAAAGCTCGTCCACCAAAGAACAGTTCTAGATTTTGGCAGAACTAGAGAAAGACAATCAGGTTATTCGAATAGATCTGAAGATGATGATTGATTTCAAGCATTGTGGTTAGCAAGCGATCATTGTTTTATAAACTATAAGCCCAAATATGAAACAAGATCTTTTGATGAATAGGAAACCGATGCAAAGATCTAAGTGCAACGGTTAATGCTCATATTCTGGAGTATCAGTTATTACTTTATACAAAGAGTTATGAACTTCGGAGCTTCCGAGTGTTTGACTGTGTGATATCAATAAGAATCGAGTTACAGTAGTCAAAGCGACTAGAGACCAATGCGCTTGCCAGAGACATCCTTGAAAACATGGGAACGAAACGCCTAATTCTGCGTGCGTCACGAATATACATATATGACGACTTACAAATACCATTTATATAGTCGGCCAGAGTTATAGTAGAGTCAAAGCAACACCGAGGTTACAAACAGCATCAGCCAACCCATCAAGTGAGTCACTCAGTTTCAGAGATTTAAGCCAAACTTCTGAAGTTTCTGTGGTGTGCCCTGAAGTAGAAATCAGTTTTCGACGGACTAAGGACTAGTTTATTAGCCGCCATCCAAGACTGCGCCTTCTCAAAGTCTGTTGACACACCTGCACAGACGAGCGACAAGACAAACTGTCATACGAAATGCAGTCTTGAGCATCAGCAGCACGAGAATGATATCCTAGTGAATGGCAGTCGTGCAGTGTACCTAATGTACCTATTAGCAGCACTTTGACGATATCCTTCAAATAATATGCATCGGTCAATGCGTAAAAATCTCGATTTTCTGTACATAAATAACTCAACTGCGGAATAATTTGCTTATGCAATATAATAGATATATGGCCTTCATGTTTGGCAGATCGGAGTGGTTCGATATGCTGGGGGTAAAGGAAACTGCACGTCTCTACAACCTGCGTTCACTCACGCAATTGGCAGCTTCCTTTCGAAGTTCACGTAGGCAGTCACTGACCTGAAAGTGTATTTCATTCAGCACGAAGAGTAGCCTTCACTTGTCAAGAGTCCACTTATCTCCACTTAGCCAAAATTGAATTTCACATAAATTATTATCTTATCACTTGAAGGTGTTGGGAGCCTGTCGGTACGAAAAATAGCAGGTCGTAAATAGAAAAAAACATGTACGTGCGAAGCTGGCATGCATACGTCGTCAAATTAACGCAGAAATGCTAAAGTAAATGGCAAGGGCGCTATATAATTTTACGTCTGTGATGCGTTAAAATACTTTACTGCATCGATTATATTGTATTGTACTCTGTTCGGGGTTCTATGTTTTAGCGATTGAATGATCTCGACACTGACCATTTTGAGGAAGTTATTATCCGGTGTGTGGCGAGGTCCTTCACCACTGTAGCGAGTTTGAAGGTGTGCCATACCACCTAGGTACACGTATAGCCTATTCCTATGCAGACCGAGATAGTTGGGCTACCGTGTATGGACCTATTAGCCGATATCTCTCTGTGTGAGTGGGTTGAGTGTGTAGGTGTGTTGTGTGTGTGTGCGCGGGTGTGTGTGGTGGGCTGTCAGATGTTCTATGTGAATACCCACAGAATGTTCAATCTTCTTGTGCTAAAATTAGAGTCTCTTTATAATAGTTTTTAGTTTAAAGGTAGCTAAATAGTTCTTATTAGCTTGCATCACGTTCAATTCATGCAGCTGTGATAGAGTGCAGGATGGCACATACTTCCGATGTCTGTCCGCAAACACGTTTCATTGGCGGACAATTGGCTCTCGATCTCGCTGGTGACGACGCTTACAACTGACTTGGCTAGAAACGCATACACTAGTACAGGGGTGTCCAACCTTTTGGGGCGAATGGCCACTTTGCCATTTTTCTAACACATGGGGACCCGAAGACAGAATTTCATCAATAATCAAAACAACGCAGTGCATACTAACGATCGATAAGTTTATTAAGATCATTATATTAAAATCAAATATAACATATTCACATTTTTTTTGATTTTTTGTACTAGTGAGATACCTGACTTTTTGCTTACAAAGAATACTCATTCTAGACATAAAAAATCAATATTTTGAAAGGCTTAGCGGGCCGAATGTTGGACAACCATGCACTAGGAGTAACTAGAGTAACTCGTTAAGCCACAGCTGGGTCTACCTGTTGATGAAATAAGAAAACCTGTAAGATAAGATAAAGTTAGGTAAAGGCCAGTCTTCCCTTTAAGCTGCGCGAGTGCGTGCGCACGACCTTTCGAGGATAGCGCGCACAAGCATTTTCTGTTAGCGCACAAATTTCGTGAGCGTTAATGTTATTTCAAAGTTGAATTTAACTCATTGTTACAGCTGCCGACATATTTAGCACATTATGTTCACAAGTTCAAAACAAGGCCCATGTTGATAAACCATGTTACTTGTTCTGTTAGACAGCCTGCAGTGTCATTTGACCCATATATACACGGGGAAAACAGCGGCCACCACTTGCATCCCACAGCAGCGTGTACACCCCCTACTAGCCTAATCATGAGCATCTAGGCCTATACGTTGGAGTCCGTAGAACACGAATGCGGCTGTCTGAACTTTGAACTCTAGCCTCTGTATGACGGATATTCTGCGGCCTGACTACTACATCCACTAACTAGACGCAAGTATAACATGTTACTCAGTCAGCAGTGTGTATGCAAAATGCAAATGTGCACGGTTTTAAATAGCGGCCGAATGGCCTCTCAAGGTCTCAGTGCACGGATGGTGCTGGTCGGAGATTAAAATCTATATGTGTATAATTATATATATATTATATATATATTATATATGCATATACATATACAAACATACATACAAACGACGTGCATCGGAAGAATCAAACTGGATCATGCGTATGCACATTGTCAATCGCACACAGAGATCGTAATCGTAATCGTAATTCCGAGATTTCTACAGCGCTCATCAAAGGCCGCGCCGCGGTGACCAGCTTATTCACAGGCGCTCAGTCAAAACAAAATCGATAGGCAAAGAGGGTTCGGTTCCAGGTCAAGATCCAAAAGTCAGGCAGAGAGACAGATAGCAGCAAAGAGGGAGTCATAGGTCACCCATATGCAGACAAAAATAGATAAGGGGAAGGCATCATGCCCAATGCGGACGTCCTCATCTAAATTTGGCCCTATGGATATTTCAGGACAGCTGTGCCTTAAACACCAACTTCAGTCAGAGACCAGACAATTAGCATTACGTTGGATCTAATAATTAGCGTAGTTGCTGTTGGAGTTTACTCCGCCACTGCCGTGTTCTGGTGGCGCCAGTCCCAGGCTTGGATAAGGGAGGAGGATGACGCTAATCATCTTAGTTATGACACAGCGTCGTTAAACAACACCAACTACACATATAATTAGCGTCCTTTTGCTGTACGCGGCAATATCAAAGTACCCCACCCTGTAACACATTTAGCCCTGAGTCGGCAATGGACGATTCCCAAGGTCCTGGACGCGGGGTCAGTGCATCGTAGGACTTGTCGTTTGCTTCCCAGCTCTCTCCTGTGCCAAATTATACTGCATGGATGCATAAACGAGTTGCTCAGGATCGTTACACGGAGTTCCTCTTTACACTCGAACCGTTCGGTAGCAGATCCGGCACGCTAACTGAATAGCCCACCTGTCGCGCACTAAGTTAGGATAAGGTAAGGTAATGTAAGGTAAGATAAGGTAAGGTGAAGTCGACGTCAATCACCATGGCAGCCAGAAGATGTCGCTAAACAATGGATACTATTACTGCTACCCTGACAAGCACGGCTGCAGTTGTCAATAATAATCGGTCTTGCCGACCTTCCCTGCTGGTATTATAAAGTTCAGCTTAACTGTGACCGATGCTCCTAATAATCTATGCTTATAGTAGATTAATAATGCACGTGTGTGCCTCAATGCAGACTGATTCTGATCACAATTTGGTAATGTTGACTCTGAAGCTAAGATTCAAAAAGAAACGAATCAGTAGACCTCTGCTTCTGGACCTCGAGAAGCTTAGAAATGAGCAGGTTAGGCAACAATACCAACTCGAGGTAACCAACAGGTTTGAAGAACTAGGGAGAATAAATGAACCACGTACGCCGGATGAACTGTGGCAGCAACTGAAGACACACTCTAGAGGCAGCAAAGGAGACACTACAAAAGAACTCCATCAAACACAAGAAGTGGATCTCTAACGGCACTTTCGAAATGATAAAAAAGAAGCGCGAGGCAAAGACCAAGAACCCAGATGAGTATAAGAAATTACGTAGTGAAGTGCAAAAGATGCTACGAATAGACAAGCAGGCAGAGATGGATACATTATGCAGCGAGCTGGAGGAGAATGCAGCAAAAGGTAATAGTAGGTCAGTTTTCCAAACAGTGAAAAAACTCACCAAGCCGTTCCTATCTCGTACAACAGCCATCAAAGATAGTACTGGCAGGAAACTCGTCGAACCAGAGAGGGTGAATGAAAGATGGAAAGAATATTGCGAGGAATTATACAATGATGGAAATGTGAACGTAGTGATTAACATCCCAGAAATGGAGCCTCCTCCACTGAAAGAAGAAATCAGACGGGCCCTACTAAAATCAGCTACACTTAAAGCACCTGGTCCCGATGACATAGCTGCCGAACTGTTAAGGTTTGGGGGGGGAAATGACACTGGCCAAGCTGCATGAGATCTGTGTGGAGGTGTGGAAGACAGGGGACTGGCCAGAGGAATGGACACAATCGATCTTCATTCCTCTCCCTAAAAAGGGGACTTGCTCCGTTGCGAGAATTACAGAACTATTGCCTTAGTCTCGCACGCTAGCAAAATTCTACTGAGGTTATTCTAGAGAGGATACAAACTAAGCTTGAAGACGAGATTGCTCAAGAGCAGGCGGGGTTTAGACCAAGAAGAGGCACAAGGGATCAGATTACAAACCTCAGGATCATATTGGAGAAATCTAGAGAAAGAAGTCAACCACTGTACCTCTGCTTCATTGACTTTACAAAGGCCTTTGACATGGTACAACATGATCAGCTATGGCTAACCATGCTTGAAATGGGTTTTCCACCACAACTGGTCCAACTGTTAAGAAACCTCTACAGACAACAACGCGCTGCAGTCAGGACAGATCATCTCGTGTCTGCATGGTTCAGTGTCAAAAAAGGAGTCCGGCAGGGATGTAATCTTTCCCCCTGTCTGTTCAACATATTGGCAGAACAAGTGATGCGGAAGGCACTACAAGGATATAATGGAGGTTTCAGAATCGGTGGCAAGATCATCAGCAATCTCAGGTACGCAGATGACATCGTCTTATTGGCCACATCACCAGAACAACTGCAGGAGTTAGTAAACCGTGTTGAGAATGCTGCAAATGAGTATCATATGCTGATCAATGCAAAAAAGACGAAAGTGATGACAAATACAGGCGAAGCACTTGAGATCAACGTGGTTGATGGAAGACTGGAGAAGGTGGACTACTTCATGTACCTGGGGAGCAGAGTAGCAGTGGATGCGGACTGTACGGTTGAGGTGAAATCGAGACTAGCCATGGGAATGGCAGTCATGGTTAAGCTCACAAAGATGTGGAAAAACAAGTCACTTAGCATCAAGACCAAATTACGCCTGATGAGGGCCTTGGCATGGCCGGTGGCGACATATGGGTGTGAGGCCTGGACATTAAAGAAGGAAGAGGAGAGACTCATTCAGGCTTTTGAAAACAAGTGCGTCAGAAAGTTACTGCGGATTGCCTGGACAAAGAAGATGACCAATGAACAGGTGTACCAACTGGCTGGGGTGCAAAACGAGCTGCTGGGTCACATTAAGGCCCGCAAGTTGCGTTATTTCGGGCACGTGATAAGACATCCTCAGGACACCATCGAGAGTAGTGTTATGATCGGTCTTGTTGAGGGGAACCGAGGCCGTGGAAGGCCAAAGATAAGTTGGATTGACAACATCTCGGCATGGACTGGCTTGTCGGGAACCAGGTTGTTGGATGCTGCGCGCAATAGATGGCTTTGGTCGAAGACGATCCTATCATGTAGTCAACCGTCGCGACGCGACGATGACGAATTGACATGACATGACATGACATAGTAGTTGCTAATTTGAAGTAATGCAAAGCCTGACAAGTTAAGCCTAGTTACCACCCACTCGACGTGTATGATTTCAAAACAAGAATATTCATATTACATCGCGTTATGTCTACAACCAACATCCTGTATAACATATGTATAAGTGTGTGTGTATATATATATATATACTTTGTACATGTGCGTGTAGGCCTACTGTCTACATGTACATGTCTTGGCAGAGGTTCATACACTGGGGTTAGCGCGCACAATTCTTCGCTGAGTGGGGCCTCTCGGTCTCACATGGCATGTCCGGGTGTAGCAGAGATTGCGAATGGCTCAGGCCAACTGCCCTTTCGTATCCACGGCTACACTGTATGTTGCAAATGAATCGGATACCAACATCCTCTATAACAGATGTATAATTGTATATATATATATATATATATATATATATATATATATATATATATATATATATATATATATATATCTACTCTGTACATATTCATATAGGTCTACTCTTTACATATATATGTCAGGACAAAGGTTCGTACACTGATGTTAGGTCCTACTGCATAGGGGTTGATGCCTGGGCCGCACCGGACGTTCTGGGTTCCTCTCAGATAGGGTCCTCTCATGTTACCCAGATATATCTCCAGCAAACGATGCCGCAACGGAATTCTTCTATATGGTCTAATATTAAGTTGCGTGAATTATAAACGAGCATGTATAACGAATATCAGAAGTAAGTAGTCGAAGCTCAGAATCAGGTCGGCCTCTGATGTTTGATTTGATGTCATGTTTGAAGTGCATCGTGAGCAATTCATTTTGAGACCTAGTAGCCTTATAAAGAGGGCTTGAATTAATTTTATCGACTCTGTATGCGCCTCAGTCGGAAGCTCGAGCAGCCCCATGGTCATGCTTTCGTCCTGCAAGGGCGGATCTAGAATGCAATCTGCCTAACCCCTCACACTTGATTTTTGGGGACGCCATTGAGTTGGCCCAAAATGGCGAGGGTTGCCTACTAAATACAAAATAAAAAGTGGCGGGAAAGTAAAAAGATAATAAATCTTTTAAATTAATAGAAAAGTTATAAAAAATTCCTGATAGGGAAGAAAAACATAATGAAGGTCATCAAAATTCTGCTCGTCCTTTCAGCTAACACACACTATGGGACAATGTTGTCCCAACGTTGTCCAACGTTGATTCAATGTTGTCCAGCACTGAGTCAACCTTGCAACATTAACTCTACGTGTATTTGTTGGCTGAGCCACAGAAGATCAAGAGTTGACAACGATTAAACGTTTGTCACATCTGGTGACGACATAAAATGGTCCTCAAACTTCCTGGGACCTAAAAACTTAACTTTAACTACTTTTCACAAAAGTACTTGTAACTAATAGTTAAACTACAAAATCTCAATTTGTAGTTAACTACTTTTCTCTAGCTACTTTTCAGGAATAGTGATTTTCAGTTCTTCTCTTACCAGCTTGTCTCCATTGTCTGAACAGTTGGAAACACTGTCAGGTTGTATTCCTGTCGTGGAATAGTCATTTCATTATGAATTAATAAAGTGATAATGAATAGTTTAGTAGTTCATCATTGCTTCAATGATGCAACCAAAAAGTGAAAGTGCAGATGATACATTTTTACAGCTGTAATATTGATTATTTGTTCCATTAAAATTTCTGGAAATCGCTTAAACTCCTCCCACTTTGTTCACGAACATACTGTAATTTACGCTAGCTTACTACAAATTTAAACTGATGCAGTGAACTATTGTTAAACGATTAATGGTCACCCGCGCACGCATGCACGCACGCACGTGGTAATGGATCATTTTTATTAATTTTTTATTGACTGCTGAATAGCTATAATGTAAATATTGGCAAATCATTGCTACCATCATTTCAGTGAATGAACGAATGAATGAATGAATGAATGAATGAACGAACGAACAAATAAAGCGGGTTATTGCTACGACATAAAGCGTTTTTCATGTCCTTTATTTGTCATATATGTTTGCACAGCAACTTTGTTTCCATTTTATGGCATTCATGAGCAAAAGTAGTTGCAACTGTGGTTACAAAGGCCTATAGTTTGTCAGTTTCAGTCAGTACATTTTCTTATGTACATTGGATTCCGGGGTAACCTCTCCATGGTTGACTGTCGACGCCACTCCGAAGTCTCCTCGCCTACCATCAACGAATCCAAGTCTTCCCGTTACATACGGCGTACGCCTCTGTAGTGAAAATTTGGAAAACAATGAGGATTTTAGGTTTTTGCATATTGTAGATCGTATTATGTCGGATAATTTAGCTTATGTGTTTGTGTAATTAATTCGTACGGAACACTGGGGAACGGTTAGCCGAGGATGTCATTAACGAGAGGCGGATAGGACGCCCATGATTGACAGGAGAGAGAGAGAGAGAGAGAGAGAGAGAGAGAGAGAGAGAGAGAGAGAGAGAGAGAGAGAGAGAGAGAGAGAGAGAGAGGCGGAACAGAGGGACGCCGATCGGATGGCGAAAGGGAGAATTTGGATGATTGACAGATGATGGAGAAAGTTAATAATAATAATAATAATAATAATAATAATAATAATAATAATAATAATAATAATAATAATAATAAGACAATTTATATAGCGCCGTAGCACAGCCGAGGCCAAAGAAAAGGGCGCTGTACAAGGGTCCAAAAATCAACTGCAGTCATAAGATATCCTAAAAAGATGTATCTTGAGTCGTGACTTGAATGTGTCCAGCGATGGGGCATTCGTCACATTCTCAGGAAGACTATTCCACGCAGTGGGTCCGGCGACAGTGAAGGAACGTTCGCCGAACTTCGTGGAAGAACGCGGGACAAGCAGTTGATTCCTCGATGAGGACCGTAGCTGATATGTGTTCTGGTTGTCGGCTGTTCGAATACAGAAGTCGGATATATAGTCTGGTAGAAGACCATTAAGAGCCTTGTATGTAATTAGGCACAGTTTGTAGGTGATCCGCTGAGGAATACGCAACCAGTGCAGGTTGTCGCGCAGCAGATCAGTGACGTGATTGAATGGTGTCCGACCATAGATGAGGCGGGCAGCAGAGTTTAGCACTGACTGTATCCGCTCTAGCTGACAAGTCGGCAGACCTGCCAGCAGGCTATTGCAGTAATCAACCCTGGAGACGATGAAACTGTTGACCAGAGTGACAGCGGTTGAGGTGGGAATGAATCTGCGGATCGATTTAATGCGACGCAACTGATTGAAGCAACCTCGTACAAGTTGATTCACATGGGCCTACATGGTCATGCAGCTGTCAAACTGGACCCCAAGGTTGCGAACGGTGTCAGCTGGTCGAACTTCGGAATCACCGAGGGCAAAGGTACTGTCGTCGAGTAGATGGCGAAGTCGGAGGGTGGTGCTCCATAGAAAGTCAGACTTTGATGGATTAAGTCTGAGGCGGTTGGACGCCATCCACTCGGAAATGCGCTCGATACAGGAAGGGTGCGAAGCGAAGAAGGCATTCGCTAAGTAACGGTCGAAGAGGCGTTAATTTCCGGAGAACAGAAGAAAAATAATAAACCCGTATCTCTTAAACGGACCTCGCTAGATTAATAGGTCGATGCAAATCATAGACTCTGACTTTGCTGAATTTGCTGTATATACGGTGTACATATTTGTAATATACGTGTGAAAGAAATAATCGTCGTTACGTCTCTGTACGGTCGGACTGATCCATTCAAGAACCCGCGTGTTGTTAAAGGCCTAAAGTCCCCCGGAGAATTAAGCCACATCAGTAGCACCGCTCGCCACCATATCCTGAAAGTAAATTTGTGTTCGCCGGCGACCCATTCGCATCGTAGGACTCAAGGGCAACCACATCTTTCAGTACAGCCTCTTTATAAGTTTAGAGGCTTGACTGTCCAGTCTTACTCCCTCTGAACAGGTTGACAGGTCAAACAGCAGTGAGGTTTCTGTAACATGATTTTGGATACGATCCAAAAATACACAAAATCCAAGGTGGAATCGAAAGATAACTCCAATACGCCGTCACATGTCACACGTATGTCACATGCATGTCACAGTAAAAGTCCGAACACAACAGACTTTATCGAGCAACTTCCGCATTGAGACAGTTAGAATAGGCAAGACAGTGACCAATAGGGCCCCCAACATGTGCATGCAAAATTAAAGAGCTCTCAATGTACTCAAGCACTCTCCACCAGGCCAATACAACACTTTTGGCGCAGTCCAGGCAATGAAAGTGATTTGCGCCGGTCATGTTGGCTGGCTTGGCCGGCGCATCAACCCACGATAGTAGGCTTGGCTGCTCACTTTTCATGTATCACATATCTTCAGATTGTATGATATCATTGTACATGTTTTTCCACATCGACCGTATGACCTCTACCCTACTCAGTGGCGTCAGTAGTTCTATATTTAGCACGTGCATAATTAAGAAATTTCTTTTTCTAAATTATGCCTAATTGGTTACAGATATCGCGCACATAACAACTCTTTAATATTGAACTGTAGAATGTCAGGCCCTAAGAGGGCCAGGTGAATATCTTGGCGAACAAGTACCATCTACGAATGTAGGTGTAAGCCTACAATATACGGTGAACTTTCTGCAAAGAAAGAAGTACGCGACGAAGAAATGTGCGTTAAAGCATGCAGTTGATGTTTTGACTTACTAAGAACTCAATCGAAAAGTTGAACGTGTTTTTCGTACTTCATTGTTGGTTCATGTTGCGTCAGTACAGCCGGCCAACCATGGGTTTATTTGGATGCAAGAAATGAAGGTCAGCGTTTGCTTCATATGCGATGCTTTTCTACATCATTGCTAGAGCTCAAAAATTGCGCGCAGCCGACAAAAGCCGATGTATTTGATCCGATTAAGACGAAGACGATTAAGATTAAGACGATTAAGATTAAGACGATTAAAATTAAGACGATTAAGATTAAGACGATTAAGATTAAGACGATTAAGATTAAGACGATAAGATTAAGACGATTAAGATTAAGACGATAAGATTAAGAAGATTAAGATTAAGGGGGTTTGACGATTACGAAGCTCCAATTCCCATGCATGCATCTCCTGTTCCTGTGACCACTCTTCAGCTAAATTTGATTTTAAAAACCCAAAAGTAGCCGACTGGCATCTCAGCTCTAGAGGATAACTGACAGGAAGTATGCTTGCTTTGCTGGAGTGTTTGCTTGTCAGTTAAACGTGACCCTGTATTAAAACAATGCCATGGAGGACTTAAGCTGTAAATTTGTTTAACGGAAATAGCAGGTAATGATATTCTCAATTACGGCATGTCACACTTCCTTTAGGCAGTTAATTTACTATGTAGAGCGTTAAATAAAATATAAATTAGTCTCGTTAATAAATTCGTCAGTAAATCTGATTTCACTCAATCCGAATTACATATGTCTAGTTTTAAACATGGCCTAAATAAATGAGAGCTGGAATCTCAGCGCAAAATATAAGTTCTTGCAGGGGAAAATATCCTTGCATTTGCCAGGCTCACTGAGTTACATAGGCCTACATGGCTGGATGTAATTCGTAAGCTGCAAATTAATTAATAATATTGAGCACATACCCAATGGATTTACATGAAATAAAATGAACACCAGAAGACCAACAGATTTTGCTGAAGCCTAGTTACATTAAGAATCAGGTACCAAGAAGAAAGACTGCCATCGGTGTAATGCGTAAGCTGGCAGTTTCTATAACTCCACACAAAAGCAACGTCAAGACCCCGACAGGTAGGTGTTTATGTCAACTAACGGAGCACTTGGCTCACAATATGGCTCACTTTTCACCAGTGACAAAAACCGCTAGCCTGCTGGAACGTAACTGTCTGATATCTTAGTAAACAATTTCAATGAGATGTCAGCCTAATGAATGTGTGATTATGCAAGCGGCAGTTGTTGACTAAGTTTGCGATGCAGATTTCAATATTGCGCGGCTTTACAGGCCTAATTGCATACGGGTTGGTTGAAAATAAAACAGATAAATTTAATTTTCGATAATAACAGGGAATAATAATAAAATAGGACAGATGTATTGCTTTGTCCCAGGTGGCCATTGCTTCTCTAGTTAATGTCGATTATTTATTATTCATACGGCGAAAGTACTTAATACAACTTATGAATAACTTTGCTCACCCCACATGAAGAATCGATCACTTCTACGGAGCATTTCCGAGCTTTTAAGGCTAATCTGCTTATTCAAGCTTTTATACCTATTACGTTTTTAGGCCTATTCTGCCTGTTTAGGCTTTTATGCCTATTAAGCTTCTAGGCCTATTCTACCTATTCATTTTAGACATATTATGCTAATTCAGTAGGCTATATACGCATATAAAATATTTTTATGTAACATTAGGACGTGTAGCATATGTGATGCACAGAAGATATAGGTAAACACGTAATCGATTTAACAGCATATGAAAACCATGACCAGCTGAGAATGTATTTGTCTATCTTATCAACACGTTTTTGTAGACTACTGATACAGTGTGACCGAACACATGCATTAATATTTACCTATTATTCTATTCATTGGGTTGGTTAATTTCAACAGGAGTGCACGTTTATTTGTTATAGGACGTTTTACATCATTGTTGCAGCTCAACGATTGTACACGGCCAACAAATGCCGATTTCTTTGTACCGATTAAGACGATGAAGAGCTCGGAATTAAAATTCATCCTAATTACAGGGGCAGCCATGGTCTTAATTCTGCTCTATACTCAACTTGGGACGCAACCTGTCCTGGTAAGCATTTCTAACGTAGGCCCACGTATATGGTCATTAGAAGAATTCATAATGCCTACGGCTTTTCGGAATACTGAGCTTTTTCTCCGTCTATTCCAACCGATTGTCATGTAAACTAATACTATTTAATCTAATCTAATGACTTCTATAGCGTGTTTATGATAATACCCAAGGTATCAATCGATTGTCGCTTCGAATGAAATTACAATCAGCTTTCATTATCCATTGGGAAGCCAGGTCGAATTCCTATAGGTCAGAGAAACCGGATAAGCACATTGAAGCAGATGAGTCATAAGTTTAGATTTGAATAACATCACATAACTGACAGAACGAATAGAACTTGACATCGAATTCCAAAACCGTGGACCAGCAACCGAGAACGCTTTAGAGCCGAACATTGTTTTGGCACAACGCACAACAATTGTCTTAGTGTCCATTCACCCTGAATGTAATAGCTATTTGTAAGAGGGGTTCGCATGAAATAGAGATAGGTCAGCTGGTTGAAATGCAGTACTTTGTGAAAAATAAGACATTTTAAAACATCGATGTGAGCTGATTCCCGGGGAAATCTTTTGAGTGTGATCGCATATACCATCCAACCAAATTTGAAATAATATAATTACTGTCGGCGCCAAGTGGGATGTAAACAGCTAGTCCTGATGCATTGTCTCGGTGTTCATGGCTTTTATGTTCGTTCGTTTCTGGCCTCATATACGATGAGAAGTGAATGCCTACCAGTACCTTTCAGAGATCCTGAGAGGCCCGTGCCACTGCAAATACGAGGCCCCAACAAGAAGCATGCACATCATAAGCCTACTAAATCGCAGTTGTGAATTATAATACAAAACAAGAGAAATAAATATTAATAGTTAATACAAGCAAACCTATTTCAAAATCGTAGGCCTCTTCTTTATGTGAGATCTGGGCCAAATGGCCCAGCGAGCCACTCTCTAGTAGCCATTGTTGCCCACTCTTTCATTACACTGTGTTTAGGCCTATTAGTTAGTCTGGCCTTGATATTTTACTTTATAATGTTTTCTTATAATGACTGATGAGGTTCAAATGACTGCAATAGATATTTGGCAAACGGTGCTAGTAAAGGAAATGAGGGTGAAATTCTAAAAATCATTTAACTCTTTATATAATATATCAAGTAAATTTAGTGAATCAGTTTTACTGAAGCTTGCTAGTGCGCAGGGCAACTCGTTCTTGCTCTATTGAATGGAAGCTCTAGGTACAACCCGGCTATCTGTAAAGGCTTCAAGAGAGTCTACAGCAACGTTGATTCAATATTGTATTAATACTCGATGCATAAACCGAACCTTAATAACTGTTGATAGTGCAAAAAATACGATTTTTCGAAAATGTTTCAGTTATTGAAAACGCTACTGCAAATATGATATGTAACTCAATCGAAAAGCTAGTTGCTAGTTTCTTCTGGTTATTAATATTCTATACATACCACGTCTGTTTTGTGAAATAAAAATTGATACCAATCTCCTATTCGGCTACTCGTCGTTCCAAGTAGGCCAATATTGAAACAATTCGCGGATAATAAACGCTAAATATAAAAATTTAAATTACTCGGCGACCGTATGGCCTCGACTCTGCTCATTTTTCAATGAATTTATTGGGTAAGATCCTATATCCTCGCTACCCTTTTGAAGGGAGCCGCGCCAGTGAAGGTCCCCGCGAACGATGGCCTGTGTATGTTCGTTTATAATAATTCTAGCAATTTAATAATAAATTTTCAACAAAATAAACATCAGTCACTTGATGTTTTTTGGAGTTCTCGATTACTGCATATTTTGTCTTTTTTTACTCAATTACACACACTTTGGTTTCCCATTATGTATAGGTCTTGTGCAATAGAACTGCCCTATCATGTTGTTGTTTTTAGGCCAGTTTCACTTTGGCCCACTGCATACACGAAACTGGTATTTTCACGTTAGACTTGACTAAGCTAATTTCTAATCGTGCTTATTCTTATTTATCATAGATTGCACATGATGGTGACATGGTTATATTTTGCTTGGATCAATTAACCTAATAAACGAATGCAAGAACAGATGGCCATTATAGCAACAGTAATAATAATAGTAGTAATAACATTAGTAATAAGAGTAGTAGCAGCAGCAGCATCAGCAGCAGCAACAGCAGTAGTAGTAGTACTACTACTACTAATAATAATAATAATTTAAAAAAAATAATAATAAAAACGTTACAATAATTGACACTCTGGCAGACTCGTACCGATCCAGAACAGCCATGATCGCAGTTGCTGCTGCGGAGATTGCAGCAGAACGAAAAATTGCAAAATACTCCGATGTCGACACACTGCTTTGTCCTTCTGGCCTTCGAGACTCTTGGCCCCACAAATCAGGAAGGCAGTAGCCTCATAAAAAAACTTGGTCGCTACTTATCTCAAGTGTCGGGAGACAAAAGGGAGACTTCTTTCCTGTTCCAGCGCCTCTCCATTGCTATCTAGCGCTTTAATGCAGTCGCTTTCAACGGCACATTCCTGGAGCCAGATTTTAGCGAAGACTGGCAATGCCAGAGAACAATAACCGGCCGGAAGACAGCCTCAATTCAGTGTTGCTTACATTCTGTCAGAGACCACGCTTCTTCGCTTCCTTGTTATCTCCCTTGTCTTCTGCCTGACCTAGAACAGGTGTCTCCGCGTGACCTTCCATCGGTGGAAGAAGAAGCGATTGACTTCAGTCAGGACGAAGCATTAACAAAGGTTAACAGTAGAAAACACGGACGAGACCTGATGGAATTGTGGTAGAGTACATTTCTACCTATTATGATGAAGATTCTCGTCCAGTTCGCATTGTACAGTTTCATCTTTTATTCTCGAAATGTCATTCAGCACTTGAATGTTCTTCGAATGATTGTTTGACATAACGCGAGCGCGATTCTAGTTCAATTGTGGAGCGAGCCAGAAGCCTAAGACAAACCTTTACTCTATTTTACCCGGCAGTGTCGATAAGACACTAGACACTACTCTGACTACATTTCTAACTGCGTTCTATCTCCGAGAGTAGAATCTCAGAGCTAATCGACTGATCTGTATGGTATCTCAACTCAGACTGCCTTAGTATAGATCCTGTCTGAGGTTCTCTCGTCCGGCGATATGTGTCGGACCTCCATTGGTCAATAGTTATGGAGTTATTCCGGATAGTCTATTTGATTGGACGCTAGGATTCTCTTTGTCTGAAATCTACAGCTTACTCAGCTTGGTCTGTCTGCGTATCTCTCTCTGACTGGTTCCGTCTTGTTCTGTTGGTTCGGCGTGTCCGCTGGCTTGACTCCGTTCCGATCTGCATCTGTATCTGTACAGGTTTGGCCTTATGTATTCTTGCCTGTCTCTGCACAGCTCTCTGATTGGGCTGGTGAGTCAGTTGTATGAAATCTAAGATTCCTCTACCTCTCTGGACAAAGTAATAAATCAGACGCCCTACTGACTGCTCGCTGACCGGGGCCGCTGATGTAAACCAGGTGTTGGTATCAGTTTTCTGCGATTAGCTGTCCTCTTCATCCTAACCTCCAATAACTTCTATAGTGGCTAGACTTACTGTGCAGTGTGATATACTGCAATAGCCTACTCAAATTAACTTGGCTATAGAATTAGTTCAGAAGAGGCAGTCAGACGAATTCACGATCTCAGAACCAGCACTCTATGCAACGAGCGAGCGTATCCAGTCGCAAATTAAGGTCTTCATCGACAATAACAAAATGAAGAAGAAGGCGCCCACAGCCGAAATTAAAGAAGGAGAGAAGGCGACGCCTGTAACCAAGATTAAAGAAACGGAGCGAGCCTGGAGCTGTTCGACGAGACTCTGCCGACGGGTCCCAACCGGTCCTCAAGATCAAGGAGCCGCAACGCCTGACCTAGGTCAGCCGGCGAGTCAAGGTCGAGGAGACGCCGACGCTCGGACCAGCGAAGCCCACGACGCATCCGCCATCGAAGCAGACGACGGCGACGACGAAGAGGAGGAAGTCGGAGGAGCAGGATGTTCGTCTGATCCCCACCGATCACGGTCCATCGAAGGATTCAATACAGAGGAAAATGTTTAACATAAAAACGCTTAACAAGAAATACTGGCTAATTGACTGATGATGATGATGATAATAATAATAATAATAATAACAATAATAATAATAATAATGATAATAATAATAATAATAATAATAATAATAGGCTTTGTAATAATAATAAGAAAAATGAGTAGCCTTTCCAGCCATTGCAGCTAAAATGCTGTACATATTAATTTGGTAATCCTGAGGGATCATATGTAGGCCTATCTCGAGTAAAATAATAATAATAACAAAGAAATGACAACTTTGATGATGCCATTATGCACATAGGACATGGTAAATCGAGATGTTCTGTTACATTACTTTCAGCAATCAGTAAACGTTGACTCATGGGCCAAGTACCTTATGTTAGGATACAGTTCACGGACGAACTTGTCTTCTTCCGATCATAGTAATGCCGACTACAAGAACACAAGTGCTCGTGCTAACAAGAGCAATGAGATCGGCTTGAACGATTTTGAAAACGTTGCCAATACTAATTATGAAAACGACCTGACTGTTGTAACTGCCTACTTCAACATCGGATCATTTCAAAAGGGCGGACCATCAAGTGTATTCACGAACGCTCTCTACCGACAGTGGATGACCATCTTTGCGTGCATTGAAAACCCTCTAATCGTTTTTGTCGATAATGACGATGACATGGCATTTTTTGCCGAAGTTCGAAGTAGTTTAACACCCAATGTTACTAGGATGATCAAAATCAAGAGAAACGAGACCTGGTCGTTTGGATTAGAAAACCGAATAGCTGAGATATTTAAACAGCCGGGTTATCCGAGGCATCAGCCAAATACCGTAGTTCCCAGCTACTCTGTCGCCATGCACGCCAAATACGAAGTCATGCAACGTGCAATTCGCGAAAATACGTTTCGAACAAAATATTTCAGTTGGCTGGACATCGGGCTGTTTCGAGGCCTCACTTCACCCGCCGCTGTTGCAAATCCAGCCAAACCCAATTGCTCAAAATTTCGCCTGACCCTTCCCTTAAACTTTTTACGAGATTCAGTTGCTTATACGGAGGTCTACCAGAGAAACGAAGCCGCGACGCTGAGAGATATCGTATACAACAATATGGTCTGGCTATGCGGCTGCTATTTTGTCGGCGAGCGGAAAGTTCTCTACCGTTGGACGCAGGAATATCGAAATGCGACAATGGCAATGCTAGCAAGCAATCTGATGAGTACAGATCAGCAGGTCATTTATGCCATGTTCAACACCATGAAACCAAAGACTAAGATTCAGACGTACGTAGGAGACGGTCGCTTTGACGTGTGGTTTCATCTCGGTTATATATCGCGGAAGCCTCCTGACGTAATCGACGGATATCCGAAAGACACCATTACCTGGCTTCATAAAAGAAAAATGTCGAAACAAACGAAGTTAATGTTACACTAATCGTGCAGTTTATTTTGGTTTTCAGATGCGTTATTATGTACTGGCTTGTTTGGTCACACGCGTTCGTCAAGGCGCTTCTGACCGTGAGGACGCCGGTTCGCGTCCTGGTCGTGACTTATTTCACAGATTTGAAACTAGGGCTTGACGGCGATCTTGATTGTCTTGGTGCCCATTCGAACGGAGAACGGAGGTGAAGGATCTCACACGGTCAATTCATTGAAAACTGAGCAGAGTCGAACCAACACACGGTCGCTATACCTTACCGACTAGCATCAAAGATTACACTCTTCCAATAACAAGCATTTCAAAAGAAGCTTAAAGCTTACATGCTTAATAGGTCTGCCTAGATTTCTGTGCTTTTATATTGATCTAAAATCCACGACATTACTCAATATTACTCGATAGGACTTCATTATGGTCGTTGCACGTGCCTTTTAGGCTGTTGTTAATTGCGCGTGTTATTAATGTCTGTTTAATAATAATATAGAAAACCGTGTAGGCTACATTTATATGTCCGCATACGTATGTACATCGTAGAAACATGTTCTGCTTCACAACGTATGAAAAATTAGGCTAATTTTTCAAAGAAAGCTGAAGGCCATTTCAGGAAGCCTAGTAGGCCTAATAGCAAACTATCGGTTACATATCAAAGTCAGCGTCCCAGTAATCGTTTCCAATTGAATAAAACTTGATTTTTGAGTTAAAAGGAAAATGGATCACACACACATATTAACGTAACGTTGAAAATGGTTCGACCGACACGTTGAAATAATGTGTGTATAAAGCATATATCAAGCGTTGTTTTGCCAGTTTTTAACGTTGATTAAAAAGCTTACTTGCAAATGTTAAAAGAACGTTACAAAAGCAAAAAAAGCGTTGTTCTGGCATTATTTTAACGTTAACTTTCTGTTAGATGTAATGTTTGTGTAAAACGTCGATTGAACGTTGTTTTGTCAGTTTTTATACGCTGATAAACGGCAAGAAAACGTCAAGTAACGTTACAAAACCCCCAAACACCATCACATCACCCATGTTCTCAAATCACTGCAATGGCTTAAAATACCAGAACGAATAGAGTACAAAGTCTTATCCCTCACCTACAACACACTTCAATCCTCCCAACCCTCCTATCTTCGTCAATTATTTACTATCTAACCACTCCGTTCAACCCGCTCCTCATCTGTCCTAACACTTCTTCGCCCTCCCGTCACCACATCCTTAAAATTTGGAAATCGCTCCATAGCCATAGCTGCCCCACCCCTTTGGAATAAACTCCCGCCAGAATTGCGACAGTTGTCTGGTCAATCATACGAACTCGCCAACACTTCACCTCTTTCAGTTTCTGCGCAGGTCTTTCACTCGAGACTGAAAACACTTCTTTTCCAGAAATCTTATCCTGATTATTCCTCTTCCCCTTATCTCTCTTCTCGCTTCAATTTCAAACAGCATCCACCGTAGCCGTCCGACTGTCTGAGTGCCTGACTCCTGGATCTTGACCCTTTTGCCTATCGATTTTATTTTGACTGAGCGCCTGTGAATAAGCTGGTTCCCGTGACTTAGCTTTCGTTGAGCGCTGTAGAAATCTCGAGATTACGAATACGATTACGATTACAGTAACGATAGCAAAACGTTGTTTTAGTGCTATTGTAACGTTAATGTTATTTCAAGTCTAATGTTTGATGCACCGTTTGTGTGAAACATTGATTCAATCAGTTTTGTTACGCCAAGTGTCCAGTTCTGAATGCTGTGTCAGTTCTTTGTTATCATTCGTATCTAAACTTGAGATCCATTTGCTTCAACTTGCGTATCAAAAGTAGCTTGACTTCTGGTTCCCTGGCATTGGGATTTCGACTCTACTTCTTCACCGGAACACAAGTTTTGATTATACTTTGTACCTCGGTGGATATTTTGATAACTAGTGAATTAATTGCATATTTGACCGCCTACGTTGAAGTTTGGTTAAATATTACTGTTATAAGTTTAAGGATACAAAATGTCGGTGATTACTGTTACTTCCTAGTTTTTCGAGGTCTCCTGCGTCGGCTTTTCATTTACAGTCTTTGTGGGTAGGCCTATGATTCATCGCAATCCGTAATGCTCTCTTATGGTTCTACTCAGGTTGAGCTCATGCTACATACCGAAGAAACGCAATTGTACTTTGCGTTGCAAGCAGCTTTTAAATGGACATGACCCGATTCAGATTCAGATTTAACATTGTCTAGGCTGCTATGCTTTCGAAAGAATTCGTCGCAGAGGGAAAGAAAACAACAAAGAGTGCACGAGAGATACAGAAACAAAGAGGACAGAAAAGACAGAAAGAAAGAGAGAAGAAGATGGAGAGGACGAGAAAGAGAAGGGAAAAATGTCTGTCCTGAGTCTGCCCTGAACTTGGTCCGTATGGATATTTCAGGACAACCTGTGCCTTAAACACCAACTTCAATCAGAGAGCAGACAGTTTGCATTGCGTTGGATCTAATAATTAGCGTAGTTGCTGTTGGAGTATACTCCGCCACTGCCGTGTTCTGGTGGAGCCATTACCAAGCCTGGATAAAGGAGGAGGAGGACGCTAATCATCTTAGTTACGACATGGCGCTGTTAAACAACAACTAAACATATGATTAGCGTCCTTTTGCTGTACGCGGCAATATCAAAGTACCCCACCATGTAACACATTTAGCTCTGAGACGGCAATGGACGATTCCTAAGGTCCTGGACGCGAGGTCAGTGCATCGTAGGACTTGCCGTTTGCTTCCCAGCTCTCTCCTGTGCCAAATTATACTGCACGGATGCATAAACAAGTTGTTGAGGATCGTTACACGGAGTTCCTCCGTAGACTCGAACCCGCAACCGTTCGGTAACAGATCCAGCAGGCTAACTGAATAGCCCACCTGTCGCGCACTAAGTTAGGATAAGGTAAGGCAATGGTAAGGTAAGGTAATGTAAGGTAAGATAAGGTAAGGTAAGGTGAAGTCGACGTCAATCACCATGGCAGCCAGAAGATGTCGCCAAACAATGATATCTATTACTGCTACCCTGACAAGCACGGCTGCAGTTGTCAATAATAATCGGTTGTGCAGACCTTTCCTGCTGGTATTTACCAGTTCAGCTTAACTGTGACCGCTGCTCCTAATAATCTATGCTTGTAGTAGTTGCTACTTTGAAGCGATGCAAAGCCTGACAAGTTAAGCCTATTTACCACCCACTCGACGTGTATGCATTCAAAACAAGAATATTCAAATTACATCGTGTTATGTCTACAACCGACATCCTTGGTTGACTTCAACGCGCCGGCTTGCATATCTCAGTAAAACTCCGAACATAACAGAATTATGGAGCAACTTCCGCGTTGAGATAGATAATGATTGAAGTGACAGAATTGGCAAAACAGTGACCAATATGGCCTCCAACACGTGCATGCAAAATTAAAGAGTTTTGCACAGCGTGTGCCTAATCGAGTAGATTACACTGTACACAAGCACTCTCCAACAGGCCTATGCAACATTCTTTGATGTAGTCAAGTCGGCCATGTGGGGCAGGGTCGGCCGGCGCATCAACCCATTATAGTAGGCGTGGCTGTTTACTTTTCAAGTATCATATATCTTCAGGTAGCATAATGCAAATGTACACGTTTTCCATATCGACCGTATGGCTTAGACCCTTCTTAGTGGCGTCAATTCTATAATTAAGAAGTTTCTTTTCGTAAACGATGCCTAATTGGCTACAGATATCGCACATAACTATTTAATATTGAACTTTAGAATGTCAGGCTCTAAAAGGGCCAGGTGGACATCCTGGCGAATGGCTACAGATAGCGCACATAACAATCTTTAATATTGAACTTTAGAATGGCAGGCTCTAAAAGGGCCAGGTGGACATCCTGGCGAACAATTACCATCTACGAAAGTAGTTGTAGACCTACAATATACGGTGACCTTTCTGCAAAGAAACAATACGCGAAGTAATGTGCGTCAAAGCACGAAGTTGATGTCTTGACTTATTAAGAACTCAATCGAAAGTTGAATGTGTTTTTCGTACTTCATTGTTGGTTCATGTTACGTCAGTACAGCAGGCCAAACATAGGTTCATTTGGATCCAAGAAACGAAGGTCAGCATTTGCTTCATATGCGATGGTTTTCTACATTATTGCTATAGCTCAAAAATTGCGCGCAGCCGACAAATGCTGATTTCTTTGATCCAATTAAGACGATTAAGATTAAGACGATTAAGATTAAGACGATTAAGATTTAGACGATTAAGATTTAGACGATTAAGATTAAGAGGGTTTGACGATTACGAAGCTCTAATTGCCGTGCATGCATCTCCTGTTCCTGTGACCACTCCAGGCTAAAATTGATCTGATAACCCAAACATAGCCCACTGGCATCTCAGGGCTAGAGGATAACTTGTAGGAAGCATGCTTACTTTGCTAGACTTTTAGCATGTCAGTTTAAAGTGACCCAGTATTAAAACAATGCCGTGGAGTACGTAGCTACGGTGGGTGATGTTTGGGGTTGGAGAGCAGAGGCAGATAAGAGGAAGAAGGGGTGTCAGGATAGGATCTGTGAAAGAGGAATGTTTTGAGTGAAAGGCCGAAGCAGAAATTGCAAGCGGTGGAGCATCGGTGAGTTTGTATGATGGGTCAGAAAACTGTCGCAGTTCTGGGGGGAGTTTATTTCAGAGTGGTGGGGCAGATATGGCTATGGAGCGATTACCAAATTTTAAGGATGAGGTGACAGGAAGGCGGAGAAGTGTTAGGGCAGAAGAAGAGCGGGTTGAGCGAAGGGGTTGTATTGCAAATAACTGACGAAGATAGGAGGGTTGGGAAGATTGAAATGTGTTGTAGGTAAGTGATAGGACTTTGTACTTGATTCGTTCAGGTATTTTAAGCCAGTGTAGTGATTTAAGAACAGGAGTGATGTGGTGGTGTTTGGGGTTTTTGGTGACAGCACGAGCAAGAGCATTCTGTATGGCTTGAAGGCGGCTTATTTGAGTGGAGCCTATGTTCAGGAACAGTGAATTGCAATAGTCTAATTTAACATGGACTATGGATGTGGCGATGGTTGATGCAGTTTTAAAGTCAAGCATAGGGCGGATTCTGCGAAGGTCGCGGATATGCATAAAGCAAGAGCGGGAGAGATTGGTGATATGATCAGAAAAAAGTAAGGTTCTGGTCAAAAATAACACCTAAATTGCGGACAGAAGAGTTAGTATTAAAGGTGTGGGTTGAGGCAGAGTCCAGGCTGAGGGAGATAGAGGGTTAAATAAAATATAAATTAGTCTCGTTAATACATTTTTCTTCAGTAAATCTGATTTCACACAATCCGAATTAAAGTTGTATAGGTTTAAACATGGCCTAAATGAGAGCAAGAAACTCAGCGCGAATTATAAGTTCTTATAAGACGTGGCTGGATGTAACTCGTAAGCTGCAAATAATTAATAATATTAAGCACAGACCCAGTGGACTCACATGAAATAAATTAAACACCAGAAGACCAACAGATTTTGCTGAAGCCTAGTTACATTAAGTATTAGGTACCAAGAAGAAAGACTGCCATCGGTGTAATGCATAAGCTGGCAGTTTCTGTAGCTCCACACAAAAGCAACGTCAAGACTCCGACGGGTAGGTGTATACATCGACTAGCGGAGCACTTGGCTCACATGGCTGACGACCACTTTTCATCAGTGACAAAAAAGTGCTGGCCTGCTGGAACTTTACTGTCTGATATCTTAGTAAAGCAATTTCAATGAGATGTCAGCCTAATGATTGATTGATTGTGTGATTATGCAAGCGGCAGTTTTTGACTAAGGTTACGATGTTGGACCTGTAGATTTCAACATTACGCAGTGTTACAAGCCTAAATGCACACACTTTGGTTGAAAATAAAAAAGATAAAATTTAATTTCCGATAAAAACAGGGGAGGGTGTTAGCATAGGACAGATATATCATATTGTTTCAGGTGGTCATTGATTCTCTGGCTAATGTCGACAATTATTTATTATTCATGCGGCGAAATTACTTAATACAACTTATGAATAACTTTGGTCACTCCTCATAGAGAACATCGCTTCTACGGAGCATTTCCGAGTTTTTAAGGCTAATCTGCTTATTCAAGCTTCCATACCAATTAAGTTTTTAGGCCTATTCTGCCTGTTTAGGCTTTTATGCCTATTAAGCTTCTAGGCCTATGCTGGCTATTCATTTAAGACGTATTAAGCTTATTTAGTAGGTTATATACGCATATAAAATATTTTTATGTAACATTATGACATGTAGCATAGTTGATTCACAGAATTTATAGGTAAACACGTAATCGATTTATCTGCATATGAAAACCATTACCAGCTGACAAGGTATTTGTCTATCCTATTGAGAACACGTTTGGTATCCTACTGATGCGTTGAGACCGAACACATGCAGTGATACTAATCTATTATTCTATCCAATGGGTTGGTCAATTTGAACAGTAGATTAAGATAACCTGTTTTAAGACATTTCTACATCATTGTTGCAGCTCAACGATTGTACACGGCCAAAATATTCCGTTGTCTCTGCTCCAGTTAAGGCAATGAAGAGCTCGGCTTTAAAATTGATCCTAATTGCGGGGACAGCCATCGCATTACTTCTGTTCTATACTCAACTCGGGACGCAACCTCTCCTGGTAAGCATTTATATCGTAGGCAAACGTAGTACAGGCTTAGGCTCATCATAAGAATAAAAAATGCCTACGATACGATGGGCTTTTCGGAATACTGCGCTTTCTCCGTCTATTCTAACCGATAGTCATGTAAACTATTATTACTTAATCTAATCTAATGACTTCTATAGCTCCTTTATAATAATACCCAAGGTATCAATCGATGGTCGTTCCGAATGGAATTCAAACCAAAATTCATTATTCATTGGGAAGCGAGGTCGAAATCCTATAGGTAAGAGAAACTAGAAGTCAATCTACGATGGATAAGCACATTGAAGCAGATGAGTCATAAGTTTAGAGTTGAATACATCACATAACTGACAGAACGAATAGAACTTGGCATCGAATTTCAAAGCCGTGGACCAGCAACCGAGAACGCTTTAGAGCCGAACATTGTTTTGGCACAACGCACAACAATTGTCTTAGTGTCCATTCACCCTGAATGTAATAGCTAATTGTAAGAGGGGTTCGCATGAAATAGAGATAGGTCAGCTGGTTGAAATGCAGCACTTTGTGAACTACAAGACATTTTAAAACGAATTATTTGCCCAGTGAGCAGCCCGTGTAAAGAATTCTATATTTTACTAGTGCAAAAAATTAGCTCTGTGAATGAACGATGCAAAGGTTCAAGCCGTCGATGTGAGCTGATTCCCGGGGAACTTCTTTTGACAGTGATTACCTATATACCACACAACCATGTGTAAATAAAATACAATTACTGTCGGCGCCAAGTGGGATGTAAACAGCTAATCCTGATGCATTGTCTCGATGTTCATGGTTTTTATGTTCGTTCGTTTCTGGCCTCATATACGATGAGAAATGAATGCCTACCAGTACCTTTCAGAGATCCTGAGAGGCCCGTGCCACTGCAAATGCGAGGCCCCAATAACGAAGCATGCACATCGTAAGCCTGCTAAATCGTAGTTGTGAATTATAATACAAAACAGGAGAAATAAATATTAATAATTATTACACGCAAACCTATTTCAAAATTGTAGGCCTCTTCTCTATGTGAAATCTGGGCCAAATGGCCCAGCGAGCCACCCTCTAATAGGCCTTGTTGCCCACCCTTTCATTACACTGTGCTCAGGCCTATTCACTTTCTTATGATGACTGATGAGGTTCAAATGAATGCAAGAGACATTTGGCAAACGGTGCTAGTAAAGAAAATGAGGGTGAAATTCTGAAAATCATTTCTCTATACATATATAACCAATGAAGTAAATTTAGTGAATTAGATTTACTGAACCTTGTTAGTGCGCAGGGCAACTCGTTCTTGCTCTACTGAACGGAAGCTGTAGCTCTGATTTGAACTCCCTGATACCTACATCTACAACTCGGCTATCTGTTCGGGCTTCCAGAGAGTCTACAGCAATATTGTATAATATTGTACTAATACTATATGCAGAAACCAAAGCTTAATGACTGCTGGTAGGGTTAAGAATGCGATTTTTCGAAAATGGTCCAGTTTTAGAAAATGCTACTGCAAATATGATATGTAACTCAATCGAAAATCTAGTTGCTAGTGTCTTCTGTCTATTCATATCCTATATATGCCATGTCTGTTTTGTGAAATAAAAATTGATATCAATTTCTTATTCGGATACTCGTCGTTCCAAGTAGGCCTACATTGAAAAAATTCGCCGATAATAAACCGCAAATGTAAAAATGTGAATTACTCGGTTTATATAGCGACAGTTTGGCCTCAAATCTGCTCATTTTTCAATGAATTTATCGGGTAAGATCCTTTATCCGCGCTGCCCGTTTGAATGGAAGCTGTGCCCGCGAACGGTAGCCTGTGTAGGTTCGTTTATAATAATTCTAGAAATTTAATGATAAATTTTCAACACCATAACCATCAGACACTTGATGTTTCTGGAGTTCTCGATTACTGCATAATTTGTGTTTTTTACTCATATACATTCACACTTTTATTTCCCATTATGTATAGGTCTTGTGCAATAGAACTGCCTTATCATGTTGCTGTTTTTAGGCCAGTTTCACTTTGGCCCACTGCATGTATGAAGCTGATATTTTCACATTAGGCTTAACTAGGCTAATTTCTAAGCGAGCTAATTTTTATTTATCATATATTGCACATGATGGTGACATTGTTATATAAAGTTGGATCAATTAGTCTAATAAAAGATTGTAATAACAGATGGCGATTATAGTAACAGTAATAATAATAATAGCAATAACATTAATGGTAGTAGTAATAGTAGAAGTAGTAGTAGCAGTGGTGGTGGTAGTAGTAGTAATAATAATGATGATAATAATAATTATTATTATATAAGAGCCCTAATAATAATACTCCTAGTAAAAATAATAAGACAAATGGCTAGCCTTTCTAACTATTGCAGCTAAAGTGCTGTACGTAATTTTTTAATCTTGAGGAATCCTATGAAGGCATACCCCGGGTAAAAAAATAATAATGACACCGAAATGACAACGACGATGACGCCATTATGCACATAAGACATGATAAATCGAGATGTTCTGTTACATTACTTTCAGCAATCAATGCACGTTGTCTCATGGGCGAAGTATCTGTTAGAGGCAAACATGTCTTCCTCCGATCACAATGATGTCGGTTTTAAGAACACGAGTGTTCGTGCTAACAAGAGCAACGAGATCAGCTTCAACGATATTGAAGACTTTACCAGTGCTAATTATGAAAACGACCTGACTGTTGTAACTGCCTACTTCAACATCGGATCATTTCAAAAGGATCCATCAAGTGTATTCACGAACGCTCTCTATCGACAGTGGATGACCATCTTTGCGTGCATCGAAAACCATCTAATCGTTTTTGTCGACAACGACGATGACATGGCATTTTTTGTCAAAGTTCGAAGTGGTTTACCATCCAACGTTACTAGGATGATCAAAATCAAGAGAAACGAGACCTGGTCGTTTGGATTAGAAAACCGAATAGCTGAGATATTTAAACAGCCGGGTTATCCGAGGCATCAGCCAAATACCGTAGTTCCCAGCTACTCTGTCGCCATGCACGCCAAATACGAAGTCATGCAACGTGCAATTCGCGAAAATCCGTTTCGAACAAAATATTTCAGTTGGCTGGACATCGGGCTCTTTCGAGACCTCACTTCACCCGCCGCTGTTGCAAATCCAGCCAAACCCAATTGCTCAAAATTTCGCCTGACCCTTCCCTTAAATTTTTCACGAGATTCAGTTGCTTATACGGAGGTCTACCGGAGAAATGAAGCCGCAACGCTGAGAGATATCGTATACAACAATATGGTCTGGTTATGCGGCTGCTACTTTGTCGGCGAGCGGAAAGTTCTCTACCGTTGGACGCAGGAATATCGAAATGCGACAATGGCAATGCTAGCAAGCAATCTGATGAGTACAGATCAGCAGGTCATTTATGCCATGTTCAACACCATGAAACCAAAGACTAAGATTCAGACGTACGTAGGAGACGGTCGCTTTGACGAGTGGTTTCATCTCGGTTATATATCGCGGAAGGCCTCCAGAGGTACTCGACGGATATCCGAAAGACACCATTACCTGGCTTCATAAAAGAAAACTGTCGCAACAACCAAAGCTAGCGTTACACTAATCGGGCAGTTTATTTTGGTTTTCAGATGCGTTATTGTGTACTGGCTTGATTAACTACACTCATACATCAAAGCGCCTCTAACCGTGAGGATGTCGGTCAGCGTCCCGATCGTCACTTATTTCATATATTTGAATCTCGGGCTAACACGGTCCATAGACGTGGACCTTAAATGGCATGGTGCCCATTCAAACACGCTGCGGAGGTGAAGGATCTCACCCGATTAATCATTGAAAACTGAGTAGGGTCGAGGCCATACGGTCGCTAAAGAAAACCGTGTAGTTTAATAAGTACGCCATACACTGGTACAACGCACGTATATAATGTTCTGCTGCGCAAAATATGAAAAGTTAGGTTAATTTTTTACATAGAAAGCTGCAGGATATTATAGGAAGCTTAGTAATAGCAAACTATCGGTTACATATCAAAGAAAACATCTCAGTAATCGAATTTCCAATCGAATAAAATTTGAGTTCTGAATTTAAAGGAATATACAGTAGATCTCTTCCGGGCAGAACACACACACACACGTTAACGAATTGCATGCAGCGTTTATCTAGGGAAGCGCCTAAGGGAAATGCGATTATTTTTATTTATCTAGTTCGCACTAGATAACTATCGCGCACTAGATGCTATCCATTTCGATCATGGTTTTAAGCGCTTCATGTCCGGCCAACGATGGCTGACCTTTCGCCATTATAAAATCAGTATTTGCTTTGCTTAGCTTACATTGTTAGTGTTCTGGACGGATTTACTCAAATTACCATCATAAGATCTGTTCTCAAATCCAATATAGCCTTCCCCGGGTCATGGTTTAAATCGAGGAGAGTTGGCGGGACTCGGCTGGGCGTCGGGTTGGAGCTTCCGCTGTGAACCTGATTTCCAGGCTGGAAACGTCTGCCAGATAAATTACTGTCCACCAGTTTATCGGTTGATTTTGTCTAAACATAAAAGGATTTTATAATCGAAGAAGAAGAAGAAGAAGAATAAAAAAGAGCAGTACCTTAAGCTGACCCCCTAGAAGCAGCCATGGGCATAAAGTATTAGCGACTTCAGTTTTCTTAGCCTTTGCAGGTGAGGACAGGTGAGCAACCTTCTCCCATGCTGTCTTATCTTCCATCGACAGTATGCGGTCAGTGTACTCATTATAGCTGAGTTGGCTAAGTGGCGCAAGTGGAGCTGGAAAGTTGTTCAAAAATAATACCACATAACCAAAGTCGTCTTACACTAACCAAACAGTATTCCTAAAAAAGTTAAGTTGAAATATTTTAAGCCAATCATTACGTTTATGGGTAGTAAGCTTTTGCAATTAAAAAAAAACAATTAATGTAATAGTAATACAAGTACAGTAGAAACTACACAATAAAGTGAGTTCTTGCACCTTTAAAATTGTCCTTTGGTTTAAAATTTCAGTGACATTCGTTCTTCTCTGGTTTAAAATATCAATAATCATTTAAAATATCAATAATCATTTACTCATCGATATAATTTTCTTACAATAAGACTTAATTAAGTCTATTTTTATTTTAACCTAATCAGTTACAACTTATTTAGGTTTCATCTAGCCTTATTCTCTTCTTCTGGATAGAATTAAACCCGCCTGGGGTAGGGGTCAGCCATCTTACCTTATTACGTACCATAATCATTAAAACTCGTCTTGTTTGTACCTAACTAAGCAGACAGGAATAATTGTATAATTATTTAATTAATAATTTATTTTATTATTTAATAATTTAAAAATAAATTTAACAATGAATAGTAGTATAATTGAAGGAAAAATTGTATAAACTTATAACACCTCCGAACAAGGTCAGAGGTCAAATAAAACAGCTGCAGCGATCGCTGTTGCAGCACTTGACGCAACAAATAAGGGAAGGTACGGTAAGGTAAGGTGAGGTCGACGTCAATCTCCATGACAGACAGAAGATGTCGCTGAACAATGGATTCTGCTACTGCTACCCTGCCTACCGCGGCTGCGGTTGTCAATCTGTCGTACTGACCTTGGCAGCTGCTAATAACCAGTTAGCTTACCTGCAACGGCTGCTCCTAATAATTTATGTTTGTAGTACTTGCTAACTTCAAGCGATGCAAAGCATAACAATTTTGACCATGAGTACGTTAAGCCTAGTTACCCACTCGAGGCAGACCAATGGCACTTGGTATCTAAAGCTAGACTGCGTGTTGGAAATACCAAAAGCCTATGTAATAAGTGGATTTATAAATATGTATATATTAATGTACTCTCTACATATGCATGTATGCCTACCCTGTACAAGCATGTGTATGTACATCTGCTAACGAGGTTAGGCTAGGGCGGATCCAGAATGCAATCCGCCCATGTATCTCCCATTTGATTTATCGGGTACGCAAGTGAGTTGGCCCCCAAACTGGTTTTGGTGAGTGTTGCGTACTAAATATGTAATAAGTGCCTGGAAAGTTAACGGGATAACAAAATTCGTTGAAATTAATAGAAAGCTAAAAAAATTCTTGGTTAGCAATAAAAACATCATAACAGCTTATAACACACAATATGACAATGTTGTTCCAAAGTTGTGCAACATTGATCTAATGTCGTACAACACTGATTCAGCCTTGCAACATTGACTCTACGTGTATTTGTTGCCTGAGTCACAGATGATCGTTAAGAATTGACAAAGATCAAAGGTTTGCCACATCTGGTCACGACATAATATGGTTCTCAATCTTACTGATAGCTAGAAAGTTTTCAACAATTTTCGGGCAAGTCTGGCTTTGCTTAATTGCCTTCCTTTTATTTGTAAACTTCTCACCCCACCTACGTAATCACGGACGTTTGCGACATCTCAATGCAGTCAGAGTGAATTAAAATTCTCAGGAAGATAAATTTTCTATCAGGGTTGGTTCTTTTATTAAAAAGTGCCAACAACAGACGTTTTCCTCTGAAAAGCTTTAGTTTATCTGCTGTTAAATATGCTGTCACTCTGGTATTCCATTTATAAAGACGCACTATAGTACTCTTAGCATTAAACCACTTAGCAGGGTGGTTACGTTGGCATTCTGTTCTGGCTCATCAAATATAGTCTAAAAATAAATACGTTGCGAACGGGCATTTGTGAAGAGTGCGGAATTTAAAAAATCTTGATGGTGCACGTTCAATGTATAAACGTTTGGTGACCGGGTGGAGGTGATCGGCAATAGTTAAATACTGTAGTTTACAATTAGTAGTTAAATTAGCTTTAAGTAGTTAAAAGCTAGTTAACCACTTTTCTCAACAGTACTTGTAACAAGTAGTTCAACAACAAAATCTCAGTTTTTTCTAATTACTTTACAGGGAGAGAGTTTTCCAGGTGCTTACTTACGAGCTTGTCTCCAGTGCTTCAACAGTTGGAAACACTGTTTATTAGATTGTATTTCCATTCATGGAATAGTCACCTGATTATGAAATAATAAAGTGATGACAAATACCATACAATACAACTATAATTTAATAATGCCCTGCTTACAAAGTTCAGAACAGTTTAACAGTTCATTATGATGCAACTAAAAAGTGAAAGTGCAGACGATAAATTTTTACAGCTGTATGGATTAAGTGTTCCAGGAAAATTTCTGAAAAGCTCTGAAACTGCTCTCTTTTTCATGCACACACTGTAATTTACGTTAGCTTAGTAAAGATTTAAATCGATACAGTTAAACATTGTTAAGGGATTAAAAATCACACAAACACACGTGGTAATGGACCACTGGTGCGATTAATTTCGATTTAAATTGTAATGACTGCTGGATAGAGCTGTAGTGCATATATTAGCACTTCATGAACAAATGACGCAAGTATTATTACTACGAAATAGAGCGCTTTTCATGTCCTTTACTATCTGTCATTTGCATTTGTACATTAACTTTGTTTCCATCTTATGGCATGAAAAAGTGTAGTCATAAATGTAGTAACAAAAGACCTAGTTCGAAAGTTTCGGTCAGTACAGTTTCAGATATACGCCGGATTCCTGGGCGGAACTTCTCCATGGTTGACCGTCGACTCCATTCTTAAGACTCCTCCCATTCCATCACCGAACCCAAGATTTCCCGTAACATATCGCGTACGCTTCTCCAAGTTTGAGGCTCGACTGTCCTGCTATGAATGGGGACGGATACAACAGCGGTGAGGTTTCTGTGTCATGCGATATTAATATAATCGAAAAATACACAAAATCCAAGACTGAATCGAAAGATAACTCCAAAAGGCGACTTAAGTGTCACAGCAAAAGTCCGAATATAACAGACTTATCGCGCAAATTCTGCGTTGAGACAGAAAATTAAATGTATATATGTGGCGGATCAGCCACAAGGCAAGCCTGCTGGATAAGAGGCAGTAGTAGCGCGCTTTAGGTAGCCGCTGAGTGCTGCGTTTGTGTACGCGGTTCGGCCGCGTTAGCTGCATAGGACTTTAGATGAATTAATTTTTATTAAATTTAAGCTTAATCTAATAATAACTTGATAATTAGATCGTGGAAAATTCTTAGTGTAATTTTAGTAAAGTAACGAGCAAAATTGTCGAAATTTAGAGATCCTTAGATGTTTGTTTTAAGGAAAGTAATCAGTAACAGTTAGACACCTTCATTTACGTTTTATTAAACGTGCTAGTGTATAAGCAAACCGGTGTAAATAGGAAAAAGGGGCTTGAATAAGAGGTGTCGTGTGCTGCGGTGCCTATGTTGTGAAGGATGGTAGCGTGCCTCCACATAGACGACAGTACAGAAGGAGCGATGCGGACCTTCTGAAAACAGAGTGAAGGATGGTTACGAGCCTTCACGGGAACGAGTCCAAGTGGGTTTGAGCGGTACAAATATACGGACGAGGGTGACGTCCGGAGAAGCCCGTGTTCGATACGGTTACGGTTACGATAAGATATACGGACGGGAGAGTCCGGGGAAAAGACTAATCTGTGCGCTCCCGGCGGGACGACCGAGACAATCACCGTCTGGTTTCGGGCTAACGGCGCGGATCCGGTAGAGCGAGGGCCCACTCTGCCGTAGATCGCGAGGCCGTCTGAGCCACGAGGGTGGACATTGAGGGTTGGGCAGAACCCGGGAAAGACTCCGTTCGTGGAAAATAAGTACAGGTCTGTGTCAAGTAAAGGTTTGGCATCGGGAAGCCTACCCAAGTAGTCGGCGAATGTCAGATAAAACAGGTCCGTGTAAAACAAGTGGGAAAGTTGCGGAAGCTACCCCTTTGACCGCGTAAGATAAAAATCTGATCGGTGCGCTCCCGAGAACGTTGCAGCCGTTACGAACCAATCTATCTGATTTCTGACTGTCTCCGCGTTGGTCCAACAGGGCTTGGCCCCACCCTGTTATGAAGTCGCAAGCCGGTCTGAGTAAGTCATGATAGTTGGAAGTCAGAGACTGGGCGAAGCTCGGGGAAATACGAGGAGACAGGCCTGTGTGAACCCGGGGTAGCATTCGCCGAAGGAGAAAACCGTGACGTACAGAAAACCAGTCCGTACGCTAATGAGGACGTCGCAACCAAAACAAACCAATCTGTTTGATTTCTAACTGGCTCCCTTGGTCCAGCAGGGCTCGGGCCCACCCTGCTGGTAAGTCGCGAGACGGTCTGAGCAAGTCACGATAGTTGGAAGATAACGGGTTGTGCGAAACTCGGGGAAAGACGCGGCCGCGGTTCTCCCCGTCGAAATGCAGGAAGAGATAACGGGAAGACGCCGCGGACCATAACGCAGACCAAGAAATGTTTGAGACCGGATACAAACGCAGACCAAGTAAAGTCCCGGTACATCATAGTCCGGGTCGGTTCCACGATAATACCGGAGTCAACACGGAAAGATACCGACTCCTCTATATGCTTGTCGCCACACACTGATTAGAGGACTGACTGAAGTGCGGGGAAGGGCCCCCTCTTGCGTAGGTCGCTACGGAGGTTGGTATGTTTTACAGAAGGTTAGAGAGGGAACCTTCTCTTGAGTGTTCCATGGGGTATCCTATCCTCTGAAGCACTGTTGGTCGATAATTCCCAACAGAGATCTGGAGCGGAAACTTACTCCGGAAGTCCCATACAACGAAATGGAGCGAGATAGTGGGAAGCTGTGTCGCCCAATATCCATGTGCCTAGGCGGAAAGACACAGAGGCTCGTCGTAAGACTTCCCTGTTCCCGGAACCGAGAAAACGACTGGTGCCTGAAAATATTGGCGGCAACGGGAGAGTTACGAGATGTAGAATGGTAGTTACGAGAAAGTCCTCACGCAGAAGGGGAACGACTATTGCCGGTAAAGGAACGAACCCTGTTCTGTGTAAAGGCCATCCTCAGGACGTTGCTCATCCGGCGGCCGCGGAGAGGCAAAGTCGAATTCCGAGACCGAGAGTTACAGTGTTGATTCCCTTAAGGAAGCGACCCATCCTAGGCCTTCCTTGGAGAGAACAGACACTATTGGAAGAGCTGGTACAGGAAGGCCATTGTACGGTGAGAGTGCAAGGGGCAGTGAGGCAGGTGGCTCTGAGCGTAGAACTGGGCTAGAGTTACCCCACCCCATGAACAGTTAGCCCGACCGAGAACGCCACATATATTTATATGTATATGTATATGTATGTGTATATATATTACAGAATCCGTCAAAGTGACAGAATCGACAAAACAGTAACCAACATGACCTCCGACATGTGCATGCATAATTCAGGAGTTTTCCACAAAACTTGCCTTATCGAATGTTATTCACAAGCACTCTCTACTCAGCTTATTAAAGATTTTAGTGTAGTCTACATTTTCATATGTACACTGGATCAGGCGACAGAAGTGTTTACCTCCGCTTGAGCTCCGCCGGCGCATCAACCCGAAAGCCTCAATGTAGCGGGCATGGCTAGGTCTTAAGAAGTGTCATCTATCTTCATACAGTTACATGTAAATGCACATGCTTTCCTATAACGACCGTATGACCTCGACCCTGCTCACTGGCGTCTGTCGTTCTATTTTTAACATTTGCATAATTAAGAGGTTTGCTTTTCAAAACCATGTCTAACTGAATACTGTACATATTACATATATCACACACAATAACTCTTCAGAAGAGAGCTTTACAAGGGCCAGGTAGACATCTTTGCGAACAAGTACCGCCTACAGATTTAGGTAAACAGTAAACGGTGACCATTCTGAAAAGAAATACACGAAGAATAAATGTGCGTTGAAGATACAGTAGAAACACAGTTTAAGCACAGGGTCGATGTTTGTCTTATTCAGAACTCAATCGAAAAGTTCAGTGTGCTGTATCGTACTTCGTTGTTGTTCATGTTTCGCCAGTACAATCGGCCTAACATAGGTTTATTTGGATACAAGACATGAAGGTCAGCGTTTATTTCATATGCGATGGTTTCTATATCAGTGCTACAGGCTCAAAGATTGTGCGCGGCCGACATTACCGATGTATTTACTCCGTCGAAGTCGATTTGACGATTAAGAAGATTAGGTCCTTAGATTAAGGTTATGACGGTTTACAGATTCGTAATCAAAATTTTTAGCAACCAAAAACCAAGTTGCAGGAACGAGCTTATTCACACGCGCTCAGGCAAATTAAAATCGGTAGCATAAAATGTAAATGTAAATGTACACGTTTTCTATAGCGACCGGATCCCCAGAGAGGTAGAGTTGGTGAGCAGCATAAAGGCCAGCTATATGCAGCATCGCATGAACTGACAGCCTAATAACTTCGGAGATATTGATACCTTCAACTTGTGCTAGTTTAGTTATCTGCAAGTTTAAGGCATCGAAAGGTGAAGTTCAAAAGTCTGCATCTTCACAAGATATAATGAGCTACAACAGCAGTAGTATAACCTGATAGGTACACTGTCACAAACTCAGCGCTTTTGTAAAGTAATTAAAGGGGGCTATATTAAGTGCTTTGATACATGCATGCAAACATGAATACATACATAAGTACGTGCATACATACATATATACATATGTATGCCCACATACATGCATACACACATACATGCATACTTGCATAGGTCCCATATAAATGCATGCATACATACTCAAGCTACCACATGCTTCCTGCATCCTTTTCGCCATAGCTTCTGTTCCTGTGACCACTCTCCAGGCTAAAATTGATCTAACAACCCAAAAATAGCCTGCTGAAACCTCTGTGCTAGAGCATAACTTGCAGAAAGTATGCTTTCTTTGCTGTGGTGTTTGTTTCTCAGTAAAACGTGACTCTGTATTTAGACACTGAAATGAAACACGTAAACTGTAAATTTGCTTAAATAAAATTGGAGGTGATAAAATTCTCGATTATAGCATGTTACAGTTTCTTTAGGAAGTTAATTTACTATACAGAGCGGTAAATAAAATATATATTATGCTCCCTAATTATCGTCGTCAGCAAGTCTGATTTTACAAAATCGGAATCAGATATGAGCATCGGGCCGGGCGCCCCGGGGATACTTTAAATCGCGGGCAGGGCCAGCTGGCCGGCCCGAGTTCGTGGCGGGCCGGGCCGAGAAACCGCCCCGCATTTTTGGAAAAATGTTGCCTTTCACGTTTCTCAATCTTTGTACAAAACTGCAGTCGCATTTTGTTACTGTTAGATTGTGTCTATTTGGTATGTTTAAGTTAGCATTTTAAAATGTCTAATACTTACTTACACGGAGACAATCACTGCTGAACACTAAGCAGACAATCAGCGGTTAGCGGCACGTGTCGATAGATTTTGTGACAGTGTACCCTGTACGATTTTGATTGACAGTTTGTGGTCCGCCCTTTGTAGGAGTAACGTACGTAAGAAAACTCGACACGTCTTGCAACAGTCACAGTTGACAGCATTCTATTTCTGCATTTGAATTCAGCCATATAAATGAATAATGCATATGTTGCAGAATAGAGATACATAATCATTTGTTTTATAGCTGTATGCGGTAACTGACAACTGAGTCTCTAAGTGACTAATTTGCGCATTCAGCTAAACAGAGTTCAATAAAGTACTTTATTAATGGCTAGACATTGTCCAAAATTGTTTCACTCAGCAAATCTCACAATTTTTTATTATTGACAGAAACAACAGAATGCATGTAGGTAGTGAAACAAATTTCAAATCTTTGTAAAACATTTTTAGAATACCATCAAACACAAGGAACACTGCAAGTCGGTTCATTGGTTTATTCAATTTAAAAAAAATCATCAAAGAGAAAGTCATTGACATCATTCAGATGACTGCTTAGATATCTTGGTTATAAATTGTAAATTTATGACAGCTGACTTTGAACTTTAAACGTAGCAAAATGCCAACAATGAACATACAACAATTGTACAAAGTGCAATGCATGCACAGCTATTTAAAGATAAAGTTTGGGCAATTTTATTACGCAGTCATTAACTATTGGCTGCACTCTGCAACGCGGCCAGGATTTGGACCGGGCCGGGCCATAATTTTTACGGCCCGGGCCGGACCCTACTCTACGCGGGCCGGACTGGGCTGGACCTGGATTTATTGGCTCGTGCTCATCTCTAATCTGAGTTCGGTCTAATGTTGTACAGTTTTAAACATAGCCTAAATGATAGCAAGAATCTCAGAATGAATTACATGTATAAAGCTCTCATAAAACTTAGGGCACAAAAATAGCCTAGCTTTTGCCACTCTCACTGAGTATGTGCTCGATGTACCTCATAAGCTGCAAATTATTAGTTATATTCATTACAAGTCCAATGAATTCATATAGAATAAAGTGAACACCAGAAGACGAACAGTTTGTGCAGAAGCCTATTATATTAAGAATCAAGTTCCAAGAAGAAAGACTATTATCGATGTAATATATTAGCTGGTAGTTTCTATAGCTCCACTAAAAAGCGACGTCACGGCCCTGACAGGTAGGCGTAAACGTCGAATAGCCGAGCATTTGGCCCATAATGCTGCCGACCACTTGTCACCAGTAAAACTGGGCTGGTACTGTCTGATATCTTAGTAACACAAATATGATAATGTGAATTAATTGCAGATTTGACCGCCTACGTTGAAGTTTGGTTAAATATTACTTAAACAAGTTTAAAGATATAAATTGCCGTTGATTACTGTTACAAGTCTTTCGAGGTCCACTGTGTTGCCTCTTCATTTGCAGTCTTTGGGGGCGTGATTCATCGCAATCCGTAATGTTCTACTGGGGTTGAGATCGTGCTACATGGCTGAAGAAGCGCAATCGATCTTTGCGATGCCACAAGCTGTCAGCTTATTGATTGAATATCAGCTTATTGATTGAATGAATGAATGATTGATTGATCGTGTGATAATAATGCAAGTGCCAGTTGTTAACTATGTTTGCGAAGTCTTACCTGCAGATTTCAACTTTGCGCAGCGTTACAAGCCGAAGTGCATACATGTTGCTTGAAAAGAAAACAGATAAATTTAATTGTATTTAATAACAGGAGAATGATAATAAAATAGGACAGACATATCTCATTGTTTCAGATGATTATTACTCCTCCAGCTAATGTCGATTAATTATAATCATTCGTACAGCGAAAGTACTTCATACAACTCATCAGTAACTTTGCTCACTCCACGTAAAGAGAACATCACATCTACTGAGCATTTCCGAGCTGTTAAGCCTATTCTGCTTAGTCGTGTTTTAACGCTTATTAGACATCTCTTAGACCTATTCTGTCTATTGATTTTAGACCTATTAGGCCAATTCAGTATATAGGCATATAAAATATTCTTATGTAACATTAAGACATGTAGCATATGTGATTCGCAGAATTTATAGGTAAACACGTAAACGATTTAACTGCAAATGAAAACCATAGCCAGCCGACAAGATATATATCTATCCTATTGTAAAACACGTTGGCTAGACTACTGCTACGGTGGGATTGAACACGTGCATTGATATTAATCTACTATTCTATTCATTGGTTTGGTGAATTTCACCATTGGTGTACGTGTATCTGTTTTAAGACGTTTCTACATCATTGTTGTAGCTCAACGACTGTGCACGGCCAACAAATACCGACTTCCTTGTTCCGGTTAAGACAATAAAACCCTCAGCATTAAAACTGATCTTATTTACGGGAGCAGCCATCGTCTTACTTCTACTTTATACCCAACTCGGGCCGCAACACCTCCTGGTAAGCTTGCCTTGTGGTGATGGTGGTGGTGGTGGTAGTAGTAGTAGTAGTAATGGTAGTAATAGTATTGGTAGTGGTAGTAGTGGTAGTAGTAGTGGCAGTGGTAGTAGTAGTAGCAGTAGCAGCAGTAACAATAATAAAAATAATAATTATTATTATTATAATTGTTATTATTATTATTATTATTATAAGAACAAGAACAAGAAATTTCTAGCCATTACGGCTAAATGCTGTACACTATTTTTGTAATCGTAAGGGATCAATGTACCTCGGGTAAAATAATAATATTGATGACAACGATGATGATGTCATTATCCACATAGGACATGGTAAATCGAGATGTTCTGTTACATTACTTTCAGCAATCAGTAAACGTTGACTCATGGGCCAAGTACCTTATGTTAGGATACAGTTCACGGACGAACTTGTCTTCTTCCGATCATAGTAATGCCGACTACAAGAACACAAGTGCTCGTGCTAACAAGAGCAACGAGATCAGCTTCAACGATGTTGAAGGCGTTACCAATGCTAGTTATGAAAACGACCTGACTGTTGTAACTGCCTACTTCAACATCGGATCATTTCAAAAGGGCGGACCATCAAGTGTATTCACGAACGCTCTCTATCGACAGTGGATGACCATCTTTGCGTGCATTGAAAACCCTCTAATCGTTTTTGTCGACAATGATGATGACATGGCATTTTTTGTCAAAGTTCGAAGTGGTTTACCATCCAACGTTACTAGGATGATCAAAATCAAGAGAAACGAGACCTGGTCGTTTGGATTAGAAAACCGAATAGCTGAGATATTTAAACAGCCGGGTTATCCGAGGCATCAGCCAAATACCGTAGTTCCCAGCTACTCTGTCGCCATGCACGCCAAATACGAAGTCATGCAACGTGCAATTCGCGAAAATCCGTTTCGAACAAAATATTTCAGTTGGCTGGACATCGGGCTCTTTCGAGACCTCACTTCACCCGCCGCTGTTGCAAATCCAGCCAAACCCAATTGCTCAAAATTTCGCCTGACCCTTCCCTTAAATTTTTCACGAGATTCAGTTGCTTATACGGAGGTCTACCAGAGAAACGAAGCCGCGACGCTGAGAGATATCGTATACAACAATATGGTCTGGTTATGCGGCTGCTATTTTGTCGGCGAGCGGAAAGTTCTCTACCGTTGGACGCAGGAATATCGAAATGCGACAATGGCAATGCTAGCAAGCAATCTGATGAGTACAGATCAGCAGGTCATTTATGCCATGTTCAACACCATGAAACCAAAGACTAAGATTCAGACGTACGTAGGAGACGGTCGCTTTGATGCGTGGTTTCATCTAGGTTATATATCGCGGAAGGCCTTCTGACGTAATCGACGGATATCCCAAAGTAACCATTACCTGGCTTCATAAAAGAAACAAACGAAGTTAATGTTACACTAATCGGGCAGTTTATTTTGGTTCTCAGTTGCGTTATTATGTACTGGCTTGGTTAGTCACAAGCGTTTGTCAAGGCGCTTCTGACCGTGAGGATGTCGGTTCGAGTCCCAGTCGTGACTTATTTCATATATTTGAATCTCGGGCTAACACGGTCCATAGACGTGGACCTTAAATGGCGTGGCGCCCATTCAAACAGGCAGCGGTGATGGAGATTCTCACCCGATTATTGAAACCTGAGCAGGGTCGAGGGCATACTGTCGCTATACCTTACCGACTATCATCAAATACTACACTCTTCTAATAACAAGCTTTTAAAAGAAGTTTAAAACTTACATGTTTAATAGGTCTGCCTAGATTTTTATGCATTCCCATTGATCTATGAACCATGGTATTACTCGATATTACTCGGTAGGACTTTCTCGGGGTCTTTGCACACGCCTTTGAGGCTGTTGTTAATTGCGCTTTTTAGAAATGTCTTTTTAATAATTAATAATATTAGTGAAAACCGTCTACATTTATATGTACGCCATACGTATGTACACCATAGGAATAGGCCTAATGTACACGTTTTTCTATAATATTGTTAATTATTAAGCAGACACTTATAATGCGCACAATTGATAACAGCCTCAAAGGCACGTACAACGACCATAATAAAGTCCTACCGGGTAATATCGAGTAATATCTTATTTATGGATCAGTAGGAATGCACAGAAATCTAGGCATTACTATTAAACATTTATTAAGACAATCTGAAACGAGACGGGTCGTGTCCTTCTTCAAAGCTGCTTGCATGGCAAAGTAGGCCTACAGTTGCGCTTCTGAAGCCATATAGCACAAACTCCACTTGAGTAGAACCATAACAGAGCATTACGAATTGCGATGAATCATGCCTACAAAGACTGGAAATGAAGAGGCAGTAGACCTCGAAAAGCTTGGAAGTAACGGTAATTAACGGCCGTTTATATCTTTAAACTTATTAAAGTAATATTTCACCAAACCAACGTAGGCGGTCAAATCTGCAATTAATTAACTAATTATCAAATTTTCCCCAAGGTACAGAGCATAATCAAAACTTGTGTTCCATTGAAGAAGTAGAGTCGAAATCCCAATGACAGGGAACCAGAAGTCAAGCTGCGTTGAATAACATTAACGTTACAATAGCACTGAAACAACGTTTCGTTATCGTTACTGTAACGTTGCTTGACGTTTTCTTGACGTTTACTTGACGTTTACTGACAAAACAAAGTTCAGTCGACGTTTCACGCAAATACTACATCCACCACAAAGTTAACGTTAACCCAATAACGCCAGAACAACGTTTTATTATTGCTTTCGTAACGTTCTTTTAACGTTTGCATGTAAGCGTTTTAATCGACGTTAAAAACTGGCAAAAACGCTTCATATATTGTTACAATAATGTGTGTGTGTGATCTATTTTCCTTTTAACTCAACAACCAAGTTTTATTCAATTGGAAATTTGATTACTGTGACGCTATCTTTGATATGTAACCGATAGTTTGCTATTACTAGGCTTCCTGTAATGGCATGCAGCTTTCTTTGGAAAAATTAGCCTTAGTTTTCATACTTTGTAAATCAGACATATAGGCTAATTGTACGCCATACGCGTGTTGGCCTACACCGTAGTTATATATGTTCTGCTTCACAAAGTGTGAAAAGTTAGGCTAATTTTTACATAGAAAGCTGCAGGCCATTACACGAAGCCTAGCAATAGCAAACTATCGGTTGCATATAAGATTTGACCGCCTACGTTGAAGTTTGGTTAAATGTTATATTTATAGCTTTAAAGATACAACTTGTCGTTGATTAGGCCGACTGTCACTTCCAAGCCTTTCGAGGTCTACTGCGTTACCTCTTCATTTACAGTCTTTGTGGGTAGACCTATGATTCATCACAAGCCGTAATGCTCTCTTATGGAGTTCATGCTATAAGGCTGGAGAAGCGCAATTGTACCTTGCGACGCAAGCAGCTTTGAAGAAGGACATGCTCCGCTCGTTTCAGATTGCCTAGGCTGCTATGCTTTCGAAAGAATTCGTCCCAGAAGGAAAGAAAACAACAAAGAGTGCACGAGAGATCTAGAAAAGAAAGAAGGCAGGAAAGACAGAAAGGAGAGAGAAAGAGCGAGAAAGAGAAGGGGAAAATGTCTGCCGTGAGTCTGCCCTGAATTTGAACTCCGGATTTCTCGGTTGACGCCAACACATTAACCACTAGAGTACTGCACACCCACTCTAAGAAAAAAGTAAATGCAAAACCAGTGTCGTATTCAGAAAACGTTTGCAGCGATTTTTTGGAAATTCTTGCTTTGATCTTCTAACCGCAAAAAGTCATGACCTTTTTAGTCCACCTTTGGTTCTCTTATGACACGTTCTTACTACATCCATACGTCATAACTCCACCTCTGCCGTAATCGCGTGGTGCCAGTTCCAATCCTAGATAAAGAAGGGCGACGCTAATAAACTTCGTTATGACACAGCGTCGTTAAACAGCAGCTTTATTACCCATATATCACATGCTTCCTTGCTCTTCTCTCAAATTTACCAGTTTCTTTTACAACTTTTTCTTATTTTTTCTCACTCAGTGAGGATATAATCTGAAGATTATTTTGGCGGGTTGAACCCCTTAAATACTGTGCAGAATGAACATCAAAATGAAAATGAAAGAGTATAAAAATCTTCTTCACAAGTTAAATCACAACAACAAACAATAGAAAGCACAAAAGAGAAACGCAAATTCAGCTTTAGGCCAGCGTAGTCTCATGGAAAGAACATTGGTAAATTGCAAACTGTTTTGCCATCTCGACACAATGCAATCAACAGTAAGGCGCGACAGGTGAGGTATATACTTTTAAATTTAAAACTAGGAGTTGATTTATACTTCTGTTTCTTTGACCATACGTGCTCTAATAAATGAAGAGATGCATTAAATCAAATATAAATACAAATAAAAATCAGAACGCCACAGCGTGTACTGCCATTGTTTGCCAATCAAGCCCTACACCACATGAGCTGGTTGGCTGACCACGTGGAGCAGCGTGTGCAGTAGTTAAGGTTGAAATAGCTTACACGAACCCAAAATTATAAAACAGCTAAGTATTGTCGAATTGGCGAGTCATACTTCTTCGAGCAATTTATCAGTATCAGTCCTCGAACGCATGAAAAGCCACAAGCAGGCCCTACGGACCAGTTACGTAATGTTAAAATTGGTTTTTATAGATGTAGTCTCGTATTCTATCAAATGTTATTGCTCAGTACAGATGCAGTCTGGCATTCTCTTATTAAGAAAATTATGCAGTCCAATATACACACTCGAAGAAATCAAAGTACTGCCTCAGAACTGAGTAGACATAAGGCAACAAGTGGGGTTAACAGGTGGTGTCGAAGTGCCTGTAATAAAACCGATGAAGACGAGAAATAGGCACGGAGGTAAACATTAGTGCCAAAGGCAATTCATTCCCGCATGCAGCACCACCACATACGACTTCCAGATCCAGCAGATCACAGCAGCAACACTGCAAAGTCTTGGGTTTGAAGCCTCCTCTGTCTCCAGGCAATTCATAAGAGTTTAACATTTGATCAGAATATTTTGATGCATGTTGTTGGAACGACTAAACATGATTTACATGTCCCCGTTTCCACTGGTCTCGCATCAGGTAATCTGAACTTTCGGATTGACAAGGTGGTTACTGAAGCAACAAGAAGGCCACTCAAGACTTTAGACCGGACAAGACGGTGTTTTCAGCACTTCTCTCCTGGTTGATTATGCAGGATTTCGTAGGCATTTGCTGCCATTTGATCAACATAGATACATTCATTTGCTGAATCTTCAACAAGGTGACTGATCTTTACTTTCAGAGCCGAAAACTGTGGTCTCTTGACCGGATAAAACTTCCAGCAAGCCTTCATCAGAATAAACCTTAACAGAACCAAACAAGATGCGTCTAAAACTTGCAAATAGTTAATCAAACAAGAAATTATTAACTAACTACCAAACAGCTACCCATCATAGCCTGGAAAAAAGTTTCCTGATTATAGACACAACCCAGATAAAACGGCTTCAAGCAATCCTGAATGCTCTTGCTCGAGCTGTCACCAAAGCCCCCAAACACCATCACATTACTCCTGTTCTCTAATCACTTCACTGGTTTAAAATACCTGAACGAATAAAGTCCTGCCATTTACATAAAACACACACTTCAATACTCCAACCTTTCTATCTTCGTCAGTTATTAGCAATCCAACCACTCCGTTCAACCCGCTTCCTTTCGGTCCTATCACTTCTCCGCCCTCCAATCACCTCATCCTTAGAATTTGAAAATCACCCACACCTACTGCTGCTTCATCCCTGTGAAATAAACTTCCGCCAGAATTGAGACAATTATCTGATCCATCATACAAACTCACCATCACTTCATCCCTTGCAATCTCTGTGCAGGTCTTCCACTCAAAACCAAAAACACTCCTCTTCCACAACTCCTATCCTGATTCTTCCTCCTCCCCTTATCTCTCTTTCCGAACAACATATACCACAGCCGGCTGACTCTTGGATCTTGACCTGGAAACGAACCCTTCCTGCATATCGATTGTTACAATGGAGTTACTGGTGTAGAAGTACATCTCAAACATTGCAAGAAAACTCCCTTAGCCCAATGCCACATTTCAAAGGAACACATTATGTTACAACTGAATTCCAATTAAGTGTACAACATTTTAAGTCAACACTAAATTACAGTTTAAATGAATAAATATTCAAGTTAGACGCAGTGATCCTGGTTGCTCTGCTTATGGACATAAGTAGAAAATTCTGTAGCATCAGCAACAGCAGCAGCTGCATCCTTGAAACTTACATTGCATCTGGACACTGGTTCGGTTTTGTCATGTGGCTTCCTTTCTGAACCATTTCCATAACTTGTGGGCCACTAAGACCTGGATATGGTGTTGAACCTGCAAAGAAGCCACACATTCAACGTTAAAGCCAAATGATAATGATGCTACCTCTCTTATTATCTCACAAAGTGCAAGGTCGTCTTAAACTCTCCAAAACACAAGATCGTAATAAACACTCTGCACATGAATTCATTATTAACTCACACACAGTGTAATATTTTAAAGGGAACTCACACAGAGTGTGATGTCCTTTTTAACTCACCAAGTGTGAGATCATAATAAAAGGAACTCACCTGTAAACATATTACCAGGGGTATATCTTTTTAAAATGTAAATGCATTGTAATGTAAAAGTAAAATCTCCTAATTTTTCAGTGCCACACAAAAGCGACATCAGGGAGGCCAGCTTATTCGCCAGAAGTTTTTAACTCACCAAGAGTCATTATCTCCCACATCAGAATGCCAAATGACCATATGTCGGTATTAGATGAATATTCTGACATTGTCAGTGATTCTGGTGCCATCCAACGCAATGGAAGTCGTCGCTTTTGAACAAAAAAAGACACACAAATATACATGTACTGCAATGAAAAAATTTACATATCTCCTTCACTACTGCTACTAGGTACCTACATTTACGCATTTTCCGACGTTTTGCACTGCCACGAAATTAATGAAATTTTTAGCACAAATGACAACTCATGCAATTATTATTATTATTATTACTATTATTATTATTAAGTTATTTTATCTAAAGAGGGAATTACTAACTACATTATCACACAGCTTTTGATGCACCATTAGTCAGTCCCAAAAATGGGTAAATAACATGTACACTTTGTTCAAGGCTTTTGCATAAATTTCATATTTAATCATGGAATTTACCTTTGTCTTGCTTTCATACTGACGCACTTCGATTACATCTTCTCGGGACCCAAAGTCAGAGATCTTGCAAACCATCTGCTCGTTCAGTAGAACATTTCGAGCCGCTAGGTCACGGTGTATCAGCTGCTCAAAACAGCAATTCAATTCAACTATTTGTTTGTTTTGAATCTTACTCTTTTCCCAAAAACTGCCACAATTTTATATTATCTTTAACTGACCATTTTCAGGGTCTGTGACCTGGTCCATCGGACTAGATAGGGTAAGAATCAGGGAAAGCATGTGGCCTTGACTTGAACCTCAATGGGTTCTCAGCTTTCCACTGTTGTGCAGGGGTCTGGCATTCAAAATTAAACAAAATCCAGGAAGGGAACTGATGCCTTAAAGTATTGAAGTCCCCAAATCCTCTAACAACATCTGAATCAGCTTAGCTCATACTTTTGCATTCATTATTTAGAGTTAAAGTTTTCCCATTCATAAGTATTGCCAACTTTAGTAGTCTTGCAATTCCTGAACTGGCAAGGCTCAACTGATTTGTGCATTTCTCACATCACAGGCTTTGAACTGCTGTAAATGTAATCATAATTGCTGTAAAGCACCGCTTCAAGAGAAACTAAGCAGAAGCACCATCTCTATGCTAGCCTAAACAATACTATATGTAATTAAGAACAGGAAGTTCATCATTTAGCAAGCATTGCTCAGATGACTAGGTAAGTCATTAGTTATGCTACATTACACTGGGTGTCATAAGAATCTTCTAGTAACCTGATTGGAAGAGATGTAGTCCATTCCACTGGCAACTTGCAGGGCAAACTTCATCAGGTCCTGCATCATCAGGTTGACGTGACGTTGACGTGTTGCCCTTGGGTTGTCTTCATCTAAATTGTTGGGGCTGAAAGCGTGACGCTGTTGCCGTAGTAAGTTCAACAGACTGCCGTTTGTTGCCAGTTCCATGATCAGGTATAGAGGTTCTATGCAGATAGTCATGCATTCAAAGCCATTACACTTGACAAAGAAAATGTCCTTCCAAGTAATTTCATCTAATTTTATAAGCAATTAGCAGCCAGAAAGTTAACACTTAAATGAAGATACCTCATGCTTAAGTAAAAATAATTTGTTTTTCATGCTACTACATTTTTCTTCATTTCTCAATACAGATTCGTCAAAAAGTGTGAAATAATATGTTATTTTCGTGTCTGTATGTTGCTTTAGATGTTCTTTATTGACCTGTATCTACTGAAGTTGTAACTGAATTGTTTCTTAGGCAGTACTTGGACAAAGACAAGACTAATGGGACCCCTATGTAAGAAACGACAAGATAGTAGTGAAAGAATGCAACACCAAATAGCTGATTGGTTTCAGTGGTCACCATGCAAAACAAGTGTGTGGGTTCAAGCCTCCCCTGAGATGATCACTGGGTAGGGACTTTGAGCAAGTCCATCTATCCACAGATGCTATGCACCATTAATGAAAGCTTTGCCAGTATACAGTGGCACTTAATAAATACAGAAATAATAATGAATAATAATAATAATAATAATAACAGATTATTATTTATTACTTTCTATGCATTTTATGTCAGAGTCCATCTGTCCATCAGTTCACACAAAATGTACCTGAACTGGACAAAACTACTAATAGATTTATAGGCTTCATACAGCAATCAGGAGTCAGGCAATTAAAAAGAAATGTTCATAATTACTTGTTCTGGAGCAGCAGCCAAGAAGGAGAAGAATGTTCGGATGAGGCTGAAGCAGCTTCATCACTTCAAGATCTTTGTAAAGATACTGTTGTTCCTCTGGTGTGTGTTCCTCTGTAGTTAAATTTTACAGCTGCCAATTCAGTCAACCATGCAAGCCATATAGCCAGACTGCACAACAAATATTTTCTTCTCTAACCTAGCCTAATCTCAGCCAGCACACAGACATTGAACAACATTAGACAATGATGGTCCAGCATTGTCCTAGTGTGTGGTGGCTGGATTACCGAATCTACTTCCATCTGAGAACCTCCGGATTAGTTATCTTGAAGCAATGCCACAAAAATTTCTGATCAAAATAAAAATTAAATTACAATCTATGCTAAACTTAACTCTCAAGGCTTGTTCTGCATTACTACTGTTAGCATGAAATTATGCAGAACAGGCACTTGATCTAATCTAAAGAATTCCAATTTAGTGAGGCATTGGGCAAAAACTGGTGGTTACTGTGAAGCAAAACAAACTGGCAAGACACAATCCAGCGTTAATTTGGACAAAATAAAAAATACTTAGAGATTCAAAAGCAAAATTCAAAAAGTTAAACAATGACTTTATGCTACAGATTCTCCAGAATGCAAACAGAGAAATCTTAACAACATCAAGCTGTTTCTATGCACAAACAAATGTGTAAGTTGTAGCCAATTGTAAATAACATAGATGCAGACAAGTAGGCAATATGTACCTCGGAGCATTTTCACGGCTACCATTCTTTGTCCACGTCTACCCAGAATTCCTTCTGCCTTAGCCTGCCACACTTCACTGTAAGAACCTTGTCCCAGTTTCTGTCGGATGTACAGCCTTTCCCTTGGATACTCCCATGTCACATCCGGCTGGAAAGGTGGAACTGGAATGCTGCACCGTTTCACTTTTGGCTTTTCAAGGGGTGCCATTTCGATCATCGTTCTAAGTGCTCCACATCCGGCCAACGATGGCTGACCTTTTGCCATATTGCAATCAGTATTTGCCCTGCTTGCATTATTAGCAATCTGGACGGAATTACTCAAATTACCATCATAAGATCTGTTCTCAAAACCAACATAACTTTCCCCTGGGTCATGGTTTAAATCGAGGAAAGTTGGCGGGACTCGGATGGGCGTGGGGTTGGAGCTTCCGCTGTGGACCTGCTTTCCAGGCTGGAAACGTCTACCAGATAGATTACCGTCCACCAGTTTATCGGTTGATTTTGTCTAAACAAAAAAGCATTTAATAAGAAGAAGAAGAAAAAGAAGAGAAAAAAGAGCTGTACCTAAAGCTGACCCCCTAGAGGCAATCATGGGTATAAAGTGTTAGCAACTTCAGTTTTCTTAGCCTTGGCAGGTGAAGGCAGATGGCCAGTCCTCTCCCTTGCTGTCTTACATTTCCATCTACAGTATACAGTCAATGTACTCATTATAGCTGAGTTGGCTAGGAGGCACAAGTGGAGCTGAAATCTTGAAACCAATTTCTGCATCGGTGGGGATCTGAACTTCCAACCTGTCGATTGACAGCCCAGCATGCTAACCACTATACTATTGCACACCCCATATCTTAGACAAAATAATACCACACAACCAAAGTCGTATTACACTAACCAAATAGTGTAACTGAAACAGTTACGTTCAGATATTTTAAGCCAGTCTTTACGTTTATGGGTGGTATACAATTTTAAAAAAGCTCATGTAACAGTAATACATGTACAATACTAATGACAAGAAAGTGAGTTCTTTGCTCTTTTTACAAATGTATCTTGCTTTAAAATGTAAGTGACATTCCTTTTGCTCTGCAAATAAAATAATCATGTAGTATCATTCACTCATTGCTATAATTTTCTTTTAAAAAACTGAATTAAGCATATTTTTACTTTAACCTATTCAGATACAACTTATTTAAGTTTCACCTAGCCTTATTACTTAATTAGTAAAACACGTTTTTTGTACAGATAGGAATTATTCCTTCAGTACTTACCAACCCATGTGACTGGAGATGTTTCCGCTTGCAGCAGGAACAGCTGCAGCAACCACTGCTGCAGCAACCGCTTTTGCAGCAACCGCTTTTGCAGCACTTGACGCAACAAACGATTAAGACGATCAGCACCAAGATAAGAAAAACTCCTCCACCAACTGATGCACCAATTATGATCGCAAGTGGAAGAGGAGAAGCGGCTGAAAAATTTGTTTATAAATGCACTGTTTAGCTGATTTTCATTATTCAACTGAGATTTGTTATCATTTAGTTCTAACAACACATTTAAGGTGCAAACAAATAATTTACTATTTAAAAAAATAAAATAATTTTACATGAACTACTGTAAGAACATATTAGAAAAAGAAGAGGAGAGCATTTCCTTAAGCTAACCACAAGAGACAACCATGGGTAAGATGTGTTAGCGACTTCATTTTTCTTAGCCTCAGCATATGAGTGTGGATGGCCAGTCCTCTCCCTCGCCACCTCATCTTCCTACTGACAGTGTACAGTCAGTGCACTCATTATAGCCGAGCTGGCTGTGGGCACAAGTGGAGCTGAAATCTGGAAACAAATTTCTGCCCTGGCAGGGATTTGAACCCTAACCTTCTGATTGATAGTACAGCACGTTAACCACTAGACTATTTTGCACCCCATGTTAACTTTTAGAAATATGCATGTTTAAGAGTTTAATCTACAACTTTGTTATTAACCCTCACTAACCATCAATGATCTGTAATAAACTTTGTAAATATATTCCACTGTAACTAAGTTACTGTTAGTTGTCTTAACAGTTCGTCACAACTGATGATTCTTTCTTAATAATCCCTGGTTACATTACGTTCAGTAAAGTAAACAATAAATCATACAGCACCTGAGGGTCACTCTGATTGACTGGTCATTTAACTTCCACTATCTCCTAAGTCAATAAGTAAGTAAGTAATATGTATTTGCAAGAGACAAATGCCCACGTCACAAACAACAGTGCATAAAAAGCAGCAAAATGCACAATGACAAAGAAAGGAGCAGTTAAACAACGATTGTGTTCTGCATACTACAGTGAGTTGTTTAACAAAATAAAGTCGTACTTTGAGTCCAAACCAAGACCCCAAAGGAGTCGTCACTTTGGCCATAATCATTCACTGCGTAGATCTTCAGCGTGTAGTTGGCACTTGGTCCAAGGTTGCTTACGGTGATGACCGTGCTTTCCTCTTTGGCAGAACGGGCAGAAGAACCAGTCTTTTCCGGTCCTGAGCTGCCGGGAGACTCTTTGGTGACAAAGTAACGCAACTGTGTCTGTCCTCCATTGTACCCCGGAATGCACTCCACGTTAGCCCACGTACTCCCCACATCATCCACTGTGCACTGGAGTGGACTATCAGGCTTACCTTAGAGATTCAACATAGATTTAAGAAAACGGATTGATATATGACTGACCACCAGCAAATGCATAGAAGAGGTTAAAGGTCACTTGTACACATTACAGCATATGATGCTCTTCAGTTTTTCCAGCTTAAGGTCCATTTTGCAGATTTTGAGGCAGTGTGGTTCAAATCTGCAAATGTTACCTTCAGGTTAACTTTTCTAGAATGTTATTGAAAGTGTGGTAACCGATTTCACAGTGAGAGTAAAATGATGGCAAACTGCAACGCTGGTGCTTTCTAATTCACTAATACAAATTGCAAATAACACTGGACAACAAATTTTTACAAAAGTCATGTTACTGAAATGAAATTAGTCAGTTCTTATCAATTTGTATGTGCTGAACACGAATATGACAGTGAAAATGCCGAATTGGCTCTAGTTTTTTTGTAATCTGAAATGAAGTAATTTTATATCGCACAATGCATGCCAATAGTGATACACTTACAGTTAATATTTGTAAAAACCAGGTCATAGACTAGTTTTTAGATTTTTTGCCTGTCTCTTGTACACCTGTTCGGGAGCATCTCTGCGGAGTGTCCAGCAGTAGTCAGCCAACATTGTAGTGGACCATTTCCCTGGTACCTTTGCTCCATTGTTGCGATATCTTGATGAAAACGTTCGCCATGTTCGTCACTAACCATACCACAGTTGTCAGGGAAGAAATCCAGATAGGAATGAAGGAAATGCATCTTCAGAGACATATTGCAGCGAAATTTCTGGTACTGCTTGAGCATGTCTTCTACTAGTTCCTTGTAGTTTTCTGCCCTAACATTCCCCAGAAAGTCTGTAGACACTAGACGAAAAGCATTCCATGCTTGTTTCGCATCACCCTCCAGCAAGTTGTTGAAGCGGTCATCTTTGAAGAGTTCTCTAATCTGAGGACCCACAAAAACTCCCTCTTTAATCTTTGCTTCGCTGAGTCGAGGGAATTTTTCATGCAGGTATCGGAAAGCTGGCGAAGTGCGGTCCATGGCTTTCACGAAGTTCTTCACCAAACCTAGTTTGATGTGAAGGGGTGGTAGTAGGATTTTGTGAGCCTCGACCAGAGCTGGGTGCTGGATATTCTTCTGTCCAACTGCCATGTTTTATCTGGGAGTCCATTCCTTCCGCACGTAGTGCAACTCTCTTGCTCGGCTATCCCACTCACACAAGAAGCACATATATTTTGTATATCCTTGCTGCAGTCCCATTAAAATGGCAACTACCTTCAAATCACCACACAGGTGCCATTTGTACCTGTTATAGTCAATGGAATGCAGTAGCTGTTTTAGGTTATCGTATGTCTCTTTCATGTGGACAGCATGCGCTAATGGAATAGATGGAAGACGGTTTCCATTGTGCAAAAGCACAGCCTTAAGACTCAGTGTTGAAGAGTCTACAAAGAGTCTCCATTCTTGTGGGTCATGAGTGATCTGTAAGGCATTCATGAGGTCGTCAATATTGGAACAGAATACCAGATTACCTTCCTTCATAAAGAAAGGTTCCAACTGCTGATGGCGCTTTCTATATGAAGTAATTGTGACATCTTCTTCTAGAAGATTCCATTGTTGGAGTCTTGATCCTAGCAATTCTGCCTTGTTTTTGGATTAGTCCAAATCACGAACAAGGTCATCTAGTTCTTCCTGCGTTATTCTGTGTGGGGTTGATGATGCACCACAGTGAAAATCGGGATCACTGCACGCTGACGGACCAGGAGAAGAACATGTCGGCTCACCCTTGTCCTCATCAGATGAATCAAGGAAAATATATTCTGCTGGAGGTTCTGGAATAGGAAGTCCATCACCATGTGGAACTGGTCTCAATGCTGACGGAATGTTTGGGTAGACTATTGTCGACTTCTTTTGCTTCGTTATTCCACCGGAAAGAGGAGGAACCAAGCAGAAGTAACAGTCATCTACGTGGTTGCTTTGCTCTCTCCACACCATGGGAACTGCAAACGGCATTGATGGTCTTTTGCCATTCAACCACTGTGAAAGCTGTGTTGTACATGTAGCACAGCATATATGCGGGGCCCATGGCTTGTCTTGGTCACCAACCTTGCATTCGAAGTAAGCATGATATGCCTTCTTGACTTGATAAGTGATACTTTTCTTCTGGTTGGCAAATGTCACTTCCCCACAAATGTAACAAAAGTTGTCCACAGTATTTACGCACTTCCGAGGCATTACTGTTCTGTATTGTATCTAAATGGATGAAGTAATAATAGTTTTATAAAACAGTAACTTAAACTGTCTCGCACAAAGTCTGTAATATTGTAAATGCTCAACCGTTCCGACTCGCTTTATATAGTACACTGCTGACGTCATCTTACGTCAGCAGCCGACTGGCTGTAGTTTTACATTGCATCAGAAAATGACGTAATCAACTGTGCATGATGTGTCCATGATGGGATTATGCAATGAGGTGGAATATTACATCATTCTAGACAAATAATTCAAGAAAATGCCCAGAAATGTGCCCTAAATAAAATAAATTCACAAAGAACTTTTTAAAAAGGCGGAACAGAATTGACATTCTAACTAACAGATCAAATCAGTGACTTAACAGACTGTCTTGACTGTCAAGGAATGTTCTTTGATTGACCTCATTTACTTGCATAACAGGCATGCAAGTACTGATATGTATTTATCAAGACTCTCTTAACACAGTACCGCTTCGGAAACCTCTCAAAAAGCATAGATTGACGGACAGACGGGCAGGCGGGCTGGCTGACTGACTGACTGACTGATTGACCAACTGATCTAACGCAACATCTCACCTGGCATCATGAGAGGCAGAGTGAATTTACTGACTCCAGCCGCATTATAAGCAGCGCAGGTGTAGTTGCCATAATCGCTCGCCTTAACGGCTCCTATTGTCAGCAGACTTGCGTTGCCGGAGGTAGCTATGTTATAATCCGATGAAGATGTGATATTCACCCGTTGTGGATTGAGCCAGTAGAAAAGCGGAGGAGGAAAAGCATACACAGAACAATTAACGATGACCTTCTCTCCCACAGCTACGGCAAATTTATTCACTGTTAACAATGTCCACCTTGGCAAATCTGTCACAAACAGTTGACAAAAATTGGAGTTCATTAATTAATTTCATACACAAAAGTATTGTATTCTGCTGCAAGTTTTATTTTCTAGCCTAACAGCGTGTAAGTAATTATCAATGCACTCAGCATAGCACCTTTAACATACCTCTCAAAGTGCCAAGTACATCCCAAAAGCAAAGTGCAATCCAATGACAGAATCCTTTTTTAGCCAACCAGCTTGCATACTCATTTATCAATCAGTAAAGGATGCAAGACTGAGCAGGTGCCAGATGTTGTGGCATTTCATGGATGGTAACCCATCAAAGTAACTTTTTGGACGGGAAACTCAATTTTGCTTATTTCACAACACATGTCGACATCTTACCAACAAAATAAAGTGATCACATGCATTGCACTGTCAAATAAAACTGCTTACACTGAACAGAAATTTTGACAATTCCTGTGGCTGTATGATTGTCACGTGCTGTGACAAGACATTCATAATCTCCATCATCTTCTTTCTTTATTGGAGCGAAAACAAGACTGGGACCTCGTGGAAGAGGTACTGCGCTGGAAAGCTTCCTCCAAACAAATGTGAGACTCGCATTTTCTGAATCGTAATTCGTTGCATTGCAAGTCAGGTTTAGGAATTCCATCTCAAACACTGTCAGCATTGATGGAACAATCACCTGAAGACCTTTTGCAAACCCTGCACAAATCATCGTCACAACCATCACTGCTTAAATGTAACAAGGAGTCGTTGTTGACGATGGACAGTGATGATAATGATGATGAAGATGATGATGATAATGATGACAGTTGTGGTGGCAGTGGTGATAGTAGTGATGACATATATGTTTGTACATATATATGTACGTATCAGTGGTTGATTTAGATATAGGCGTGGGGGGCTGTTTGCCCTGCACCCCTCTTGGTTATATGCTGGTGCCCCTCAGACAAGACCCATGCATGGTGGACTGCCAGAATGTGGAGCCCCTCTGACAAATCTCTCGTTCCCCCCACGAAAGCAATCCTGGAGCCGCCACTGTATGTACTTCGATACATACATACTGTATGCGTGTATGTATCTAAGCATGTAAGTATGTAGACACTTAATAATGTGACTTTCAAGCATTTCATAAAAGCACTGCTTACGCTAGCCTAAGCGATTCATTCTAAGTCGTTAAGAACAAAAAGTTCGTCAATAATCGAACAGTGCTCAGTTAACAAGTAGAGTCACCAATGGAGAGCTCCCGCAGACTCGTTGACCCAACCAACCCAACATTTATATATCGTCTTTAGTCCTCACAAAGATGCTGGTGGTGATGCTGGTAAGGATCGTAATGGTCATGATCATAATGCTTATTAGTGATGATTATAATTATTGATGATTATGAATACCAACGCCGTAGACGACGATGATATGTTATTATGAACAAGTTAGTAAGTCACCTGTCAATGCAAAACAAAAGACGACGAAACAAATTTTTCTGGACATTTTACCGAATCTACCTGTAACTTAACTCTCGCATACTGCCGAAAACTCCCGCATTTCGCTCATCACTGAAACACATAAAGTCGCGCTTCACCAAACACGATCGCCACTTAAACTTATCGGCCACTTAAGATTGGCACCAATCATCTTATTTACACCTTGATCAGGCATATACACCTGTGTGCAGGGAAGCGTATGATTCCAGAAGTCACACTTTATATGACGTCACAACACTGCGACTCTGGTAGGGCCTCTTGTAAATAGGTGTTAAACCCTAATCCGAATAATCTCTTTAAAAAAAAACATTTTGAACAACCGTTATACCAAAACTGCAAAAATCGGACAAAATTAGACGGTGGCGATCCTTGTAGATCGCAGTATAAGGATAAATTGATGTTAAAGGCGATATTTTTTAAATCAGCGTTAGACGACCCGAAATCGAATTTCTTCCTCTTGGCTGGAATTCGTCCTAACTCTTCTGACCATGTTATTGAAAAATGCTTCTAAATTTAGAAAGTGTCCAAAACATCGCCAGATTTCGTAAAAGTACGCAGTCAGAGCAGGAGTGGTATCGGTTTTTAAGTTGGTATCGGTTTTCGGTGTTATTCTCGGTATTTTCATAGTCGGTTCGATCGGTATCAGTTTCAGTTAGGCCTACTATAACAATAATCATTACAGTAACCGAAACCGATACTAATCGAAGCGACTATGAAAAAAATACCAAGAAAAATACCGAAGAACGAAACCACGCTACCAACCTTGCTCTAACTGAAATTAAAAAAATTTAATTTTAGCACATCATTAGGCTATTATTATGTGCTAACAAATTAAAATTGTATTTTACGTGTTCAACTGTGATGATCATTTCTTAAATGTTTGTGGTTCTGTACACGATGCGGGATGAAGCAAATTAGGCCTAGTGAAGTGTCATCATTACTCATTAGGCTAATAATCTGTATAGGCCTACAACATGACAAACTCGGGTTTCAGACTCTCCACCTTTGGAGCCTGAGTTCGCATCCTGGACCTGCCACGTGAAATCATTTTAAATTGCATTGTATAAGTGTGCAAAAAATCAGATAGAATTGCCTTCTTCAAACCCAAAGCACACATTAATAAGTAAAAGAAGCTAATCTGCCTGCTAACTATATGCTTATTTCTGCATTTATTAAGCACCGCTATCTAACGACAAAGCATCAGTCGATGTCGCAGAACCACTGTGAGTGAAAGACTTGCCCAAGGTCCCTAGGCCTACACAGTAACCGTCTTAGGGGAGGCTGTGAAACCCATAGGCCTAATCTCCGCGTTACAAGCCGAGCGCTCTAACCTATATATTCCATATTCATGTTGAGGATAACTTGTAAACATCCATACAAACTCACTGCGTGTGGTTTATGTACATTTACTGTATAAACAGAGATTTCATTCTCGTCGTCGTAATTTTTCATGAAAACATCTCAGGTATAACATAAAAATCAGGAAATATATGACCATAAACAATGAAACTCACGTCTGTAGCCGCTTATAAGGTTCCATGGGCCTGCATGCATAAAGAAGCATCTACAGGTTACTATAAGCCTTGTAAAGGTTCGCCTACAGACCTAACTATACAGTATATATAAGTGTGTAGCTCATGTAGATTTATTATATATATATATATATATATATATATATATATATATATATATATATATATATATATATATATATATATATATATATATATATATATATATATATATATATATATATATAGCCTATATATGTGTGTGTTATGTATACGCTTACAAGGTTCGCCTATAGACCTAACTATACAGTATATATAAGTGTATAGCTCATGTAGATTTATTATATATATATATATATATATGTGTGTGTGTGTGTGTGTGTGTGTGTGTGTGTGTTATGTATACGGTTATAAGGTTCGCCTATAGACCTAACTATACAGTATATATAAGTGTATAGCCCATGTAGATTTATTATATATATATATATAGCCTATCATGTGTGTGTGTATTATGTATACGCATGCATATGTATGTAGGCCTTCGAATATTTAAGATCTGCTGCTGTTGGAACAATGATCCTGCTTTAAAAATTCTAGCCTATGATGCATTATGCATGGTGCATTGTGGGAACGGCCATTCATATAGCGCCGCTTTATTATCGACGTCCCTATAGAAGAGGCCCACATTGACAATGCATCGAAACGGCTTTCTCTGCGGATGCCGCAGATGCATGCTTTCAGTCGAGGGGCGTTTCAACGCATCGCCGTCTCTTGTTGTACCAGTTGTTGATGTGTTGTCGTCGTTGCTTTGAGCCCTGCAACCAGACAATGAGGGCTTCTTTTGTCGCACATATGGAACCATGTATTTAGCCGCCCGTTCGCATTATGGCCGTCGTATATGCATTGTAGTGCCACAACATCCTATGGCTTCCATTCCCCTGTGTCAGGTCCATGCGACCACGATTCCTCCTTCAGTCGATAGGCGGCATACGGCATGTGAATAAATGCTCACTTGATTAATTGCTAAATTAGTTATTTATTTACTTTGGGGTTTAATCGGGATCCTACTCCCCGACATTTCGAAAAGCAGTAAAATGGTAGATCGACTTTATAGGACACATAGGGCCTACATGTAAATACAGTACACGATGTCGCGAGGGCGCACACATGCACTTATTGCTAATCTAACCTAAGCCTACAAGAAGCCGTAGACATCTGTACAGTCGAGCTTTTAATAATGTATACGGGATTCTATGATCTACAATAGGATTCAGTCTGAAAGCGGTGCCAGTTAATTGCAGACGATGTATTGTTGCTATAGATCACTTAAAGACAAAGACTGATACCAAAACATGTTCCCTGTAGCCAGCTTTCAGACAATTCTGTCCAGTTCCTTTAATAAGCAAATTTGAGTGAAACGAATACAATTAAAGAAGGGAATTAGATGGGAAAATGCCAGTTTTGCTGCAGCTTTAGTATAATTCTAGCTTACCAAGTTTAATCCCGAGTTTCGTGTAAACAGTAGGCCTGTATACATTTATAGGCCTACTATTCATAGAACCGCATAATTTGCGTCTTCCGGGTATAATTATTCTACAGATGTCAATAAGGCTGCACAATGCTTTTTGCGTGATCTTGATTTACGCTGCGTTTTGCGTTCGTATGTAGAGTGTATTCAACAGCAACGAATTCAGTGGTTCGTGTTGATTGTGAGTCGAATTGCTGTTAGACAGAAGCATAGTTTACACGGACTTTGCGTCCAGTTGCTGTTACACAAAAGCACTGTCTAGTCTACGAAGATTCTGGTTATGCGCGTTTCTCATTGCCTGAAACAAAGCGTCGTCGGCAATCTATTTTTCATGCATGATCTAAGCAAGGTCTTGAGATCAGGCGAAGTTTGCAACACGACACGCTAACACGACGCCCATAAACAGATCTTTGCCTGTCTGCCTCGCGTCTATTCATGCCCATCTCTTTGCCCTTCTCTTTGTGCTTTTCTTACGCTTTGTCTGTCCATTTGTTTGTCCAATTTCTTCCATCGATCCGTCTTTCCTTTCTGTCTTCCTTTCTTCTATCAATCCACCCATCCTTGTTAGCTTCCTTCCTTCCTTCCTTCCTTACTTTCTTTCTGCCAGATAAGTAAATTACGATTAGAAAGTCAAGATAAGAGAATATGAGACTGGTGCCATTCTTCAATGACCTGACTGCTTACGAATTTAACTCAGATTCTTTCGCTCTCTTTGTTATTTTCATGCCCTCTATCTCCCTCGGTCTGTCTCTGTTTGTCTGTCTGTCTCAGTCTGTCTCTGTCTGTCTCGGTCTGTCTCTCTCTCTCTCGGTCTCCTTCTATATCTGTGTCTGTATCTGTCTCTCTCTCTCTCTTTCTATTCGTCTTTCTCTTCCAATCTCTCCCCTAATTAATCTGGGCATGGCATATTTCCGATGTGATTTGCCTTGGAATGAGGCCAGCGTCTCCTTCGTCTGATTCCTCCGATCGCAAGCATTTGACTCACTGATGCTTGACGGCACGGTTGAACGGGGACGCGCCGATGCTTTGTACTCCGACCCGGCCAAGGGATAAGAACGAGGGGAAAGGAAAGAGGGAGTGGACACGGAAAGAGCTAAAAAGAAGAGAGAGGGAAGGAAGGGTGAGAAGTGGGAGGGAGGTTAAAAAGTAATCCATCGCCTTCCCATTTCTCTGAACCTAAATACAACCCACCATACCTGCTCCAGCCCAACCTTGTTCTTTATCAACGACCTATCGAAGTTGTCAATCGATCGAAGTCGTTAATCGATCGAAGTCGTCAATCGACCGGGCTTCAACTGCCGATTTGCCCTATTTGTACCAGGTGCAGCGTTCACTCGAGAAAGGCACAAAGTCTTTGATTTTAGTATGTATGATTAAGCAAATGAACAGTTCAATCACAATAATGATGGATAATAATATTGGGAAATCACTTTTATGATGATGGTAATATTAGGAAATTCATATAGGCGTACATACTCTTACCTCATAAGTTTACAGGTTGTTTGCTATTAACCATATACTATTTATAATATACATATATAGGCCTATTATTTAGACCATCTAAAATGCCTACAAAATGTTGAGAGGCATAGACAGCCAGACAGCCAGACAGACGGACAGACAGCCAGAAACGAATCGATGAGAAAAACTGACATTGATTACATAAACGAGAAGTTTAGTTGCTTCACCTTGACCATGATCATCATCATCATCATCAGCAGCAGCAGCAGCACCAGCACCACCACTACCACCACCACCTCCTCCTCCACCACCGCAACCACCACCATCATCGTCATCATCACTGTGATCTATGCGATACGGTCTAGGAGCGCATCATACCCACTGGTTAAGATGTCGTGGCGTGATTTTGCGAAGGTGACGGGTTCAATTTCCAGGGGCAAAGCAGCTAGACATTTAATTTCAGACAATACATGGTCCATGACCGACACCACTGAGGTTGAAAGTAAATTGCCTGATTAATAATGCATAGACTAATGCATAGACATGTACAGTTGTACATGTATAACAGGGATACATCGGCATACACAGGTATATTATTACAGATGTGTCGGTATACACATACACGATTGTGCATCCGCTATTACGTCAGACCACGGTAGGGCGCTACAACAATGGGTTATGTGTGTTTGCGCGTGTGTGTGTCACTGGATGGTTGACGCTGTCGTCGATTATGTCGATGCAGTCAAGCAAATCGTTCGTCAGCAGCAGCAGCAGCAGCAGCAACAGCAGCCAGGCATCCGTGGTCGGCTGAAGGCAGCCTCGCATGCATGCATGCATGGACGCATGCATGCGGTGCCAAGCAGTTCACTGTCCGGCTTCCTTCTGCGCGTCCCATTAAATACAACACTTTCATCATCAGCACCACCACCATCACTAGCACCACCACCACCACCACCACCAGCAGCAGCAGCAGCAGCAGAGGATTAGACGCCTAACTGACGTTCTCTCGATGGCCGACCGACCACAGGAGGCTTTGCCCCCGCAGAGCAACGGCGTGACCTCGGCGACTCAAGGAAGACCGTCGGTCGGGGCCTCGATGGGTCCTGGAACAACCGCTGCGACAGGAAACGGATCAGCATCGCTGACAAGGAAGCTGTCCAGTCTGTCCCTGAAAAACGCCTGGCGGCTCAAACACCAGGACTTTGTTCCGGCCAAGACAGGAAGCAACTGGAACGATTCAGAACCATTCGAGTGAGTGTTTCGGCGCACATCGTGCCCAGTAGACGAATTTCAGACGAATTTTCCAGTTTCTGTTAGCGTTTAATAGATGAAATATTTGTTTGTAAGACTAACATAATGCAACCTTGCTTTCTGACGACATGTGTTGTTGCCGTCAACTTGGCAGCTTAACAACAACAAGAACAACAATAAAAGCCCATTCATCTTTATACAAACTGTCGGCGATCTTCCTAAATTGTCATGAATCGACCGGATTTCGAACCGTAGACTCACCCGATTTGTAGCGTAGCGTTAATTCGAGAAAAGACGCACAGTCTTTGATTTTCAAACGTATAATTATTTAACTGAACAAAACTTCAATCGCCGACATAAAATTGCCTACACGCACGAATCTGTAATCGCTATAGTCAACAATAATCAACGACATTTGTATCTCAAACAATTAGCCGAGTACACAACGAACTATCCCTATACAGCTTCTTTTCTTCCATGCATCTGTAACCGCTTTATGTAGGAATTTTTCGTCACATCGTCAGACAAGTCTAGATATGGCTATCGACGTAAGCCCGACGTTTCCCACGCCAGCGCCCAAGAGATAAAATGCGTGCCAGCTGACGTCACACCAACCCCCCACAGCATGCACTCAATGCGTGGTAGATAAACGCATCCACCAACCAGAGACACGTAATCTAAGCGTGATAGATAGATGCACCCAGTATCCGCAGGTACGTGATAGATGCATATATATATATATATATAGTAGATAATTATCATTTTACTCATAGCACTTGCACTGACATTTGACATTTTAAAGCACCATTTAGCTCGCCGCTACGATGCCATATTAAATTATCATTATTACAATTACAATTAGGTTACTGTAAAAACTAGATAATGTGTCTAGACTCTAGACTTTGTTCACTGACGCATGGAAGTTTTGTTTTGTCTAAATAGTCGGCAATAGTCCCACCGATACCTTTCAAAAGTGGCTTTGTGCAAGAATCAAAGTAACTCCGCAGAAACGACTCAGCCAATTCAATTAATGTAGATTATTTGAGCAAGAGCCAGACGTCAGAGACTTTCAGTAGGATTACGCCCTAGACAACTACACCAGACATTGTTTTGACAGGCCCAGATTGTCAGGCGCGATATAAATTTCCTCTTTCTCAGTAGGATTACGCCCTAGACAACTTCACCAGACATTGTTTTGACAGGCCCAGATTGTCAGGCGCGATATAAATTTCCTCTTTCATTGCATTTTTAATCGAGCACTCACGGAAAAAGTTTTCATGGTAGCGTGTCCAATATCTAGCCAAGGTCGTGGAAGTACAATCCTTGACGATATCAAAGTGCCGCTGCTCTATGGCTACATCCAATTGCTATATTCAGGAATTCTTCTTCTTCTTTTCAACCGTCCTCGATACGAGGGTTGGTCGCATTGTAGACGATTCTTCTCCAACCACTCCTATCCTCGGTTCTTCTCAGCAACTTCTCTGTGGCTATGCCGGACCATTCACTTATGTTGTCCATCCACCTCTTCCTTGGTCTTCCTCTTGCTCTTGCTCCCGGAACCGTTCCTTGCATGATTTCCTTCTCCAAACAATCACCCTGTTTCCTCATTATGTGTCCGAAGTACTACATCTTTCTTCTTTTGATTGATTCAAGTAGACTCCTTTCCACACCAGCCGTCTCTAGAACCCACTCATTTGTTCTTTTTTCTGTCCATGATATTCTAAGTATTTTCCGTATGCACTTCATTTCAAATGCCATTATTCTATCCTCATCCCTCTTTTTGATTGTCCAACTCTCACATCCGTACATCATTACTGGCCAAATGAGCGTCTTCATTAATTTTAACTTTGTGGATACTTTGATTTTATGGCACTTCCACAATTTCACCAGATCTGCTCCCACTCCATGTCCTCTTGCAATTCTTACTCTTATCTCCCTACTACACTCGGCATATTCAGGAATGCCGACTGTCTAAATAAGTGCACAGTTTGCGACAGCCCTGAACACATACATGTGAAATTACATACCTGCTAATGTGATTTAACTTAATGCAACCTATTCTAACCTAATATAATTCAATCTCATGTAATCCGCTCTCATTTAATATAATGCAATTTAATGTAAACAATTTAAATCTAATCTGATCTTCTGTGATGTATTGTAATAATGTAAGCTAATTAACTGATTCATATGGCTCAGTAATCGTAACATATGAGGCATCATTTTATAACGGCTTTGAGGCGAAATTGTAGTCGACGTAGAGTAGTTACAGCGGAACAGTTGAGATCCATGAGATTTACATTGACATCCACAAGAGACCTCAAAAGTCATAGTGAGGTGATTGGTGGGGTAGTGTTGGGGAGGTGGTTATAAATACATAAATAAGTTGGGTCGAGTGTCTGGAACTCAGTGACAGAAAGAGCATGCAACGGGAACTAAATTAAGACAATTACCGCCTTTTCGAGGTGCCGAAAATGCGCTATATAAACCGAAAACTACACACATACGTACAAACACATGCATACATACACACATACATATACACATACATACATATATACACATATATACATGCACAAACTTGCACATACCTGCTAATGTAATTCAATCTCATGGCTCTCATTTAATATGTAATAATGTAAGCTAATTAACTGATTCATATGGGTCAGTAATCGTAACATATGAGGCACCATTTTATAACGGCTTTGAGGCGTACTCGACGTAGAGAGTTACAGTGGAACAGATCCACGAGATTTAGACATCCACAAGAGAGTCATAGTGAGGTGATAGTGTTGGGGAGGTTAAGTTGGGTCGAGTCTGGAACTCAGTGACGCATGCAACGGGAACCGAGGTGCCGAAAATGCGCTATATAAACTGAAAACTACACACATACATACACATACGTACATTTGTAAATATAGCGCATAATGTTAAACTAGAAAAAAGTCTTTGATAGTCTAACGAATAATTAATTAAATGAAAAGTTCAATGACAACAGTACTTCAGTCAACAACATGAAGTTTTCTACACGAACAATTACCGAGCCATTTTAACTCAAAATCATCAACTGCTACAAGATCTTTTCGCGCTATCCTTAACGATTATTACAATGTGTTTGCGACCGCTTTATGTAAACATTTTGCCGCCACATCATCAGTAAGTCCAGACTTATGTATGATTCACCGCTGCCACCAGTAATGCGCGCGAACGCGTATACCAATCAGAAACATATATTTAAAACGTGTCTGGGGGGGATGAATCCCTGCTGACGTTAGATTGGCTCAACGCCAGCCAATAGTAGATTAGTCAACAATCCGAGAACTCATCGTTGTGATGTCACGGAAAATTTTGCAGCACGCTCTCAAGCCAATACTTACAAGCAAGTCAACGACAGCTATGACGTCATGGATACCGGTACAAACGCGCGCTTAAAACATTCTGACATAACAGCGGAAAAATTACATTGACACATACATGTACACACGGGTTTATATAAATATACATATATATACGCATTTTATATACATATACAGTATACACATGCGTATATACATAATTATATACGTTCCGACATTCATATGCATGCTCAATCAACTATGCCGCCTTTAACGCTTGTTCTCCATGATACACTCACCCGCCTTGACATGTGCACCAACTCGTATCCGGTTTTAATATGCATATATAAAAATATTTATGCATATATCATATTATATTTATGTATCAGATATAATCTATTATATGTAGACAGACACGCACGGATGAAGGGTTTATATAAATATGGGGCGCCGTTGGACAGACATTCAAAATTCATGCAGAACATACAAAGGTCGATCGAAGGGCAATTGCATTCGATTGTTTTCATATTATTCTTTTATTTACTTGGCGCCCTTGTTTATTGCGTCCGGTTGTTAAATATCTACGTAGGCATACATACGAGTGCGTTCACCTCAAGCACACGTGTATGTGTATACAGTGTATAGGAATATATACGTTTTTTGTAGTGCAGACTATAAATCAAGGATATTTATTGTTTCACATATTAAGAGTGTATAGGAATGCACGTATGGATACATGTATATATATATATATATATATATATATATATGTATATATATATATATATGTACATGTTTCGGACTTGTGAAACCAATATAAACATTTGTCATGACAACTTGAAACAACCAATTCCAAGTATTATTCGGAAGCTGCAGTTGGTCTCGCCTTTATGAAGTTCATATACTGTGCTATATGAGGGCTTGGATACATACATGTATACATACATAATGATAACAGAAGCAACAAAAACACAATAGCGGTACTAGAAGCAAAAGATTGTGTCGACCATAGAAGCGACAGTCCATAACGACAAAAAGAAGCAACAAGACTATAGCGACAATAGAAGCAACAAGACTATAGCGACAATAGAAGCAACAAGACTATAGCGACAATAAAAGCAACAAGACTGTAGCAACAGCTACGCTAGCATCAACATCCACAGCTGCTGAAGTTGCATGCCATCGAACATATTGCACACAGACTGTGTGTGAAGCAGCAAAGAGCAATCGCTCTGCCTTCTTCCACGCACATCTCCCTCCCTCTCACCTTTTGACTCTCTGCTTCCCTTCCCTCCCCACTCCGTACCTCTGCCTCTTCGCCGTGCCACTCTGGCTGTCCGGTTCCCGTGACCTGTGGGGCTCTCGGTCCCGAGAGTATCGTTCTGATTTCCCAGTTGCTTGCGCCTGGCTTGGCAGCGGATCTCAAGTCCAGGGATCAGTTACGATGCAAATGGTCAGCGCCGCCTAATGCGCTCAACTTAACAGGCGACATATTATACCGTACATATGTACGCTATATACGTGCATATTATATATATATATGTTCACACTAATGTATATAATGTATGCATACATATTGTTTATATATTTGATTTTATGTATTCATATATAAGCTGGAGGATTATCGAACACATAATCACCAAGCGCATAATTATTCTACATTCAGATCTTATATATATATATATATAAATATATATATATAAAATACATTAATATGTATACAAGTCACGTACGTGATATATGTATGCATATATGTGTGTAGGTATATATAATGCAGTTCAGTCTCTGATTGCTATTGCTGTGTATGCGACCTAGCAACATGAGACGTGCAACGCAGAAGTGCCCTGCTCACGGATTTACCATTAAACCCAGTTGGGGCAACAGGAATCCATTTCGTTCCGACCTCAACCTCAGTAGGGCTTTTTGGCAATAGTAATGTTCATTTCCAAGCACTAGTATCACCGAGGTCTATTATGCATACATGCATATATATATATATATATATATATATATATATATATATATATATATATGTACCTCAATATCAGTATGTGGTTCATACCTCTCTCAGCCTGTGAAGGTACCTCGACATCAATCAGTCCAAAGCACGTCTTAAATATTGGAGCATAGATAAGAAAAGATACTTAAATAAGAACATAAATATTAAGAAAGACGGTCTATTTTGCTTTATCCCGTTAAGTTAATTTGCAAGAAGGCATGCCTACAGTGAATGTGCTTCACTATTGATAATAGGTCCACAGTCTAAAGTTCTATCTCGACTGAAATCTCGTCTCGATAACTGACATCATATCCCGATCCATCGGACAAAGGACGAGTCCCGAAGTACGGAACAAGAGACCAGTAATACTGACACAACTAAACCACCTTTTCCAGTTTAATACCAGGAAAAGGAGTGGCGTGGCTAGGTATTTTGGTGCCTAGGCGAGTGACGGCAATCGCCCCCTCCCAATAAAAACCGACCACGAATTTGTCGCTAAATGATTGCATTTGTACTTTCGGTTGAGCTTGAGAAAAGTTTAGATCCTCCCATTCACACACATCTTCGTGTTTGCATTCAGTATAACTATACATCTTTACAACTCGTTCAAGCATGCAATGTTACGTAACACAACTCACGCCGTATGAATCGCTTACATTTCTCACAAAAGCTGCGCCAGATGCCCCAACTTATAACATAGCTGTCCAAGAGTCTAAGAGGTCATTGATTCGCCGGCGCTCAGTCAAACCATATCCATAAGAGTCAAGCTGGTGCATGTGTGGGTAAGTAGTGGTGCCATGAGGGCCGGCATAGCGCATTCGTGATATGTTAAGGCGAAAATGTTGTGGCGTCGTGGGTATTGGAACTTTGTTGGATTGCTATTGTTGTGCCTGTGTTTCGGCCGAGAGATCCGTCAACCTCAGTACCGCACTTGTGAAGACTAGCATAGAGAGAAACGTGTGACAGATGGGCAGCTATTGTATATAGTCGAGGTGTTTGTTGTTTCTTGAACAGGAAGTTGTTGGGCATATAGTCGAGGTGTTTGTTGTTTCTTGAACAGGAAGTTGTTGGGCATATAGTCGAGGTGTTTGTTGTTTCTTGAACAGGAAGTTGTTGGGCATATAGTCGAGGTGTTTGTTGTTTCTTGAACAGGAAGTTGTTGGGCATATAGTCGAGGTGTTTGTTGTTTCTTGAACAGGAAGTTGTTGGGCATATAGTCGAGGTGTTTGTTGTTTCTTGAACAGGAAGTTGTCGGGCATATAGTCGAGGTGTTTGTTGTTTCTTGAACAGGAAGTTGTTGGAGCGAGCGAACGATTGGCTGTCGAGAAACGAAGACGTTCAGTTGAAGACATGTGAGACGATCACGTGGATGTCACACGAGCAGAGGTGGCTGGGTGACAGCGACCAAATGGTCCTATCGAAAAGCATCGCTGAGGGAAAAACCAACTACTTCCTCAGAGGATTGAGGTCTGCTTTCAAATCGTAGGCCTATACATACAAAAGATGTCAGGATGTTGCTATTACACAAATGCATATAGCACAAAAGTTCGCTTTAAACTGTTTCTTAACTTCCCCCATGTGAATATTGTAATTGCATTCGCAAATTTACCTAGCATCAGATCGACAGAAACTAATTAGAGGCACAACCAACCTTACAACACAAAATCGCGATCTGATAAAGTAGTTACCCATTGTAGAAGCGCATACACAAACAAATTTAAATATGGATATCATGTGGAAAACTAACAAGAGGAAAAGAACGGCCAAGAAGTCCGTGTCGGAGGTTGCCAAGCAGCTTACTGTGCTTACGCATAGGTCCACAATGCGTCTATTTTAAAACAGACCCATGTTATAAGTACACATAACCCTGTATCTCGTAAGCTTTAGCGTTCCAGAAACTGCATATGAAATCGTTTTCAGCGAATGCTCTCAGTCCTGCATCGAATGGTTTTGTGGCTTCGATTTGACGCCATTGAATTGGCTTTTAGTAGCGCAGCACTGCTGTGCTTTTCCTCCTAACAGGCCCCCTATTGCTTTTCGAATGACCTTTCCAGCGAAATGTATGCAGTCGAAATAAATCCGACTGCATGCTTTGGTCATGAAAAAGCAGAAGCAAAGCCAGCAAACCGCGATTTTCGAAACACGGGGCGAAACCGGTGACGAAGGAACACAGCTAGCAAGCATTCATACGACGAGAGGTTTTATTGAAAGTGCGCTATAGAAATGTCCATTTGACTTGCGCAACAATGTAATGTAACAAAGCATTATATAGCGCCATTTATGCACCTTCCACATTATACTACTGTATACAATAGCCTACTGTAAATTGATTGTTAGGAACCAGAGCTGAGCGTTTATGTACTGTGGTGTATTGATGGGTTTAAAGATTATGTAAGCAGTCTGTCTGTGTATCTGTCTATGTGTCTGCCTATGTGTCTGTCTGTGTGTCTGTCTGTCTTTCTGTCTGTAACTTCCTATGTCTTTCTCTCTAGCCGTCTATATCTGTGTATGTCTGCCTATGTGTCTGTATTTGTTCGCATGTCGATTTGCATGACTCTCTCCCTCTCTGCGTCCCTATATATCCATGTCTGTTTAACCATGTCTGTGTAGCCATACCTTTTTCGGATTTGTTTCGAGGTGTCATCGATTAATCCATTAAACAGGCCCATCTAAGCATAATTAAGCTGAGGCGTCTATAAACGCATAGCTGTCAGTATTGTAGCACATTCATTAGTTTTCGACCAAGCTAGCAAATTTGCATATTTCTTGAATATTAAATACCTTTTTGCTCACAGGTCTACATCTGTGAAACTCACTACCACCAGCCTTTCGGCGCTTTTCTCTTTCTCTCGTCTTATTTCACAAACAATTGAAGACTTGTCTATTTCCAGCTACACGCCCTTTTAAAGTGAATTTGTAGTAGTATTAGCACTATAGTAGTGGTAGTTGTAGTAATAGTAGTGGTAGTAGTAGTAGTAGTAGTAGTAGTAGTGGTAGTAGTAGTAGTAGGCAAAATAATAATAACAATAATAGTAATGACAACAACAAATAATAATTAATAATGATAATATGATAGTAAAAGTAAAAATATTAAATAGCACTGAATTATGTCGCTGGTTGATCAGTGTGATTCAGTCATTCAGATCGACCAGGCCTGGCCTATCTTTAGGGATGAGTCACGCGCCACCGACTGAGCCAGTTGCTCTGGCCTCGCTTACACAGAGGACCGTAAATTATACACAGCCTACGTGGCCGATTAATATATGTGGCCTTCGATTATTATACGTGCATTGCTACACTGCTCTGTTTCCTTCTCTCTCTGCTGGTCTCTGGAAACCGGATTACGGTCTTCACGCAGTATTTCTGGACAAACTTGATAACGCTTATGAATAAACTGGTGCCCTTGCTATTAAACAGCGCTTTAGCAATTTCGAGTTTACGATTACGATTACATGCAAACAGTGGGTAAATTCAACCGGATCCAGACGGATTTGCGATGCTGAACCTATGATTTGAGTTTCGACACCTTAACTATGAGACCTGCCACTCCTGAAAGTAGTGGCCCGTCACATGAATTGTGTTTTTATGTGTTTTTGTATGTAATCACAGTTGACATTTAACATTGATCTAAGCCTGGCATTTCGTAATATGTTATTTAAATCCTTTTAGTAAATGAGTCTTTGGTTAAAATAGTCGAGAATAGGCATCGTATCATGCATTTCATTTTTATCTGAATAGCGGATATAGCGAACATCGCTAATAAATTCGCCAGATATACGAATTTAGAATATATGCCAGATATACGAATTTAGAATTGCAAAATTTGGAGATCCGCCATCTCTGGATGAGCAATTTTAAAGGACTGAACCGTCGATGTATAGACGAGAAAATGCATAGGGCCTACTTTCTTAATCCAATGAGTCGCAGAGATAAAGACCAATGATCGAGGCGACCTAAGCCCTCGAAATGAAACGCATAATTTGAAAATATTTCACTAGCATGTGTATGCATAGACTTCTGTCGTACGACGTATGCAAGCGACTGCAAGTGCATCTGTTTGTCTGAATCTGATATGAAGTTTTGGACCAGTGTGCAGTACCATTAGTCAGAAGGAATAATTTGGGTAGAACGAACATATGAGAATGTGTGCAAGGCGTACATGAGTCTCATTAAAACACTGGATGCATCATACATCCGTCTGACTGACTGCCTGCCTATCTCTTGGATCTTGACCTGGAGCCGAATCCTTTTGCCTATAGATTTTGTTTTGACTGAGCGCCTGTGAATAAGCTGGTTCCCGCGACTTAGATTTCGTTGGGTGCTATAGTAATCTTGATATTACGATTACGATAACGATTACATGAGCAGGCCATAAAGAAGAAAACATCATTCTCTTAAGCTAACCCTGAGAGGCAACCATTCATTCCAAGTATTAGCGGCTTCGCTTTCTTAGCCTCGGCATATGAGGGCGGGTCGTCAGTCCTCTCCTTCGCCGTCTGATTTTTCCACTGACAGTAAGTGGCGCCACCTTGGCGTGTATATATTGGCATATCGTTTGGACAGCCATGTGACCAGCGCTTTTGAGAGATGCTTGAAAGGCGCTATATAAATTCTTGTTACATTACATTACAGTGCACGGCCATTGAGCTCGCTAGGGGGCGTCAATGAAGCCTATGTTTTGAAACAACTTTCCTCTCTGTCGAGGATGTGAACCCACAACCAGCGCGCTACTAAGAAACTAAGACTACGAAACATATGCTAGCATTCGGAGAGAAGCTATTGATGTTATGGATTTCGAACCGCTACCGTCACACTCTGGGTATCTTATCGAGCAGGCAAATCACTCGGCCACCACACCCAATCCGTTCTTCATCTGCGTACGAAACAACAACGTCTGACAATACAACCGTTGTTCGTCGATGCACGCGATGACATTACCACAACAATGTTTGTCGCATGCTTTTCTTGCTTCTTCTTCCCTCCGTCCATCTTCCCTCCTTTCCTCCCTTCCTGGCATCCTCCCTCTTTCCCTCTCTTTGTTAATATGCCTATTACACGTGAATTGCGGCGCGGATGAAGTATAATACATCAGATGTCAGTTGTAAGAGGGATTCCAATCGAGTCACTGCAGCCAATGGACGTGTAATACACGACAGAGGAGACAGGCGTCGTCCAGGCTCTTCGAAACAATTCCCGATCGCCAGACAATGCTCGGCCTCTGCCCACCCCTCCCCATCTCGTACCTAGACCTCCCAGTCTGCATATGAACAGGTCGGCGATAAGTATCGATTGAGTACATAATATGGCGATATACGGATACACATATGATGATATACGGATAGAGATAAGTTGATACATGAATATGTGTGCGCGCCATCGTGTGTATGTGTGTATGTGTGTGTATGTGTAGGCCTATAGACCTTGATTTATGTGATTTAGGTATATAGGCCTAGGCCTGTTGATGGCGAATGGAGGAACGGCTCTTATCCGTTGCAGTCGGATACGACTTTGTCAGACTCCGGCGACTGTGAGGCATTGTTAACCGCTGCCTCACCAACACCATCAGCATCTACTCCTTCTCCTCTTCCTCCTCCTCCTCCTCTTCTTCTTCTTCCTTTTTCTCCTTCTTCTCCTTCTCTTTGCCTTTTCTTTTTCAACCTCTGCCTCATTTTCTTTCTTTTCGTGGATGGTCCTCTCTTCTCCTCTTCCTGTTTTACCTGCTGCTCTCCCATCCTTTCCTCCTCCATCTTCCCCTCTTCCTCCTTCATCTACTTCCAACGGCGGAGCTAGCATTTCATCTCGGGGGGTCACATGGCGAGCGTGGAGCCCGAGCCCATAAGGGGTTCTGGAGGCAGAGCTCCCAGTGGGGTCAAGAGGCAAAGCACCTGGTTGGGGGCGAACCCCCTGAAGCCGAGAGATTTTTCTATAAACTACTTCATTTTGTGCTATTGTTGTTTCATTATTTTTAGGGTTTTATATTTTTTCTAGTCCATATTTTGAAGCTTGATACAAACTTTGCTGCACAACCTAATAAAAGCTGACAATAGTTAATACAGTTCAACTAAAATGTGACACTACCTGTAAGACCCACCGAGAGAAATCCGGGCAGGAGAATCGAAGGTACCCATAATTAAATTGAATTTTTAAAGCTTAAATAACACAATTGTTCTATTAATATCTATAACTCGTGCTGCAAAGTGACTTTATCAACATATTATATTTTATTATATTACTTACTTCATGAGTCGTCATCTAGAAAGCGTAGGCCAATCAGTCTCAGGAAATAGACCTACAGTGACAATAGCATCATGGGTTATTTCAGCGCTACAGTCTGTAGACTTTCAGCTGAAAGAACTGGCGATGGATCTTTTGAACCAATCCCAAAAAGAAAAAGCACGAATGCTCTCTTTGCTTTCTCAGTTCTATCCTTCCTTTTTCTTCGTTTCTAACCACCTCATTTATATTTGGACTTCCATATATCCAAAATAACAGGATGATTTCCACAAAGACTTATACCGACTGCATTCCACACAACATTCAATACTTTATGGGCCAACACTAGGTATATATGTCCAAGTATATAAAATATATACTGGGACATATATATGTGTGTTTTGCATATATACAATATATATGAAATATATACTGAGACGCATTATGTAAAGTATCCCAGCCAAGATTACGGGGTCCTTCATCTCCTCGTCGTTTTTGTTCTCCTCCTCCTCCTACTCCTCCTCCTCTTCCTCATCCTCCTTCTCCTCTCCCCTTCTCTTTCCCCTTTTAAATTCCCACTGACAATCGAATTCATAACGGATGATGCAGATAATGCTTTCATGGGAAGCACAAAACGACACTGACCGACAATAGACGAAACAATAAAATTTAATGCTGCCGTCCCCCCCCACAGACACACGTAGGCACGTATACATACGTGTATATATATAGATAGAGATAGGGCTATGTGTTCATATATATATATGTTGGTATATGTGTTTATACATATACGAACATAGTCATATATATATACGAACACATAGGATCTATATATATATATATACACATACTGAATATATGTGGCCAATGTCTACCCGTTAAGGACCACTGAAGGCACGTGGCTATTGAGCTTCTACAGGGATTAATTCCAAGGGCATGCAATTGAAGTCCCAAGTAGCATTGGTTGATGGTCTGTTGTTGGTCCGGGAAAGAGTAGTCTTCTCATCGATCCAGTGGTCAGTCTAGTCTGTCAAAAGGAAGTTAAACGGTGAGTTTACAGGCGGCCAGTCTACAAGTATATGAGTCATCCCCATCTCTATACTATGTCAGTTATACTTCACTTGCGTTCAATCGCCAGTCATATTCCTTGCTGGAATCGTCTTGAGCTTCTTTCTTTCCCCCTCTCAGTGTTCCGCAGGCGCCTGAAGACAAGGGCTACTGTTCAACAGTGATTTTACTTTTTCGGGTCGGATGCACCTCTGTTGAGTTTATCCTCTAAGAGGCGCTTTATAAATCTAAAATTATAATTACAATTACAGTAAAAGGTATGGTCGACGTCTGTTGTGCCTCTCCGTTGCTGGTCCACGGCTTTGAAATTCGCTGACAAGTTCGATTCGTTTTGTCATTTCTGTGAAGTCACTCAGGTCTAAATTTAAGACTCATCTGTTTCAACTTGCTTCTCCACCGTAGCCTAACTTCTGATTTCTCTGCCTATAGGAACTTGACCTGACTTTTCAGATTATGATTTTGATTACGATTTCGCTTGAAGCGACCATCGATTGATGCCTGGGGCATCATGATAACGACGCTGTAGAAGTCACTACATTTGACAAATTAGATCTGATGTCGTTAATCAATGATCATTTGTGTTTATACATATACGAACATAGTCATATATATATATATATATACGAACACATAGGATCTATATATATATATACACATACAGAATATATGTGGCCAATGTCTGCCCGTTAAAGACCACTGAAGGCACGAGGCTATTGAGCTTCTACAGGGATTAATTCCAAGGGCAGTTGAAGTCCCAAGTAGCATTTGTTTTGATTATGTTTTAGTTTTGCTCTAAATGTCTTGAATGACATACTTCAGTTGATATATCTTAAGCTGATCATTCGCCGTATGCACACTTGTATTAGGTTATAGGCGGTTCCATTAAGCGGGACCTTCTCCTTTCGGATCTGCCTTTTGATACCCATGGAGATGTTGCACGCTGTTCATAAGAACATCTTTGTTTATTTGTTTGTTTGAACGGTTTCAATAAATGAACATTAATTGATTGATTGCTGGATTGATTGACTGATTGACTGATCAATGAAAACTAGCACTAACTCAACTACAGAGGACTGGCAGAACGCCATTAGCGTCTCTTCCACTCGATCCCTGCAACACTCATGCAGTTGGCTGGTCTCCAGAATGCTAACGTATCAGTTGCTACCCGTGATCCTTGGTCTATCATTGCCTTGCGATGATTCACCGCATAAAATACAGAGCTGTCGGCTTCAGACTTGAACGGTATGCACGTCCTGATAATTGCTCAACCTGTGATGACGAAAGATCTTCATTGTCATCATAGTCTTAGATTATTTTAGCCGTGGTCAGAAATTATATAATATAATTAGATTATATTAGATTGGATTAGATTAAATCGGATTACGTATTCGATTAGGCTAGATCAGATTAGATAGAATCAGATTGGATATTAAGATGTAAATCAGATTGGATATTAAAATGTAAATTTACAATTTTTCTATACCGATCGTATGGCCTCAAACCTGCTCATTTGTCAATAAATTAATCGGGTGAGATCCTTTCGTCACCGATGCGCGTTTGAATGGGAGCCACGCCATTTAAGGTCCCGGTGTACGGACCGTGCTAGCCTGAGATTCAGATCTCTGAAATAAGCCTTGACCGGGACGCGAACCGGCATTCTAACGCTCCCAGGCTTAGATCGGATTAGATTAGATTAGAGATTATGATCGGCGAGATCAATCGCATACAGAATCCGAATCCTATAGGATAAGCTGAAGATGCGTTAAGCCTGCAGTGACAAAGCCGGGGTCAGCACCTAGAGGTCATCAATTGCATTATGTGGTCGATCCTTACGTCTGCGCATCTCAACAAGCTCTCGGTTTCGTCCGATTCTTTCACGTTTCGCGGCAATAAAAAACGCATCTCATCCTAGAGATCGCGCTTGATTGCGCAGCCCCTTCTTACAACAGCTGTCGTCAGCCGCTGCTTGGCTGATTGCCCAGCTAATGGCATCGTTTGCAGCGCTGCATATCCTCAAGTGTCAACGACAGCTCCTGTCCAGCCGGCGTTGCACCAAATGGGTTCCTGGGAGAAGACGAATCCGCTTCAGTCCACTTTTAGCAGAACACGATGAAGCGAATTTTAGGGTATCCTGTTGCTATGACAGCAAAATTTATTAAAAACATGATTTCAGTAATGGAAGATTAGAAGTTCAAGCAGTCGCCTGAGAATACGTAGGCCTATAATTATATGCAGTCGCATTAAGATAAACATGATTCTGACGAACGAAACAGCAGCAAACGGTATCGACAGAACAATTCTAGTTTTGGAAACAAATTTCCGCATCGTATTCATCGTGAATCAATCACATTTTTAGGAACTGATTTCGCCCGGGCTTCATTTGGCTTCACACCAGCTTATACATCCTCTGAGAAACCGATCTGGGTTGAATCTTTCTAAGGCGGTTGTGTAAAGCAATCGTCTGCCATTCCACCGGGTGACATCGCTTTTATACAAGGTCGTGGTATGATAATTGCGCACAGACTACAATTGGACTGGCCATCTTTGCCGTCTAAGGTTCGCCATATTCAGGGTCACGATGGGCAGCTTAATGTGTGGCGGTGATCATGGGCCTGAAAAGGCCGGTCAGGAACCTGACGATCACCTATGGCAGACGAATGTAAAAGGGAATGGAAGCGTTTACGACTTTGCGATGTATGCAGTGTCAGATTGTCACAGGCAAAAATTCGCCCCAGAGGGAGAGAGAAGACAACCGAAAGTGTATGAGAGAGACAGACAGACAGACAGACAGGCAGGCACACAGACAGACAGACAGACAGACAGGCACACATACATACACACAGACACACACAGACACACGCATAGATGAACAGAAGAAAAAACGACAGATAGAAGGCAGAACAGACAAAGGAAGAAGACAGATGCAGCGAGCGTGTCAGGTTTCACTGCGACGCCGTTTGGAACTGAATTACTTCAAGCGACAGAATAATTACAGAGCCAAGCACTTCATCAGCACCACTGTCGGCAACTCTTTGTCTGCTGTCCAACACAAGCATCCAGAAAGTGAATCTCAAGCAACAACTTCTTACAAATTCTACAACTAACAAGTTGCTAAAAACATTCCACCATTTACGGTACTGTCGTTAACTTGTAGTGTAACTGTAGTGTATAAGACATGCTCGCTGTAGAAAGGCAGTATAATCTATCGACATTACTCGCACTATTCGTCAACCGGGATTAGTCGACCAAATTGCCCATCGGAATGCCTGGTGGCGCATATCTTTTTGTCTATCAGTATTAGCAGACCTACTAGTCTCTCAGTATTAGTATTAAAAATTCAGTTTGAGGACAGAACAATGCCATGAAATATCCTCCGTCGAACGCAGCTGCATTACAAAGACGCAATATCGATTATTTTAACAGTGATTTGTCTAATTATATCAGCCAGTTCTTCCGTTCTTTCCGCCGAGTCTTTCTGATTATGTTGCGCCATCTTCGGCCATGTAACGTCTGCCGCCATTAATCAAGCAGTCAGCCTCCTCTTGCACTGCAGCAGAAAACCCATTTGCACGTTTCAGGTTGTGGCTGGTACCTGTAGCTTCAGCGGGCAATGGCACCAGTGCATCCCAGCGGTCGACGATCTGGTACACTGACATCGCACCGGAAGGAAAGGAGCTCATCAGCGATCTGGTGGAGAAGATTAATCGGAAACTGAGAACAAGGCAGCTTAAAGGTACAAAGCCACGTCATACGCATGAATCATATCAGGATGATGATCTGGCGAATAATGGTTGTCAGAGAAACAATGCTTACCTCACAGTTCTACACGACAGTTTACAAAGCGCAAAACATATGACGTCACGTAGAAACGTGCATTGTAGACGGCGTTTCCATAGCAGCAGAAAAACAACATTGCTAATGCGCAGAAACGTATGACGTGCACATAAAAATGTGCATTGTTGACGACGTTTCCACAGTAACAGAAATACAAAATCATTGTGAATGCGCAGCAAATAGTTTAAGAAAGACTTAAAATCTTTGACGCGCAGCGAGCATATCATGTCAAGTAGAAAATGTGCATTGTCAACTGCGTTTCCATAGCAGCAACATTAAAACGTATGACGTCACATAAACATGTGCATTGAAGATGCAACTAAAGCAACTGAATACAACAGCTTAGCATAAATGCACAACACAGTTAATTTTTGACATCAGATAGTCTTATCCGTTTAGGCCTAAATAAAAAGACGTATCCATATCACAATGGATACGCAAACAAAGGACGCTACAGAAAATATGCATACTGTGCGGTGACCACCATTGAGTTCTATTCATAGACATTGCGTGAACTTACCTTTGGTGGTATTCATGACAGCTGACTGCTAACGAGGGTTGCCATGACGGCCTTCTAGTTTTCTGCATCCGGGTTTTCAATCCCTGTGGGTCATCATGTGTAGTCCTTTAACTGTCGTGTTTGCGCCTCAGACGACAGACCTTTCATTCTGAGTCCAAAGCTTCCTAAGAATAATTCTACTGTTTTTGTATATTGGATAGTCCTACCTTACCTTACCTTACCTTATCTTATCTTACCTTACCTTACCTTACCAAAATATGAAGTGGTCCTTGATTTTACACGTGTCGTGTGACTGAGTTCATATTGAGGATTACAGTTGAGTATCAGTAAGTAAGTAAGAAACTAAGTTAGTAAGTAAGTAATTGAGTAAGTAAGCAAGCGACCAAGTACGAGTCATTTTATTCAGTAAGTGGCAAAGGCATGCAGTACGTCATTTGTTTCACGGTTGTCATATGTATGTGTGCATGAAACGTACGTGTGCAGGGCGCCTAGTTACCATAGAAACAGTGGGTGTTCCAATAGTGAAGGATCGTCTTCAGATGACTGTCACTCGGTGGGCGGAGTCAGTGGACGCTGACTCCTCCTACGCCTTCGTCCTTCGTGTCTTCACCGACAGAGAAGCCTCAGCGCGACTCTATGGATCCGAAAACTTCGTCGTCGGTACGGTAACTGTAATTGTAATTCTAGTTGGAAATTTATATGGTGCCGCTTCAAGAGAAACTCATCACAGGCGGTCACCCTTGCTAGCGTGCCCATATGGGACCCATATTCCCAGATGGAAACCATATGGAGCCCATCAAATGTTTATAGGCATGCTGGCAGGGACTATACACGATCTTAGTTAAATGTCGTTAAGAACAGAAATTTACGAAGAAACTGCCAACCGACGGAATTAGGCGAAACAAGATCAATATGGCCGCAGACATGCGCAATAGATCCAGTGCAGTGATCTGCAGTAACTACTTTAATTACTTTAACTACTTTAACTGCAACTACTTCTTAACTACTTTTGAGGTAGTTTAATAGTAGTTGAAGTAGTAGTAACTATTTTGGGAAAAAGTATTCAATTGTAACTACTTTTGGTAATGCCATAAGATGGGAACCGAGGTGCTGGATACCAGGTGTAATTGATTAGTAATCGTTACCTTAACAAGAAATAGCCATGCAGCATTCTTTATCATCATCTATGGTTTGCCCCTCTTTGGAGTGTTGTCGTTACTGCAACATGTTGCCAGCCGTCTCTATTGTAATTGTAATTGTAATTGTAATTTGAGATTTATAAGAGGATTTATTTAAAGGATAAACTCAACAGAGGTGCTTCCGACCTGAAGGAGTAAAATCACTGTTATACAGTACAGTCTTCAGGCGCCTGCGGAAAACTAAGAGGGGGAGAGAAAGGAGCTCAAGTCGCAATTCTCGAGGGCGACGATTCCAGCAATTGGGACCAACGCGATTCTATTCTGGGTTCTTTTCTAGGCTGACTAGTCCGAAGTTTAGCGGGCACAAGTCACACGCCACCGCTTATGTCCATGTGTGTCTAGGGTGTCCAGCTGGTCTCTTCCAACATATACTTGACTCTTTTTCTTGAAATTGTAATTTGAGATTTATAAAGCGTCTCTTAGAGGATAAACTCAACAGAGGCGCTTCCGCCCCGAAAAAGTAGAATCACTGTTGAACACTACAGTCTTCAGACGCCTGAGAGGGGGAGAGAAAGAAGCTCAAGTTGCAATTCCTTATACCTCTTAGACTCAGTTTACTGTTAATCTTGCCTTGCCTTATATCTCTTAGTCTTACTCTTACTGTTGCCTTGCCTAACGTTTTAGACTTAGGTTACTCTTAGCTTATTCTTGTCTTTCATTGTCTTTGACTCTTATCGCATTCGATGATGTTTTTTATACAAACTCTAGGCATCAAAGACGTAGTGCCTTCGCCGACGGAGTTCGGTGGCTTTGAGAGTTTTGAAGCTCTCATCGAGAAGACGAACGATTGGCTCAGAGACCAATCAGACGTTGCAATCATCAACATGCAATCACTCATGGTCCAAAGAAACGACGGTTAGTCAACCACGATATAGCTACATGTTCAATCATAATTATCATGGACGCCCACGTGAGTCTGTGCAGGACGGACTAAACATGAAAACCAAGACTTGTCTCTGTTCGACGTGGGTACAGTGTTCAGGTGTGAATTCCAGGAGAACAAAACGTAATAGTAGTAGTAGGAGGAGGAGGAGGAGGAGGAGGGAGGAATAGGAGGAAGTGGAGGAGGAGGACCTTGTCGTTCTGGTAGACGTTACCCTATGTACCGATACCCATGTTGTTTGTATATGCTCTAAGCATGCATAAACTAACATAAATGCAAATGTAAATGTACACTTTTTCTATAGCTACCGTATGGCCTTGAACCTGCTCATTTTTCAACGCTGCTGCCTAAACAATATTGTCGGTTAATTATTACAGAAACTGATTCAAACCGAACACAGGACTTGCGATTATCTGACGGTAGAATAATTACTGCAGTGGTAAACGTTAATCTCCAAAATTTCTCCTCGCCACAAAAAGCTGCGTCAGGAAGACCAGCTTCTTTACCAGTCATTGTAGTTGGAACAATGACAAAACACCGACATAGTAAGGAATTAAGTCTGTTGTCTTTGAGTGCCTTACGGAGTCCTTTGTCACTCAGGTCTAGCAATGCCACAAGTTACAAGAAACGATTTCCGAAAAAGACCCTATTGCTGCTGAATAATATTCACAGAACAGCTGGAGTCGACGCTTCTGCGTCAAACATCCATTACATTGGCTGCTGCTGCTGCTGCTGTTGATACAATCGCTGAAAGGGCCGAACACCTTGAAAATCAATCCGACCTCTGATCAATACGACTAATTAATAGGCTACCTTTAAAAGCAGGCACGTGAGGTTCGATCAGTTTCTATGTGTGTGCGTGCACACGTGTGTGCGTGCGCATAAATCATTCCATCAGACGAATAGCAGCAATTCATGCGCAAAATAAAATACGCAGATGTGTTGGTACTGCTGCAGTTGGGGCCGTTTTTCATCGCCATCACCATCATCATCAAGCCACCATCACCACCACCAGCATCTGTAGCCAATTCATCACTGTAGTTAGCTGTTGCGTTATTTAATAAAATTTAAGCGCAATTTCTTGTCAGTCTAGACGACGCCTGTTTAATGTATGAGCAAATTAGATGGCGCTGACTCATGCCGCCACATAGGTTTATATTAAAATAGAGGCCACGCAAATGCAAAAATTCTCATATATAAATATATGTATACATAAATATGATATACACGACTGTAGGCATAATGTCTTTTTGTAAAAAAAAGACGAGCAGATTTTTATTCATATATTTATTAGGCGCCATTATCTGATGAAAAAGCATCAATCGATGGCCCTGAGCAAGTACCTTGCGTGCAGGAATTCCTCAGGGTCCTTACACAGTAAACTTTTCTGCAGGGAGAGTCGAACCTGCGCACTTCGGTTTACAAGGTCAGTGCTCCACCCAGTCGACTACCGTAATTCACATATTATGAATACATGTCTCAGTGGACTGACTTTCCGGTCTCAACCTGACTATGGCTTTGTTTTGGTGCGTCATCGGTATCGGTTAAAACCCCCTGCAATGAACACCCGCCAGAATTACGACAGTTATCTGATTCATCATACGAACTCACCAACATTTCACCTCTTTCAGTTTCTGCGCTGGTCTTTCACTCAAGACTGAAAACATTTCTTTTCCAAAAATCATATCCTGATTCTTCCTCTTCCCCTTATCTCTCTTTTCTCTTCAATTTCAAACACCATCCACCGTAGCCGACTGACTGCCTGACTCCTGGATCTTGACTTGGAACCGAGCCCTTTTGCCTATCGATTTTGTTTTGACTGAGCCCCTATGAATAAGCTGTTCCCGCGACTTAGCTTTCGTTGCGCGTTGTGGAAATCTCGAGATTACGATTACGATTATGCATTGGACATCGGCGCCATGGAAATTGCTAATCATTATTACTACACGTAGGCCTATAGCAATCTGCATGGCGTGAGTTGCTTAATGACTGGTTGTGTGCTAACAACTGGGGTCGACCTCGATCAGCAGAGCAGATTTTGTGGATCAGTACGTGACTTCACCGTTGTTGTTGTTGTTGTCGTCGTCATGACATTCTACCTGTTGCAGTTGTCCAGAGGCGTCGTCTTGCCCCACGAACATTTCACTCCCTACCCACGTCGAGTTGCCTAAGCCTCGGTTGGACTGCGAGCTCAGACCAGTTCAATAATTGAGGGTTGCAGTAGTATTAGGTCTAGACGTAGTTTATGATATTCGCGTTGCTTCATAGGCAAGGCAATGTTGACGAGTCCTTCCTTGCTTCTTGCTTTTCTACCTTCATTCCTTAATTGTTTTTATTTCTTTGTTCATTCCTTTCTTTTCTTCGTTTTTCTGTCCTTCCTTCATATCTTCCTTTCTTGCTTGCTGTCCTCCTTCTTTCGATATTCGATCATTTATTCATTCCTTGATTCTTTGTTCCGTATTTCATTCTTTTCTTCCTTCCTTTCCTTACTTCTTTATTAATTCCTTACTTCGCTCGTTCATTCCTTTCTTCCTTCTTCATTCATTGTTTCTCCCTTCCATGTTCTCTTTTTTTGTTCCTTTCTCTCCTTTTTTTACTTCCCTCCATTCTTCGCTAATTCATTTCTTTCTACTTTTCATGATTCATTATTCCTTATTTCTTCCCTTCATTCGTTCCCATGGGTGTTGTAGTTCTTTTTACTACTCCAGTAAGTACAACCTTGGGAACACTCCGTGGATAAGGGATCCGATAGGAAAGCCATAGATCAGCATCACCCGGACTGATCATGGTTCAACCATGGACTGACAAACGGAAGGGCGGACGGACTCATGCAGATCGCATACCGACGGAGCGAGATGAGCAGAGGAGGGACGCGGAGGGAGGAAAGTACGGCAAAAGGAAGGGAGGAAGCCAGTGCATGCAGCAGAGGAAAGAAAGAACTGAACGATATATACAGAATAAGGCATTCAAGCGCTACCATCATACTAAACATCTACAGTAGATCTGTGCTCTGGCTGACTTCTGCATCTTCAAACCGTATATGTAGCCTACGTCATTTCATGTGATGCTTCACCGTAAAGGCCTATATATATGCATGCATATACATTGTGAAACATATGTATGTATATACAAAAGACAGGGAAATGTAGTCTAAAGGGAATAATAGATTAAAACCCCTGGAGTCCGGTTGTCTGTTGCACCCTGAGCCATTATGATTCTGTCTCATCTGGTGCCAGACTTTGACGCCGACCACCTAAAGTCCATAACCAGAGGTTGACAGCGCTCACAGTTAGTTTGCCAGTATTGTCTCAGTATTGAAAAAAATTGTGTCTACATATTCGTACTCAAGTCCCGATGGCCTGTCCAGGCAGGATTCACCACATTCTACAAAGACACGGTCGCCGGATAGGAAACCACGAAGTCCTAGGCCTAATCGTCATGCATGGATGCTCTCAATCGGCCCCGTAAAACGCACTTACTAGAACTGGTTTTGGTTCCCGTATACCACTTTCAAGTCCTTCTTCCTACCACTGGCGTAAACGGCTAGAATTGATTTTTAAATCCAAGATACGTCGTACGAGAACTAGATTTCATATCAATATCAGTTTTATGTTTTACATTCTATCTAAAGCTCTTCTATCGTAGATCTCTTAGATAGCGACGTTTCAGCGCTTTTGTGAAGTTCCCAAAAGGCGCTATATAAATAGCCAGATATATCCATACATACATATGCATGCAGAGATAAATACATACACATACCTACAGACATACAAACGTGCAAAGATAAATGCATACATACAACATACGAACGTACGTACGTGCGTATACATACATACATACATACATCCTGGTATATTTCTGCCTGTTTCTACTCCAACGCGCTATCCCTCTACCCTGCCTGCTGCTGATGTTGAAACACGAGCATCATCAGTCTAATGAGATAATTGTCGATTGAAGGGCCGCTGTCGTCCATGGGAAGCGCCTGTTTCTACACGATGCCTGGAATCAACAGCCCAGAACCGACGGAATTCTTTAGGATCCTGCGTGTGGCTCACATCCGCATCTTGGGCTACGATCGGGTGGTGGACCTACCGATCATCTACCCATTCACCTACGAGACCTTCACTCCGGAACTGGTTCGTCTGACCCAGAAGGACCAGTCAGCGTCCAATCAGAGAGAGCGACTGGAGAAGATGAAGGAAACTTTCTCCAAAGTCATCGCCTTCTTAAGAAACTCCGGTACGGATTCTACGGCGTAGGCCTACGATATACAGCGATGCTGAATATATGCTATGACTCATGCAACAGTTTACGTGTTTCTTTCACATACAACTCTTGCTACAAAGTACGGGTATATATGTGGGCAGCCATGTTCACAGCGCTTTTGAGAGGTTCTTAAAATGCGCTATATAAAAGATTAGATACATACATACATACATACATCAGGTTACATGGGCATCGATTAGTGATGCATAGTCCAGTGCATGCATGTCTGTTTCTCGGTGCTAATACAGCTTGAGCCACGCTCAAAATCATCGCCCTACGCTTTAAATGAATTGCAAAATGTAACGTGATGTAAATGTAGTGTACATCTCCGAATGGTATCAGTGCCACACAAAAGCTGCGTCAAGGGGACCAGCTTACGCACCGGCGCTATATCAGTTCAAGTCAGCAAGACCAGTGTGTAATATGATTTACATTACATCGAAATTCTATCTGCGATCGATGTAGGCCTAACTCATAGTACTTGCAGTTACACTGGACATTGTTAAGCACCCTAGAAGTTGCTCGCTGCTGACGATGCTATATTAATTGTCGACATTAAATTAGATTACATTAGATGTAAGATTAATGTAATCTAATCTTAGTTTAATATATATATATGTATATATATATATACAAATGTATGCACATATATATGTATATATATATATATATATATATGTTGCATTTTGTCATGCATGTAGCGGCTGAGGTCATTTGTTCGGAGACCGTGATGAATCCGATGCAGATGTACATAGAGGAGACAGACACGCCATCTAGCGCACACGACGAAGACAACATCCGATTCCTATTCACGATCAGGTTTTTAGTCAGCGCTGTTTTCGTATAGGCGCCAGACTCAGATCCTCAGGACTATACGTGTAGGACTATACCACTATACTTGCGCCCATCATACTATACTTGCAGGCTATCAGCGCGAGGTAAAAGGCAGCGAGACAAGGTAAGGTCGTCGACAACAGCCCTAGATGTTAAATATTTCTGTGTTTATTAAGCACTGTTGTCTAATGACTAAACTTCAATCGATGAAGCTAAGCATTTATGCGTGAAGATTTTGCTTAATGTCCCTACACAGGAACTTGGAAAGAAGGATATGAAGAGTTGGGTTTCATGAGCATTAAAATGGTGGTCAGTCAGTCGGTCGGTCGGTCGGTCGGTCGGTCGGTCGGTCGGTCGGTCGGTCGGTCGGTCGGTCGGTCGGTCGGTCGGTCAGTCAGTCAGTCAGTCAGTCAGTCAGTCAGTCAGTCAGTCAGTCAGTCAGTCAGTCAGTCAGTCAGTCAGTCAGTCAGTCAGTCAGTCAGTCAGTCAGTTGTGACCTATTAAATATGCGCTGGGCATGAGTAGTTTTAGTGTACAAAATATTGCATTTGACGCTGTGTAATAGGTGTTAAGAACGTCTTGTTAAATCAGTCAGATAGTCCTGTGTCTAGCGCTTTTGCGAGATACTTCAAAAGCGCTATTCTGCTATATTAAGTGCCTTAACAGATACAAACAAACAAACACACAAACATACATTTATACATACATACAATATGCATTCAGTTATTTGGGTCCGCTTAAGAGAGCGTAACGTGTCTGTCACTGATGTTTCAGGCTGTTTCTAACCGGCCAGATCAACCAGCTCGTAGATGGCAGCTTTCGACTGATCAAACGTGCCTCGATCCAGCCGATCGGCCCCCCGCCGGAAACCTCCGATCTCCTGCCGAGCTCCGACAAGGTCGACGCCGACCAGGACGCCCGAGCACCCCTCTTCCTGCCCCACGTCGTCGGCCGTCAGTTCAAGTATCGCTGGCTCATCCTCGCCCTGTCCGCCTTCACCTGCATGACGATCATCGTCGTCCTCAGCGTCGTCTACAGCAACCGGTGATCCCCTCCGTCCCTTCATCGCTCCCTCCCTCCCTCCCTCCCTCCCTCCCTCCCTCACTTCCTTACTCCTTCCCTCCCTCCCTTGCTCCATCGCTCCCCCCATCTCATCATCCGGTTGCCATATCCAACATACGTCGTCGTCTCGTCTAACGTGGCCGCCATCTTGCCACCGCCATATTGGTCGATGTGTGCAGTGACCACGACTTCCGGTTTTCTTAGAATCTATCGTCTTCGTCTAATGACCTGGTTATTCTGTGTAGCTCAATGTCGCACATTAATGGCGGCTGAGTTCGTAGCTTGCACTTGTGCGCTGTTAAGCTTACCCCCGGAACGTAAATCTCTATCAAAGATTGAGTCACACCTTTTATAGTGTGGGCCTATAGGCCTACTTTTCTTTTGTATATTTTACTGAGCCAACATAAATAAAATATGCCTTCACTAGCTGCAAATGGTTCTTCGACGGATGTCACCATGGTTGCACGCCTCTGACCAAACAAGATAAGTCACTGGGCTTACAATTCCGAGTGTTTGAGATTTGTAAATTTTGCAGCTAAGCAAAACTCTCATTTGCATGCACGATATACAACAATAGATATTATAAATGAATGAAAGCAACCCTTTGAAGACATTCAATGTTAATTTTTACTGGCTGTTTATGGCGTTTTATACAATACGGTTTTTTCTCTATAAGTATCGCTAATGTTGTTTAAAGTGTATGTGTATATGTGAGTGAGTATGTACGTATGTAAGCAAGCATGTATGTATGTATGAATTTATCTAGATACTTAGTATGGTGATTTCCGAGTACCTCACAAAAGTGCTGCCTGCCTTTCAAGTTCTTATTACACAAAGCGTTGCCTATATGCTGTCCCAAGTGGTGTTAAAATTCATTAAGAATAGATGTTCAACTGTAAGCAAATAACGCGCACGTAACTAGGAAAGCCACCACGGGCGTGCCCACGCACACTTGTTGAACCCAAAATCCAATGGAATCCATCCAAAGTGGACAGTTGATACCATCTTTAAAGTTCCCGCGTTGAGGAAGAAACTGATGACATCCGCATGAGATTTTCAGCATAGGCACCTTCACCTACTGGCTCTCCCTCGCAGGTGGTAGAAGACTCCGCGCCATAATCGTTATCCCTCAAACCCAGTGGCGGATTTATCTACAGGCCTGAGGCGGCGGTTCCCCCTCATCTCCTCCACACCCCTCTTGGCTATATGCCGGAGCCCCTCCGACCAGACCCGTGCTGGATGGACTCCCAGAATGTGGCGCCCCTCTGGAAATGGTCCCGCAATTCTGAAGACGCCACCGCTCACGCCACCCTTGTGCAGGACAGGCTTTTGTAGGCGCTGGCCTTTAACATTTAAAGTATTGGATTACATTAAGTTACCGTACGCCTCACGACACCGTGACTGCAGTTTGCAGTGTAAAGCATACAGTAGGGCCTATCTGTTATTACTAGAGCTGGGTCGGCAGCGGTTTTAAAGTAGGCATCGGTTTTCCGTATTTTCTCGGTTTTTCAATGTCAGTTCGGTTTCGGGTTTTTAAATATCGCGATATAGGGAACGGTTTCCTTTGTTATGTGTTCATTACTCTTTAAGTTTATAGTCCGACTTAGCTGTTGTGCTGTATACACTTTACAACTGTAGCCCTGCAGTGCCCAGTCCTGTTTTACTGTAAAAAAATCGAAGATTAAAAATAAAATTGTTTGTGTGTTCAATTGTGATATCAGTTCTGTACTTCTGAAATATATCCACGATTGGTATCCAGTTCCAAATAGTGGCAAATACCACCCACCGCAGCCGTCTAACTGCCTGCCTGCCGACTTCTGGACTTGACCTGGAACCGAACCCTTCTTCCCTGTCGATTTTGTTTTGACTGAGCGCCGTGTAAATGAGCTGGTTCCCGCGCTTTGGCTTTCGTTGGTCGCTGTAGAAATCTTGCGTTTACACCACAACTAATAAGGACGAAGCAACTTAGGCCTACTGTCTATGTCATCTTTAATACTAAGCCTCATGCACAGCAGGCCTACAATATAGATATCGAATGGTTGCCCAACAAGTCCTCAATGGCATATTCGACGTCCGCCAAATTTTGCGATATAAACACTAATAAAATAAGAATAATTGCATCTCAGTCGACGACCTAAATGTAAATGTAGGCTACACGTTTTTCTAGAGCAACCGTATGTCCTCGATGCTGCTGCTCATTTTTCAATGAATTTATCGGGCGAGATCATTCACCACCGCTGCCCGTTTGAATGGGCCCACACCATTGCAGGTCATCGTATAAGGACCGTGCTGATCAGATATTTAAATCTATGAAATAACATTATAGGCCCTATCCACGATATGTAGGCCTATACGAACCGGTATCCTCACGCACAGAGGCATTTTAACCAATGTAGCTAACTAGGCCATCTGAGTGCACGACGCCACAACTTCCGCTAAGTAGACCTTTATAATACTGTACTTCGGTAATATACTTTAGCACATGGCGTATACCATTACGTTTAATTTTCACGTTATAAAATTATATAAGACGTCGTTGTTTTTTCCAGTAGCCAACGACACAGTGGTATGCACTTCTGTGTACGATATTGCGTTTATGAATTTATATAGAGCCTCTTCCAGAAAAAGCTACTTATTAAACACGAATAGGCTTTTTAATATGTGTGCACTATAAATGGAAAGTCAGAAGCAACATTTTCGTAGTTCAGTGGAGTTGTAACAAGACATCACGCAGGGAACAAACACAATGAAACAAAGGTATAAAAACTGCAATGATTGATTGTTAATTGTCACTGGTTCGTATTATCCATTTCACTGAAGGCAAATTCTTGTGATTCCATGTCCTCTTGTATTGCTTATACAGTTAGCAGTGATAAAATATTATCAAACAAAATTAGCTAGTCAGAATATTGCTTTATTATTGCACAACAAATGGCACAAGAAAGCATAAACACAATCACAAATAGATAAAAAAAGGTGTAAATAGTAAAGCACAAACAAAATCACAGTAGATAGAAAAAAATCACTAGATAAAAAGCATAAAAATGTCAAGTTAATGTATAAACAATTGATTTTGCACATTTGCACAGAAGTTATAATAGTTAATAAGGTCAGGATCCTTTATATTCATCAGAATTTGTAATGATCCTTTTTAACACAGTCGGCACAATGCATTGCCACGCATATTTAACATCCGTCATATTATTTATGCATCTATCAGCCGCCATTATCTAACGACTCGGCAACAATCCACGGCACTGAGCAATTGGAAATGAAAGGCTTGCTTGGTCAAGGTCCTCACAATTAATGGGAGGTTCAAACCCTCACTCTCCACATGACAAGCCGAGCACTCCAACCAATCGGCTACCATGCCCCCGGTACATGACACTGCACTATTTGGGTCAGAACATCTATACATCTTGACGATCAGAACATACAGTCGTGCAATCTTGCACTATCTCGGTAATATACCTTATACTGGCATGATCATGCCAAGCATTTAGCTTAAAATGTATTTATGTGATCCTGGATTACTGTGATCAGAATGATTCAGTGTTTGATCTTTAACCTTGCAACTGGTTCTCATTTGCTTCTGGTTCATAAGTGGTTGGTGAAATGAAAGGTATTTGGCTGTAAACAACACTTGAAAGCATAAAGTAACCAATCTCGCTATAGAAAAACGTGTACAATTTAGAATTTTACAATCAGATTATATCACTGGACAACAAATTTTTACAAAAGTCATGTTACTGAAATGAAATTAGTCAGTTCTTATCAATTTGTATGTGCTGAACACGAATATGACAGTGAAAATGCCGAATTGGCTCTAGTTTTTTTGTAATCTGAAATGAAGTAATTTTATATCGCACAATGCATGCCAATAGTGATACACTTACAGTTAATATTTGTAAAAAAACAGGTCATAGACTAGTTCTTAGATTTTTTGCCTGTCTCTTGTACAGCTGTTCGGGAGCATCTCTGCGGAGTGTCCAGCAGTAGTCAGCCAACATTGTAGTGGACCATTTTCCCTGGTACCTTTGCTCCATTGTTGCGATATCTTGATGAAAACGTTGGCCATGTTCGTCACTAACCATACCACAGTTGTCAAGGAAGAAATCCAGATGGGAATGAAGGAAATGCATCTTCAGAGACATATTGCAGCGAAATTTCTGGTACTGCTTGAGCATGTCTTCTACTAGTTCCTTGTAGTTTTCTGCCCTAACATTCCCTAGAAAGTCTGTAGACACTAGACGAAAAGCATTCCATGCTTGTTTCGCATCACCCTCCAGCAAGTTGTTGAAGCGGTCATCTTTGAAGAGTTCTCTAATCTGAGGACCCACAAAAACTCCCTCTTTAATCTTTGCTTCGCTGAGTCGAGGGAATTTTTCATGCAGGTATCGGAAAGCTGGCGAAGTGCGGTCCATGGCTTTCACGAAGTTCTTCACCAAACCTAGTTTGATGTGAAGGGGTGGTAGTAGGATTTTGTGAGCCTCGACCAGAGCTGGGTGCTGGATATTCTTTTGTCCAACTGCCATGTTTTGTCTGGGAGTCCATTCCTTCCGCACGTAGTGCAACTCTCTTGCTCGGCTATCCCACTCACACAAGAAACACATATATTTTGTATATCCTTGCTGCAGTCCCATTAAAATGGCAACTACCTTCAAATCACCACACAGGTGCCATTTGTACCTGTTATAGTCAATGGAATGCAGTAGCTGTTTTAGGTTATCGTATGTCTCTTTCATGTGGACAGCATGCGCTAATGGAATAGATGGAAGACGGTTTCCATTGTGCAAAAGCACAGCCTTAAGACTCAGTGTTGAAGAGTCTACAAAGAGTCTCCATTCTTGTGGGTCATGAGTGATCTGGTCGTCAATATTGGAACAGAATACCAGATTACCTTCCTTCATAAAGAAAGGTTCCAACTGCTGATGGCGCTTTCTATATGAAGTAATTGTGACATCTTCTTCTAGAAGATTCCATTGTTGGAGTCTTGATCCTAGCAATTCTGCCTTGTTTTGGATAAGTCCAAATCACGAACAAGGTCATTTAGTTCTTCCTGTGTTATTCTGTGTGGGGTTGATGATGCACCACAGTGAAAATCGGGATCACTGCACGCTGACGGACCAGGAGAAGAACATGTCGGCTCAGCCTTGTCCTCATCAGATGAATCAAGGAAAATATATTCTGCTGGAGGTTCTGGAATAGGAAGTCCATCACCATGTGGAACTGGTCTCAATGCTGACGGAATGTTTGGGTAGACTATTGTCGACTTCTTTTGCTTCGTTATTCCACCGGAAAGAGGAGGAACCAAGCAGAAGTAACAGTCATCTACGTGGTTGCTTTGCTCTCTCCACACCATGGGAACTGCAAACGGCATTGATGGTCTTTTGCCATTCAACCACTGTGAAAGCTGTGTTGTACATGTAGCACAGCATATATGCGGGGCCCATGGCTTGTCTTGGTCACCAACCTTGCATTCGAAGTAAGCATGATATGCCTTCTTGACTTGATAAGTGATACTTTTCTTCTGGTTGGCAAATGTCACTTCCCCACAAATGTAACAAAAGTTGTCCACAGTATTTACGCACTTCCGAGGCATTACTGTTCTGTATTGTATCTAAATGGATAAAGTAATAATAGTTTTATAAAACAGTAACTTAAACTGTCTCGCACAAAGTCTGTAATATTGTAAATGCTCAACCGTTCCGACTCGCTTTATATGGTACACTGCTGACGTCATCTTACGTCAGCAGCCGACTGGCTGTAGTTTTACATTGCATCAGAAAATGATGTAATCAACTGTGCATGATGTGTCCATGATGGGATTACAGAAAAACGTGTACAATTTACAATTTTACAATCAGATTACCAATCAAATGACCAAATGACCCTGGAAAGAACATCAAAACCTGATTTCTTCAGACTCCGTTATTCCTACTACAACTGACTTCAGCTTATTTATTGCTTCTTGTGTATTCTATCCCAAGGTTGCATTTCTCACCATGGAAGACTTCACAATATAAATGTACAAGTAAGTAAAGGTGATTAAACTGTCTATGTCCCCAGACATTTTTAACATTTTCAATTCCTGAAAACTTAACTTTTAAAGAAGTGCACGAGTGCCTGTCCCAACCCGTGATTGTATAATGTCACAACCTTCTGTTCCAATGCTGCATACACAATTTATGCAGTAGTTTCAGTGAACTGAAATTTGACAATAAAATAAAACCAAAAAAAAACTAATGTTAAAAAAAATTACTTTATATTGGCAACATGCTGATTCTGTTCTTTGAAAGCGTTATCACAGTAGACTCACAGCCTTGAAAGCCGGACCTGTACACACAAGCAAAACAAGCAGAACAATATGCTCCAGTGCTTAGTTAAGAAGTAAATCAACAACCTGACCTAATCAGAAGAGACCTGATCACCATAACACACAAGGCATCAATCAATGGTCTGTTTGAAGTGAAACCAATCATCCATTGGAAAGGTATAACAACATGTCTTCATTTCAGTTGAATACCAAGATTTAAAACCACTTTAAAACACCCATGCACATTTGTAAACAACAGGGCAAGCACATCAGCTGAAGTGCATGCATGATTACAATCCAAAAACTACAAAACCTTCCCTCACAAGTTACACAACTTAACAGTGAACCGTCAAATTCACATAAAACGCAATAATTTGAACCATGGAAACAGTCAACTGCATTAGCAAACTGTCACCACACCAAACACACTAACACAGACATGTGCAGGTACAGGCAAGCACACAATCAGGCTAAAAGGAAGCTACAGAGGATTTTCCCATGCGGGACATTTTGCCAAACTAGCATGCAGATGCCCTGCACGGAAGAGGTTACTGAAGAAACACTGAACTACATACTTCATTTTTGAGATCTTCCATTATTCTTTTGCTCCTTTATGAATCTCTTGGGTCACTGAGCACTGGCGTAATACCACTTCTCTGTTCCAGGGCATGATCGACAATTGACTCCAGTATTTCCCGAACCATTGCCTCAACGTCATGTTGGCTGGTGGATGGATCAGCTGCCACCTCTGTGAGGTCCTCATGCTGCTCTGTGTCACCACGCCTACGAATATGGCAGAAATCAAGCCAGAAAAAACTAAGTAAATAACTTAAGTAAAGAATTTTACATCACTGACAGCAGACCTTAGGGCTTTCTTATTCTAAAGATCACCAATTTATAGACATTCTTCAGGTAAAAAAGGAATTCATAAGTTCACGACAGTGTTGAGATATTAACAAGCGATGTAGGTGAATTTGATGGATAATGAACTTCTATGGTAAGTCAACTGAAATCTCCAACACACAAAACCTGTACACAACTCGGGCATTTGCCAGACTGTGTTCAGTCTGCTTTTGATCTCTGTCTGATTGAAAAGTTCACTTCTACCAGCACTTTTGAGAGCCCCATAAAAGGCAATATATATTAAGAGTTTTCATACATACCCAGTAACGGCACTGACCTGTTCAAATGACAGACAACTGTAATCTATGTTTAGCTGCATATTTTCTACTTTTTAAGTTCAGATATTTAGACCTACTTAGTACATCAAGGATAAAACCATTTTCAGTCTGTTTAGTTACAGTTTGACTACATGTTTGATACATGTCAAAAATACCTTGAAGTTCTTTGCCATCAGCATTGCTTGTTAACAGGGTGGCCCAAGTTAAGTGGGACTATGTATCAGAACTAATGTTTTAGTATTGGACTTTCTTTTGATATCAGCACTAGCCAGATCGAGCATAGATGTACGTGTATTTTTATAGTTTTGGTAGCCTCTGTCTCACTTGACCTCATCCGTATAAATAGTAAGCTTTAAAGATGTGGTTCTTATTTAAAACTGGTCACTTTAATATTGCCCCTTTGGGGCCTGACATTTGTACCCCATTACTTGATTTACTATATGTTAAACTTCTATATTTGTCATTATGTGGGATCAGTAAACGAAGATACATACATACATATACATATATGTACATACATACATATTTATGTATGTATATGTACATACCACTGTACTACTGCGTTTCGAAGGAGTGTTCTTGTCGGCTGAGTGCTTCCATCAGTCAATTGGAGAATGAAGAGAGGATTTACAGATTTTTTCTGCAAAACAAAAAAATGTGTTAGACCTCTTACTTGACATTCATAGAGTTGGAAGAAAAAATTCTATGGGAAAATTTCATCTACCATGCAAATGGGGACACTTTTTCAACATTAAGAGGGGCAGTGAATTGCTTTACAACGCAATATTAAAGTCACCAGTTTTAAATAAGAACCACATCTTTAAAGCTTACTATTTATACGGATGAGGTCAAGTGAGACAGAGGCTACCAAAACTATAAAAATACACGTACATCTATGCTCGATCTGACAAGTGCTGATATCAAAAGAAAATCCAATACTAAAACATTCGTTCTGATACTCACATAGCAGTCAGTGTGTGATAAACATGTTAGATAGCGATGTTTCAGCACTTTTCAGAGGTACCCAAAGGCACCATATAAATATTCAGATACACATGCATAGCATTTGACACAGATATTATGCGAACGAGTTCTGTTTCTTCTAACTAGTTTAAACCAGCCTGAACACTTCCAATCACTTTAGTGTGGGATGGCAACCAGATAAAATAAGTAAGCAGACAAGCATTCGTTCACACCCCACATACTGGTGTCCACTGTTTGAAAAAGAAATCATGGAATTGGTGGACCTTGTGATCAGTCAACAAAGGAATTCCATACAAGTAGGTTGTCAGCTGCCTGACATGCTGTTGTTCGTAATGGTCTCGTCAACACTTGCTGACACTCAAATAGGCCTATTGTTAAAGTAAGGAAGTACGTAACTAAAGGCATTGTACATGGAAGATGTGTCATCCTAATCACAAGCTGTTCCATTTTCTAACCTGTTTAGAAGTGAAAATGCTTAGGAAGAGTTTTCCAGAAGTGTAGTTAACGGTCAACATGGAATCACTGGAAACGTTCAGCTTCTTCTGCTTGAATTGACAACCAATGAAACCTAAAAGAACCAATGAAACCTTTAAAAAGTGTAATTCAAAGTCAGAACATGAAACTTGCATCAGAATTCAAAGCACACATATCGCTAACCACAAGGAATGCATTACTTAATTTCATAAAAACTGTAGCCGTTCCAACATCAGAACTACCAGTCCTCTTCATCCATCTACATAAGAGGTTAACAAGACTCTAAAAATGTTCCTTAAAGGTTACAGATTTTATCCAATGTAGTCATTTCCAGAAGAAGTCACATATTTTGCTGGTATACCAATGACAAAAATATTTCACTACACTAATGCCAAGAATAAAATGACCCAAGAGGCAGATATTCCAATAATACTAATATTAATTCCAGTACTAGTAACTCCACATTTATTAAACACCAATTACACCTATGCTGAACAAGCTTATTCACTGGCCGTATATCAGATCAAGTCCGCAATAGCCTGTTGTTTGTTCTAGAATGTTTGTTTGAACGACTTTTGGTCCTGTGTTTTCCTTTTGTGCCACATTATGCAACTCATTGCTCAATTCTGAATTCTGATCCTTCATGCAAGACTGGTCTGTGTGGTTCTCAGAATTAAATCAGAAATGAGATGAAGGAAAAGCTCACTTGGGTTTTTCTTAGCTACAGTCAGGAACACTTTCTGTCCAGTGGTGACCGAATAGCCTGTTAACTGGCTATCGATGATAACAAAGACGTACTGTGATCCAGTAACTTCAAATGTCTCCGTAATCTGGGCAATCAATAATAAGCCAACAAGGCATTCATATCAAACTACAAATCAACAATCCATCCAATCATCCATCCAATCAACCATCCCATCCATCCATCCATCCAGGCAAACTTATCTATCATGCCAATCTTACTTATGCACCCACACAGTCACTCATCTATTAAACCATACAGCCTTTCCTTCAATTTCTCATTCTTTCACTCCCTCTATCATTCCACTTTTCTGTACATCGGTCAGCCTGTATTTCCATAAACTTACATCACATGACACAATGTCTTCTTCCAGGCAGCGCTGATAGAGACCATCATCAGTAAGGATGATGTCCTGTCGAAAGTTCTTGAGTCGCATTTCACAAAGATCCAAAACTACTACAGTAATGTGGGCCTCTACAACGAAACAATAACAAGACATAAACAGATATGTTCGTTAATTAATTACAGAGGGAAATTTTTACCATCTTTATTACAAACCTTTCTTGTCCTCAAGTAGAGGACAGCTACAGCTGACATGGACGTCACTGGAAAAATGTTGTATGTATGACTTGAAAAGACGTACACCCGGTACATTAAATCTTACTGCTCATTCATAACTGTTTGCCTCGTTGCTGCACTTTCTTATCTCAGGAAACTAATACATAAAAGCCGAGTGTTGTGCACTGATGCAAGTCGCTTTTGTCAGCTCTCAACACACTAGTAAGCAAGCTCATAGCAGCTGTTAATGAAAGTCAAATCCAGCAAAACAGCTTCTCACATGCCACCCTCCTGAACTGAAAATAAACTAAAAAGGTGACCCAGGCCAAACACTACTACTAACACTGGCAGAGGAACATCACAGATTGGAGCAGTCAGGGTTGAATCACTGAGCCATCGTGAAGTGGTGCTATATAAATGTTTAATTATGATTATCATCACAACACAGCATTATGATATATAAAAATTAATAGCCAGTAATTTGCTGACCTTTGGGTGACAGCTGTGGAAACAGCAGAAGAAACACAATTTCCTTTCCACTTGGTGACAGTTTGCATGAGAGAAGACGAGTGGCTGCAACACGGACAGCGAGATAGTGTTGAGTAAGGTAGGAGGACAGGAGCTGGGTTTTGCTGAAACGGCTGATGACATGAAACGTGCCACCAAAGGAGCCAATCCCTTCACTTGGTTTGTGTATATACATCTGTGTCTTAAAACAGAATGCATGGAATTAACGTTAAGAACTTGGCAGAGCTACTTATCTCTCAGAAGCTGACCAAAAAGACAACAAATCCAAACATACATTCATACCTACAGAATATTTGGTCAAACTCTGGACTTGCTTTATTCCTTCCTTGATAAGCAATGATATTGGTCACCAGGGGCTTAGACTGCACAGCTTGGGCACCAGTTCTACCAGTTCCATTCAGCGTTCCGCTTCTATACATCTTATACAAGAATTACCTGACTTAGAATCATCACTGCTCTGGGCGCATGGTAACACCAGCATGCTGACGACATTCGACTGCAGTCTACTTGCTACCCATCTGAGGCATTTGTCAGTCTGTCATCTACATGGACTACTGTAGTAGAAATGTTAAATTTTTGCCTGTTCAGAATACTATGACAAACACTGCACTTGTTACCTACGTGGAAAGAATCATGTTTATGACACTTCTGCTGAGATGTGCTTCATTTGCTGGCACTACCCCAGGAAACATCAGTGAGCTTTCCAGTTTCAACTCAAACATGTCAATGATCACTGCACTTTGCTGCCCATAGGGATATTCAGGTGCTGCCCTATAAGGCATCTACTCCAGCCCACTACACCTTCTCCTATATTGGAACTTCCTCTAGAAGGATATATACATGTATAGAATACTGTGCTTCCAATACACTGCTTACAGTAAGTAACCTTTTGGTTAGAAAAATATCATCAGCCCTTACAGGTGAATGCTGGTCATCGTAATATCGATAGTGCCACAGGTCAAGATTCTTCATAGCCAGTGAAATCTGGTACTCAACTGAAATAACCAAACAAGAAGCATTACATTTGCAATGTGAATGAGATCAATTTAAATACATTATTACATGCTGTGACAGCATTCATGTTCTGTAGTCTAAGTTTTCATAGTAGTCTAAGTTTTAAGTGGACAAAATCAGCACTGCTTATGCCTACAGTGACCAACAGCACATCACATCATTAATCAGGAAATGCCAATGTTTTTAAGATTATCTACTTCAAACTCTGGAAATACTGTACATTATGAAGACCTCTGCCTTACAATATAAATTTGCTGAGTAATATTTTACCCATGACCCAAGAGATAAAAAGTTGTTTGAAAAGTCAACCTCTGTTTCTCTCTTGCTCTATTTCAAGTGCAGAGCGAGTTTCGTCGTTTTCTTGATGGACAAAGATCACCTTTGCATAAATCAAATCAAAAGAAAAGATTACGATGATACAATTTCTAGAAAAGTCCATTTAGTATCAACAGACTTCACTTGCACATACATACTTTTTCGTCTGACTCTTTTCAGCATACACCAGCTTAAAGTTGTATATGCATAGATCAGTTGGACAGCCATCTGCGCATGCATTAGATAGGTACTTTACAGACCCTACACCACACACCTTCATACATACATACAGTACACACAAATAAATCTACAAACAGTCATGTCATAGCACCCTGAGACCTGCAAATGAAGTGCTTTTGTAGAAGCATGTAAACAGAATGTAGCATATTTACTTTTTACTCTCATAACACAATCATAAATTGCAATATTCTGAATAAAACCTGGAAAGTAGTGTTTATGAAACACATCAATAACTGTCTGCAAGGAACTATACAATAAAGACTGACCTGAGAATGTCCTGATGGCACATACTGTGTCTTTGTCAAGTTCAGCCTACACCTCTGGCTTGGTCGAAAGATCTCTTCTTTGGTCAAGAATTCACTAAAGTCAAGCAAGCAGTAATGCAAAAACTCAGTAACATAAAAATCCCCAAACATGCTGTACACTTGCCATACTTCGCTTCTTTCCATAATAAACCTTTCCAAATCCAGTGGTATTACTTTGATATCACTACTTCTGCTACTCTGAGTAACATTAGCCTCTAAAGGGAAACTTGCATCTTCAAAATATTCTGTAATCAAACAAACCATCGATATAGCACCTCCTTGGATCTCCCAGAAATCCACACCATGATCAAGTAACACAAAACCAATCAATCTGGATAAAAGAAATGCTGGCCAGTTAGTTCTTCAGTCCAAAGACTCTGGGTACATCTCAGAGGCCTACCTACAGCTGAAAAACGTAAGACGACATAACCAGACATTTGCATGAACAGGTATTGCACATTTGTATGCCTAATAAATGTGTCATAATATGCATAACTTCAGAGACAAATGTATATTTTGTTTGAATTTCCATCACAAAGTGGTTACAGGTGACATATCTGCCCTGTGGACAAAGAGAACAAAGGTTAATGGGAAAGAATGCATGCAGGTACCAACAGAACTAAAAAGAAAGACACCTTCTGTACGTCCAGATATTGATGAATCCAGCATTGTCAACTGTGAACATGTCTTGAGAGTTCCTGATGAAGCCGATAAGCATAACCGGATGCTGATGTTGACGAAAGAGTTCCACTTCAATGTCGCTGCCAATCACATTCACTCTCCTACTGGGAGGCAGAACCTTCAGAATTGCATCAAGAAAACCAAAAAAAACATGCTGTAATAACAACTATCGTAATACCCATAGTGTATGTTTCTACTGTCCCTAGATCAAGCTTTATACCATAATAGCTGAGGAATTTCCTTGAAATGGCACTTTATATATGTCCTGTAACATTGCCATTGATAGATTCTTAAAAATAAGCAAGTACCTGGAACTTAATATAGCAAACATACAGTAGCCTAAATGGTATTAAAGTTCATTAAGAACAAAAAGTTCATCAGCAAGAAACAGTCCTCAGATAAGCAAGTCACCAATGGCTGGTTCCCACACACATGCAGACCAACCAAGAGATTCTCATCCACAGATGGCAGATGACACAACATTGTGGGCAATATAAACATTCAGATACATGAATATATATATATATATATATATATATATATATATATATATATATATATATATATATATATATATATATATATATATATATATATAATAGTTACAAGAATGCACGAGAATCCTGAGTTCAGTTGAAAGCTGCTGATCAGAGGCGTGACCATGTGAATTCACATCCCACAAATGTATAGTAGACCAGGCCCACATCTGGAAAGAACGGGACCTCAAAGCATTTTGGAGTGGCACCCATAAGCTTATTTCAATCAATATTATGGAAGCCAGAAATACAAAGCTATGTCACTTATGTTAAAAAAGGCAGTCAGTTTATCAGACAAGCAGGTAGCTTATAGAACCATGGTCAGCACTAACTTTAGGATAACTGACAATGGGTGATGGTTTGTTGGCCTCAGATTCCTCAATGTTATCTTGTTCGTCAGAAGAGCAAAGATGATCACTTAGATCACATTTCATAACATCATTACTGTCGACAACAACGCACATCGACGGCTGAAATGCAACAAAATCAACTCGAAGCTGATCTCCTATTTTATGTGAACCACGGAAATATTTTACATGAGACAGAGAAACAAAGACAGGCTCATACAAAACAAAGCTACTGCGCAGAATGGTGCAGTAATTTACACTGCAGCGAGTCCTTGTTAAGTCGTGGGTTCAAGTCCTGGATTTAGGGATCTCATTCAACTGATGATTTATAGTACCAAAGTTGATCATTTTCAGTTGTAATGAATAAATGACCCAATGAAAATCCATTAGTTAGCCACCTAATTAATTAATTAAAGAATGGAACTTTGAGAAATTCTATAAAGCAGCATTCCTGGGTCTGAATTTTGCCACTCCTGTCTATTCTGTGGATAATTTTCCAGGAATCTTATTCTGGGAACAAAAGTGTAACAAGCAATTCATTATTCTGCAGATTAAATGTTATGAAGGATAAAATGTGAATGTGTATTACCTGAGAACCAAGAAGTGTAAGGCTTGGATGAAAACTTGCTAGAACCGGTCTCATTGGATTGTTGTGAGCGCTTGTTTCAGCCAGAGGACCTGTCAGCCGAGGTAAAACAGGTCCAAAATTTGGCAAAAAATGATAAAATCAAGAAAATTTGGTTCAAATTCAGAAATGCATCACTTTTGGCTTTTGATTAATTTCCAAATTTGAATGTAACTAAGCTCTCTCAGCGTGGTACTGGAAGCCAACAGTTATTAATTTTTAATAAACAATAACATGAATATTAATTTAAAAATTACCAAAGGTAATTCATTTTGATGTTGCATTTCAGATATTTATTTTCAAGAACCACTAAAAAATGTAAACATCAGCATAAATGAGAAAGATAGCCTACAACTGAATGGTCACTTGAGGTGCAAGCAAAAAAAAGAAATACAGTATGGTGTTAATAATAGAATTAAAAATATGAAACACTCCAGTCTGATTCAGTATTAGTACCAGTCAAAGAACTGGAAGAGCCAAATCACGAGAATAGAGAAATAGGATTCTTCTTGCAATTCAGTTACTGGATTTAGTATCAAAATCTAACCTGTGTAAAACTTAAAATCCTGAACAGCAACATCAAGCCTGAACAGTGGTACAAGTTGTTCTGGTGAACGAGCATCATGTTCAGCCTCAGGGATTTGGCTTTTAACAGAAAGCAGTGACCAGATACTCAGAACTCCCTGAAAAGTACATAAAAAGAAGCAATTAAAAGCATTCTCCAGTTTTCTCAGTCTCTGATTTCAGAGACAAAAACTCAGCGATGAACAAGAGCAAATTTTCAAGCTCAAATGCCATTGCTGACCCACATAACACGCTTCGGATTCTGTTCACCGATAAGTCATGAATAACAAATTGCTGAAGTAAATAAAAGATTCAATCACAGCACTTCTATATATCACCATTTTCAGAAGGGCAATGAGCTGCGAGCTTCTGTTAGAACATTTACTATTCTTCCGTCATAGGTGCTTCAAAACTTCCAGAATTTCATACAATAAAATCTTTAAATTATTATATTTGTTTGCTAAAAATTGCACTTGTCCTCCTTCATTGTAACTTGGGTATATCATTCAGAACATTCTTTTCTTAGTATGGTTGTTTTCATAACGATCAGCTTTAAAGAGTCAAGACTCCATGTGATGTCAATGACTTGGCCCTCCTCCAATCCAAGTCTAACTCTGATAAATGAAAATTTTTATAACTAGAGAAGATTAGGAAACGTGATTCACAACATGCTAACGTGGTACAGAACAATAGCAAGATACATACAAGACCTGACCAGTAATTATATGACGAAACAAGGTCAGTTGTCTGTCAATCAACTACCAAACTAAATGTGCTAAAGCAGACTTGGAACATACTGTAACTGCCAGTAATGCAAAGTTAAATTATATAACACTGTGCATTAAATATTCAAAAACAAAACCCAAACAAACTTTATCAGTGATAGTGATCAGCTTTAAAGAGTCAAGACTCCATGTGATGTCAATGACTTGGCCCTCCTCCAATCCAAGTCTAACTCTGATTGGTTGTGGAGGAGTTAGGCTGAAGTCAATAACGAACAAATTTCCTATAATAAAATATCAATGGATCTATGTAAAGGCTGACTGAGATTTGGTTTTAGCTGTGACACAAAAACCAACAGCATTAGAATAGGCCAAACTTTGGTTTTGACCAAATGCAATTTCAGGTTTGGACCTAACTGCGGCTGCTGCCACTAAAAAACAGTAATAGAACAATTTTACTGGTTTTAATTAGTGCTTATAAGTGGGCATCAACTACAAACATCCAGCAACGTAAGAAACTTATCACACTCACATGGCTAGAACTAACGCATTAATTCTATCCCAGCAATTATGTTATAATGGTTTGATACTTATGTGTTACTGAATTTTCCTGCAACAGAATAAATCAAATAGGTTTACATTATGATTTCCATTATGGCAAAACATACACCAGTTTCAGCTCTGATTCGTTTGTAGCTAAGATTACCTCAGAGTTGACTTTGTTTGGCCAAAACAAAGCCAAAAGTTGCAGGTTCAGCTCCTGAATCCTGACCATTTGGTCACATTATGCCTTGTGCATAATGGTAGCGTCATTATAGAGGTCATCAGATTAGATTTCACATGTGTTACAACACACGACATGGGATTATCAGTGCAATGGAGGGCACTGCTTTAAACTGAAATGTTTCAACATATACCCAAAGGGTAACCGTAGCCAAACAGTTTCTTAAAACGTGCTTCATATTCACCTACAAATCTAGATGCACAAGTAAACATACCGAGTGTAGTTCCCACGGCCATGTAGCGTCCATTGAAAGATGCTTTTGCTGCAGTGATTCCAGGGCATTTTTCTGTCAGTGGCAATGTCAAACTATTAGGCAACATGCTCTGCACAAAACATAAATCAACGTCCATACTCAGGCACTCTATAAAGGAACATACAAGACCAGTATTTCAACACAGTGGTATTGTTAGGTTAGCGTAATGGACGGTTCGTCTTCTTCTTCTCTTTCTTATTTGATGGACTACCATTAGTTCATGAAAGCGTTGATTCAAATCAACTATCCTAGCGATACACAGATCACAATTCTTACATTCCAGTATTCTGCCTCCCTCTGGCGGTAGGCATCCATTTTCTGTTTCCACGATTGCTCTGCATCTGATCTGTAGGCTGTTGCCATAGATTTTGAATCAATTAGATCGGATGGGACCAGAAGATCAAAGTCTATAACTCTTACATCATCTGCAGCAGACATTCTGAAAGAAAACAACGTTTAGCACAAATTCTTACAAAGCAGTTAACAATTTCTTAAACCATGAGATCAGTTTTCTCAAACTTACTGCTGAACCTGAACCAAATTATGAAGCTCCAGTACATAGTCTTAATCTAATAAACCTACACATTGAAAACAGTTTACCATAACTACAAAAAAAATCTTAAACTTTGTTCAAACAAGGTTTTCTTAACTTTAGCTTTTGAAAGATTTGTAAAATCATAAGATATGTAAACTAGAATGGTGTTTACTATTACAATTCTCACCTATTAACTCATATTTCTTTTTGTTTCTGTCAAATTCCAGACACTACCACTCTGTATTGTCACTTAAAAATTGGTTTCAAGCAAAAATCTTGCATCCAATATCCCTTCTCTTTTTATTTTTGTGTTTCACTCATTACTCAGTATCTATTCCATCGTTTCAGTGGATGGGGCTGTATTTCTCTAGATATACATTCCTTAAGAGCATCTAAAGCATTTCTGAGACTTAAGTCTTTAAGAATGCCCTAAAGAAATACAACCCCATCCACTGAAAGTTCCTTTAAATAAGGTTATTCTTCCGATGAATAGCCAGAAGGTAATCTGCAACGGAATGAACCTGTCATCGGAGAGTTGTCTCCAGGGATGGAGCTGGAGATGTTGACTATGACCCCATAACCCAGATCTGCAAAATCAACAAAAAAGTTATTTAAATTGGTCACAAAAAGAGCAAACTCAGAGAAGAAAGACAAAGAAAAGTGTTTTGAACAAAATGTAATATGTAACATATGCCAAAAAATTAAAGCAAAATAATTTACTATAAAAACAGAAACAAGAGCTGATGCTAGAACTACATATTATCTGTAAAATAATGGCAGATATAGAATATGGAATGCAGAAGAATTGATAAGAACAAGAGGGCTAAAAAATGAAGTTCTACACAAATATTTCTCCTATATCATAGAAAAACACATAGGAAGCATTACTTATTGAGAAGGCCAAGTTATACCTAGAAGTTTGCTTCTGATTAGTCAAGGGATTTTGATAAGCTAATCAACAACCCGAATTCCAAAAACACAACTGTCTTACATTTATCACATTTTCTCCACTCTGGACTAAATTTATTTATTTATTTATTTTATACAGAACACTTATGTAGCGCCCCTTCAAGAAAACTACTCAGAAGCGCTCCCAAACCAACCTTGGTGAAAGAGAACAAATCTATATTTGTTTACAATGTCACAGCCCTTAAAAGTACCATACATGAAACAGATTAAAATGATAATTTTTAAAAAGCTTTGCATATATGAATTAACCTGTGCTTAGTCCTGTTCTTTTTTAGGTCGTTGAATTGTGTTGGAAGATTTTTTACAAGTGTGTCATAAGAGGAAGGCGTTGTCACTTCACAGCCTATCAGGCTTGCTTTCTGTAAACCACAGCAATTGAAAACACATACAACATAAACACATATGTAATATATATCTTAGGTGTATTTATATATATATCTAAGTATATATATTTTAAGTTGTTTATATATACCTAAGAAATTAAGAAATTCTCTCCCACGTTTACAAAAGTTTGCTAGATTCCTCATCAAACCTGACCCTCCTCCCCCTTCTCCTCCCCTTCCTTCTCATCCTTTTCAGTTCACTGGACTGGATGAACTGCTGTTTCACTTTGATATGATCATCAAATTCTCATCTACCTTCTCACAAAACCATAGCTCCAGTAAGTTAAATTAACACAGGTAAGGTCTGTGGTGCTTCTTACAAGTACCAGAAGTGCTTCTGTTACTGATAAAACGTCGATCATTATGCCAATTCCGAATAAGTTTGGCAGGCAAAACACGAGTTCAAGCAGAGACACAAGAGAAAAAAGTTAAGACAAGACAAAAGAATTCCACAGGTAACTGGTGACACTGAAAATGGCCACAAGTTCCAACTTTTGAATAAAATACCACTACCATTATACAGGAAACCAATAAGTACCCAGGTAAGAAAGCAGCACCAAGGTAACTGGACCATAAGCCGATACTAATGCAGAACTTATCTGATGTGATAACAAACAGTGACAACAGCAACTAAAATCTGGGCAACTTTTTCATATATGAGCTTTAAAGCAACATCTCAGCTTCATGTAAAATGCTACGATTTAAACTTTTAAGGCGGACATATAGGGCAAACACATCAACAACATGCCACCACTACCACCCCACTGTATATGAAAGATGGGCAATTTGTTTACACATTTAATTAATTACCTGAAATATTTGCAAAAAACCTGATTCCATTCGATCGCTGATAATTTTTTGCAATTCAAGCACCTCTGCACAAACACTTCGACAGAGTTTTTGAGTTTCCTGTAACCAAAATGAAACATAAGAATAATTTAATAACTTATTTTTTTCATAAACTAAAATATTTTCTCCTCCTCTGAATTCATTTTTCCCTTAGATTATGCTAAACTGCCAAGCAGAAAACTTCATCATAATTTTTTATAATCCCTACTTCATCAGAAAAACTCATCTGCAGCTCTGAAACAAAAGAACGGAAAGTTCCTCCCTCTTGAAATGCACGTCAATTCACTAGAACACTGAAAACTGCCTAAAAATGAGGCTGTGCTGTAATGACTTTTACCCCTAAAGCTGAACTAAATCTTGAATCCATGCATCAGACCAAGTTATGTCAGAATTCTTGTTGTAGTGGAGCAAGTTATAAGGTGTTTGTGGTGTACGTAAAAAATTAAAACAAGATCTAAAGCTTAATTATCAATACAAAAAAACAAAATCTCCATCTTACCTCTAATGTGATTTCCTCAACAATCAGCTGAAGTACTTTCGAATTAGGTGGCATTTGTTGCACAAGTCTACCCCTGGTCTGCAGAATTCTTTTAGTTTAAAAAAAAATAACAAATTAGACACAAAAATCATTATGAACGTTCATTCATGATCCAATCTTTGCTTCAGAACTAGCTGTTTCAGCATGCTTACCCTCCTAGCCTTCCTCTCTGCACTGTTTCCCTGATCCATCAGAAATGAGTGGTTTTGCAACAAGTTTTGAGGCATTATTGTATTCCTATTACGAACTACTGTAGCTCTCACTGCATTAATGCAGGTACAATGGTGTCATAGAAGCCACTACATCAGTTACCAGTAGTACTTATAGCAATCGTACATCTGACAAATGAAAATTGATCAACAATCAAAAGTTTAGGCAAAGTCAAACTGAGACAGAAGAACTCTGAGTAATTTGAAATTCATCTAGAAATTAGGATGTATCTATAAGAGTTTAAACTAAATGCAAACAGGAAAATCATCATGCATCAACCGAAAACAATTACTATTATCATACAATACAACATAATAGCATATTTCTGGTGTGCCACTCACACTTATAGTGACCAACAGCTCATCACAAAGTCAGACAGTAAGTTAATCCAAGAAAGGGCGTCTTAAGCCCGTGCTTGAACACTCATCATTATCTTCATTTTCATAACCTTTAAAGGTGCTATAAAATGCATACCTGACAGATCAAAATCAGACAAGACTTAAGGTATGTATTTATATAAGCAAGTAATCTGCATCAAGCTGTCATCCATCAGTTAGAAAGTTCAATGCGAAGGGGGTTAACCAATCCACAAACAAGTCTATCCTCAAATCATTTAAACCATTTCAAAACTTAATCTGTCTGAATACCATACATCCAGTTAGTCAGCTAATCCATTCATCAATCCATATAAATGGCTAAACTGTGATTCACCAATAAACCAAATTCAAAATTAACTTACGGAGAAGCACGACGCTGAGGATACAGCACAGTAACAATTTCAAGAACACCATTCACTAATTCCTCCACCAACGGTCTCACCTAATTCAACATAATTTCACATAAATAACTGAAGAATAAATCACACACAACAAATAAACTAAGCTTCTCAATTCGCAAGAAAATTTAACAAAACTGCACTGAGGGCGGGATTCACAGCTAGCTGGAAAACCATCAGCCTCTCATCTCTACATTATTATTATTTTTTATTAAGCACCACTATCTAATGACTAAGCAACAGTCAACAATGCTGAGCCACTGTGAGTGAAAGACTTGCTTAAGGTCCCTACATAGTAACCGTATCAGAGGAGGCTCGAACCCATACTCTCCACATTACAGGCCAAGCGCTCTCACCAGTCAGCCACCGTGCCTCATACATCTGGCATTAAGCAAATGGAAAATCTGTTGTAAAGCCAGGCACTCCTTAAATGCAATCAAATAAAAGTAGGCTTTGCAGTTATCAGATTCCAGTACCAGTAGCTCTAAAGCAACAACAGTAGCCAATCTGAAGCCTGCACAGTTGAATGAGTAATGTAACAAAAAGCATGATCTATTTTACTATAACCTATTTATTTTCAAAGAAATAAGTTGATGTTACTCCAGTTCTTCTTGTTAACTGGTTGTTCCTTATGGAGGCTATTCCATTATGACAATGCAACATCAAGTCTTTTCTGGAATAGCCTCCCTTTAGACTGGCTTGTCCTTCTGGCTAGGGACGGTACATGTATGTAACTTTTACCAACACTTGAAAACTGTTCTCTTACTATGGGGCTGGGATGGGAGCACCTCTGAGTAGAAATCTTGAAAGGAAGCTATATAAATGCTCTGAATGAAGAAATGAATGAAAGACTGAATGAATGAATGACTGATGAACCTGCTTTATACTGGTCCTTCTAGGTCAGTTATCACAAAATACTAAATATTATTTCTCTATGTTACACTACTTCTATTATATTATACAGACTTTGATGTAACATCAAATATCAACATAAGAGATGAATTAGCAAATCATTTACATAATAAATGTTAGTGTCTTTTACACATAAAACAGTGTTCATATTTTTGCAAACAGTGAAACCCTACCACAAAATAATCCATCATCTGCCAAGGTTGATAAGATTGTGGGCCCCATTCACCACAGTAAGGTTTGTTTCGCTTACGATGCTCTTGCTTCAATTCTTGCCTTCATTCAAAATCAAACAAATGATTTAGGGCACATTTCATTTATGCATGTTATGTCCTGAAGCCAACAAGTTTCGACCATATTGAATGTTTAAATTACTTCTGTAAATTTTGAATAAGACCACTAAAAGGATTCATGTCTAAAAATTCTTTCAGCTATCTAATGGAAAATTTAATCCTCCTGTAATTCAAGATTCTGATTCTGAGACATGGACTATTGGAAAGGCAGAAACTGAGAAACTAAACGCATTTGAAATGCGGATATGGAGAAGACTGGCCAAAATCAGCTGGAAGGATTATAAAACCAATGAGGAGGTGTTGCACTTGGTACATGAAGAAATTACACACACACTGCGTGGAAATTCTCTCCTGAGGACAGTGACTGAAGGAAGAATTAAAGGAAACAAGGTTCCAGGAAGACCAAGAAATATGCTGTTGGACTGGATGATGGAAAAAGAAAGAAGATGGGGCTAAAAAGAAGTTAAAGAAAGGGTAAAGAACAGAGAAAAGTGGCGTCGTTGGACTCTTGGACTTGCCTAAAGGCAGAACACTGAAGAAGAAGAAGAAGTAATTCAAGAAGCAACAACACTCAATCAGAGTGAACACCATCCTATTCCAAAGATTTCCCGAGCGACTGGTAGCTGACAGAACATGTCATACTCACTTGAGCCGGTTAAGCCTCGCTGTTGACGCAGGAAGAGTGTTGCGTACAGAGGCTATGAATGCATTAACATCGTGGTCATTTCGTGATGAAGCTGATCTCAAACTATCCACCTTTTGGGAAAGACTTGAAACATTCCTTGAGCCTTCTATTGCCAAAATGCTGATTCTTTCTGAAACCAAAGCATCATCATCACCATTATCGCCACTGTCACCACCACTCACCACCACCACCAACATCGTCGTCGTCATCATCATCATCATCGTCATCGTCCTCATCATCATCATCATCAACAACAAACATATAACACTAAAAACAACATGTCCATGAGGGAAGAGTATGCCAAACATTCTTTTATCATCAGCATTAGATTCGTCCAATAAGTGGTTCGCTTACAGCTCAAGCTGCTATGACCCTGATGCACTCACTCATATATATCTGGGTTGAATAAGCCAACACAATTTATGCAGGGCTAACTCTTTCCCACCCACATCAACTAACTGCAGTCTATCTTAAACACTACTACCCAGCTCATTAGGTATATATCTAGCTCTGAGCTTATACCAAGCTTCATGTGGGAGGAACTGCAATGAGCTTAAGCTCTTAATGCTCATTCAAAATTGCCTGAAGGGCTGTCTTCCATCTTATCGCAAGGAGTCATGTGTCTCAGTCTTGCCCATTCCTGGCCATAGGTCCTTTTGCTCTGCTGCACAGGGTGATCTCGTCATACCCCTGGTTGAACTGAGCATAGAAACTTCACTGTGGTTGGTCCAACTTTCCACAATAGGCTGCCTAGCACTCTAAAACACAAGATCCTTAATCAGTCTTTACTGCTATACCATAAGCACTTGAAAATCATTTGAGTTTCTCTTTAAGAGGCACTATATAAATCTTTGATTACAATTACAATTACAACAACAATAATAAGACAATAAAAGTATGAACTCTGTAAATCTGCACTTATTGCTAATGTTTCTAAAGGTCATATGATACCAGATGGGGAGATGGGTGGCACAATGGCTGGGAAACGACTGCTCTTGTATGGATTCATTTCTCCTGTTAGATCAGACTTCTTCTTTTCCAGTTCTCTGTATCAAAATAAAATCACAGTTGATCAGCCAACAAGATGTTGATATTATCAAACACAGTGATTAGAATATCTTTCTCCATGAAGCCTAGTAAACACTCATGTGCAGCCTATCAAATTGCGGGAAATAATTCAAACTCAGTTAAATATAACAGACATAGTTAATTATGGCAAATGCGTATATGTACTAGGGAATAAATTTTTATTGTTCTTGTCTTGTGAACCAACAGTTATGGATTCAAACCTGCTGAAATGAACATCAATAACCTAGGGCTATGGGAAAGCTGTGTATGCACAGCTGCCTCAGTCAATAAAACTCAGTTTGACCAAAGTAGGAAAGTTGGTGGATGGAACAGTATGTACGTGTGTATCAAGACACTCAGTACTGCACCTTTTAAGCACCTCACAAAAGTGCTGCACATATAGCTATGCAACTGATTTACACAAGGACGTTTTAAAGCAGTTTCAAAATGTATGATGAACAGAGTCAAATGCTACAAGTGCCACAACAACCTGACATCCTATGAGAAAACTCTGATCTGTTCATTACTGGCTCAGGTTTAAAGCAAAGAATGAATAGCATGTTTTTCTAAATTACTTAGGATAATTCAATATTAAAATAAATGACAAATAAATTAGTCATATAAATACACTGAAAATACATAAAGAAAATATCGAAATATATACAAATTAAGAAAATGATAGCATGTTAGGCAGCAGTACGGAAAAAAGAAAAATTCAAATAACTGAAAATGCAGTCACCTAAAACTAGTCACAAATTCTGCATTTTTCTTGTTGTATTCTTTGTTTCTCTCATCCATGACCTTCTCCAAACTCTGAGTCAAATAAGCAACAGCTAGTCATCAAATTGATTCATCTCTAAGACTACCCTAGTACTCTAGAATAAAACAAGTTTAGTTAAGCAGTTAGTATGTTAGTTATCTAGATAATTAATATTGGCCTTTTAAGTACCTCACAAAAGTGCTTTCTTTGCTACCCTAAATTAATTAATATCTTAGGAGTTTAAAAAGAGATTACTAGTAGTATATTTGACTATGCTTCAGATTTTACAGCTTCTTTTGAAGTATTGTAGATTTAACTAACTTCTTCACTTTACTAAAGCTGAAAATAAAAAAGGGTCATTGAAGCTGGTTTTTAAGGCACAAGCTGTACTGAAAAAACTGCATATACCAAGTTTAAGTGCAGACATAAGTAAGTAAGTAAGACATAAGTAAGACATTTGTTAACACGCCACGAGTCCATCGGCTGAGCGAGGAATCGCATCCACATCGGGTATAACCCTCCTTCCCCCTTATTTGCATTTGTCTGCATTTGAGTTGTTTCCCTCCCTTTTTTTATAAGTCATTTATGTATGACCCCCAAAGATTGCAGCAAGTTCTTTTTTCATCAAACTGAAAGATATCTTTTCTCTTAAATAAAGTGATCACTTAGTAAGTTTTGGTGCAACTTTCTTCTACACTGAGATAAAGTTTGTAGAACTAACTATTCTCAGACACACACACACACTCCAAAATACTGGACACCAAAGAATTATGCTGAAGAAACCTATTTTCAATTAACAGCTTTAAAAGCATGAAGAGTAAAATGAAACTAACCATCCATTCTGTTTTGGCCTGTTGCTCAAAACTTTTTTCGTTTCTAAGATCATGCTTTCTACCAAACAGAATCAAAACAATAGAGAAATTTATAGCAGTTTTAGACTGGGATCCAAGTGTAATCCTCAACTAAGGAAAGTGATATAATGGCATGTGATATGATATTCTGTTACATGCATTACTAGTACCACACAGTCACACAATAGTATCCTATCCTGACACCCCTTCTTCCTCTTATCTCTCTCTCCTCTCCAACCCCAAACACCACACCCATAGCTGCCACACTGTCTCTCTGTCTGATTTTTGGATCTTGACCTGGAACCGAACTATTTTTCCTATCGATTTTCTTTTGACTGAGCGCCTGTGAATAAGTTGGTCCCTGCGACATGGCTTTCGTTGGGCGCTGTAGAATTCTCGGAATTATGATTACGATAGTAGAACAATCTGCATGTCCTTCTAGCCAAGGATGTCACATGCACCTCTCACCAACTCTAGAAAACTTCTATTTCACTAGGGCTAGGCTCTGAGTTCCCCTGGTTACATATCTTGGAGGGTAGCTGTGTAAATGCCCTGAATGAATGAATGAATGAAGGAACGAATGAATGAATCCCAATTACAGTAAGACTAGCCTTAAGCCTTGCTCACCTATGATCATTGCTGGTTCTGTGTTGAAGCCCCTGTAATTTCTGAACAAGCTGATAAGCTTTCTGATGTTGATTAAGTGCCAAAAGTAAAGGATCCATATCAGTTAACATGTAATGTACATGAATGTTCAAAGTAAGCCCATGGAAGACTATGCTTATAAATCACACTACAAACTCCATTTGTGGAAACATTTATTTCAAATCTGCAAATATGAAAAGACACATTCACATTAAAACATCAGAATATCTAAGCAAATACCAACTCTTTAGTTATCAAGCAAAAAGAGAAAACTAAAAACTTAGAATATGTTCATCAGCACCAGTATACTATAATAAGGTAATGGTTAATTTGTCCGGCAGATCTATCAATTATACCCGTAATACATAAGAACTATATACAAGTTTTGTAATTAATTGTATGTTTCATATCTGTCTTGAGCAGACATTAAGTCAATTATTGGTGACTACAGCACAAGTGGTGAACGTACTGAATCTGCTCAAGACTTAGCATATACTGGGAGTACGTTCTAGCTGTATTCAGGGTGGACATCGGAATACACCGGACAGCAGTACACCTTAAACACCCGTTGTGAATAGACTTACAAATAACTAAAACAGCTTGACCAATGGTTTGATTGCTTTTCCAAAACATCTACACAATACCACTGGGCAATTTCAACAAGTTTCTTCGACACACAGTGATTTTTCATTACAAAAAAATTCCGACAGCAACTTGCATTATTATACAAACTATAATAATTATTCTTGCATGAAATTAGCAAATCAAGATTATTGGTCTCGCCACGCTGTTTGTGTGCCATTATACTTCATCGAGTTTTCTGATAATCTCGGTTGTATAGATACGCTATACAAATCTCTTCGCAGTTGGATTACGGATGTCATAGCAACCAGTTTACAAACCTTACAAAGTTTACATTTCAGTCATCCAAAAAGAAACCAAGAGTAATGGTCAAATTTAATTTTAAAATTCATATTGCGTATAAATTAGAGTGCATAAATCCATTCAGCTGCTTACAAATTCACCTCCATCATTCACTACATTAACAAGTTTTCCGCCATTTGTAAACAAACTCCAAAATCCGAAAAACAAAAACAAGATTCAAATTGGTCTGTACTAGGTTCCATAGCTATAATTACTCGCACGCACGTGCTTTTGAGACACGGTGTTGCAGCGTTGATTTTAAACATGTTAAATTGTAACTAACAACTTCTGTGAAAACAAATATCCCATATCCTTCCTCTTCCCCTCATCTCTCTTCTCGCTTCAATTTCAAACAGCATTCACCGTAGCCGTCCGACTGTCTGAGTGCCTGACTCCTGGATCTTGACCCTTTTGCCTATCGATTTTGTTTTGACTGAGCGCCTGTGAATAAGCTGGTTCCCGCGACTTAGCTTTTGTTGAGCGATGTAGAAATCTCGAGATTACGATTACGATCCCAAAAATGAGACGTAGGGAAGGCGCTCATTTCCCTTTCTTCAGGCCCTTAAGCCGGCAATGGACGAATCTCAAGGTACTGGATACGGGGCCATGGCATCGCAGGACTAGCCGTGTCAGTTAATCGTAATCTCAAAATTTCTATAGCGCCCAACGAATAAGTCGCTTATTCACAGGCGCTCAGACAGAACAAAATCGATAGGCAACAGTTCGGTTCCAGGTCAAGATCCATGAGTCAGGCAGGCAGACAGAGGGACTTATTGCATAGGCTGGATGGTGTTTGAAATTGAAGTGAGAGATAAGGGGAAGAGAAAGAAGCAGGATAAGATTTACTTCCCACCTGACGCCGGTATCAAATTGCACTGCTTCGTGGAGGCACAGCTTGCACAAACAACCTGCTCAGAGTCTTTATTAAATCACATTTATTAAATCGCACTATTTAACGACTAAGCATCACCTGATAGCACTGAGAAGCAAAACAACTTGGCTCAGTCCACTTTTGACTCAACTGCATTTTTTCATGATGGAACCCTTGCCAAAACCGCCATTGAATAGTTCGTCAAAGTACGGGGGACCATGGCCGGATTGCCTCTGTATCCACCATTCGTTAAGAATTAGTGACACAATTCAAGATTTTAAAGTTTAATTTATAAAAAAATTATTGTTAACAGCTGCCAATGAATTCACTGCTGCCAAAGACAAGTTTACATAAACTACAGGATTATAAATTATTCACTTTAAATATAGTGCTTTGAAAATAAGTGGGCAACAACTTTAAAACAAGTACAAACACTAGTGACAAGGGCATTATTGAATGCATTGGTTCTTCATATATTTGCTTATACCGTATCTTAACTGACAAAATACTTTGGGTTTAAAACTGCTTTCAACCATTTTAGTCACATTTATTGCATTCACATTTGGCCTATATCTGGCAACCAGTTGTACCAGTGGCACTATTCAGGCCACCATTAGTCCCAATGAACATCTGGAAGAAAGTAAATTCTTTCTCAGAACAAACAATCAGAACAAAATGGTCAGTTTTCATGAACTCTGCATTTTGATCTTTTACATTTTTTATTTACACTGATTACTACTTGTAGACCAATCTGCAACAGTAACACATAAAGCAGGGAAGTACAGCTGTGTTATTTCTTAAATCTTTATGCATATATAATTACAAACCACGCATGCAGTTATAACATTTTACAATGGTCTAAAATATAGTGAAGCAGTAATAAAAATTGTTGATGCCCTAATCATTGTCTATTTACAGAGGCAGCAACATTTTGGTGTTTTCTAAATTACACGATAAAGATATAAAGAAAATGCATTGTAAATTCTTTCTGTCAAAGAATGAGATTCACAGTTTATGCTTGATCTACAATTTCTTGACGCTTCTTCTCTACACAGAATTTGATCAGCAGCTGGAAGGTCCTCTCCACTGAAATGAGGCCAGAAGTGGTCAATAATTTCAAACTTCAGTAAGTCCTGAAAGCACTGTACTTCATAATGAAGAGATCCTGGACTGATTAACAGAAGTACGCCATCTCCCGATGAAGTTTTAAATGAACTCAAAAATTCAAACAGTCTTTCCCTTGATGCACCTGCCAAATCATGCGTCTGATATCCAGGTTCTGGGTGAACATGATTCTTAGGAGACAGAAAAAGATGTCGAGGTGGCATATATGTTCGCCAGAAAACAACATTAGTCTTCTGATGAGGTGTCGCTCCAATGGAATCGCGGTGTATTCTACTTATCGCTCGTATGACACCCCCTTGATGGACAAATCCAAAGAATACCAAACCAAAGAGATTGAAAATAATCCATAGAACCTTCAAATATTTCTTTGACCTGCTCCCAAAGACTTCAGCTGCACCTAGAACAGCTAATGGAGAGAGAAGTGGAATAAGAAACCTTGGCTCCTGGTGGGGAAAAACAGACAGAACAAGCAGAGGAACAATGTATGAAAGAAGGACTACAAATGCCACTGAATTAACTGCTGACATTCCATTCCTAAACACAGCAACCACCGACCGAATGAGGTCTTTACCAGCGAAAATACCCAAAACACAAAACAGCATCTGAACATTGACAACCAAGTGCAAATACACCGGATGTAATCCATGACTAGCAAGGTTGTTGAACTGCGTGTTATACAAGAAGAAATTTAAAGGGGTCACTGTTAGATTTTTAGATATAAATTCAGAAAATCCCACATCTTGAAGAGTGGATGCAATTTCTCCAGGCACTGGTAACAAGTGACCAAAGTAAATGGAATCACAAATCACAAAGAAAGCCATGAAAAAAACTGCAGAGATAAGGGAACCAACAGCCTTCCACAGAACTTTATCAAGATACAGTGATCTGTCTTTGGTATAACCCACAAAAAGCCAGTACACATAGGGCACGGCAGCATAAGCGGCAAATGTTGGTCGATTGAATAAACCCAGTACAATCACCAGAGCAATCCTAATCATAGAACCTCTCACCATTAACGAGTCTTGCCGATTTTTCGAATGCTGGCCCTTCCTGTCAGCTATTCCTTGGACATAGGAATCTTGCGGAGATTTCAAGGTTAATGTCTCAAGAAGAAGTGCTGCAAACAGGACTCCTTCCAATGAATTGGAAAATGTTCGGGTGTAATAAACAAGAGTCACATAGGAAGAGGCAACTAAGGCCATTCCAGCTTTTCCATTCCAGCCGAGCACCTCCAGAACCCGGAAGACACAAAGATCAATCAGAAAACTGAAGAACAACATAAGAAGTCGGGGCATGACAAGGACAGTATAAGGGTTAATGATGTTAGTAAATCCAGTGCTTCCAAGACACCGAAGAAGCATCATTGCTGGACCAGATACCAAATAAACAGGTACAATACTTCGAATAGGAAAAGAGGAATTGAACTCCCACGTGCGAAGTGACTCTACCTCAAGCATGTCACCTGAAAGGAAAAATACAGACTAGCGATTAGAAATTTCTAAACATTAACGAAAACCTCAGCACTGAATAAAATGCCATTCCAGTTCATAATGAGTATGCTTTCATGCTTAACCTTTTCAACAAACATGGACAATATCTCATTCCAGGTTGCTATTCCTAAATGTGAAATAAATTAGTCACTGCATATTAAGTTAAACTGCTTCATAAAATAGCATGAATAAATAAGGCATGTACAGTAACTGGATATAAACTGGCATATCAGTCATAACTGAAACCCAAGCCACAACTACTGAGTATCTATCACCCATATTGGTACACACTCCAGTTCCACCTATTTGCTCTTGCCACTAGTACAGTAAAGTCACAGCTTATTCCTTAACTCTACCTTCAGTGCAAAAATTGAAATTGTTCAGGGTTAAAAGTGTAATATTTTTGGATTGCTGCTACTTGTGCAGTCATGCTTACAATTCAAGCAAGAGAACCTGTAAACTCTGGGATCACACATCTGAAGACTTTCCACAGAGGTATGTAAAGCAGGTGTGTGTTACCTTTAACTTTGTTTTAGCTCTGCTCAACCAAAAACTGCAATTATGAAATTATAACAGGAATAAACAAAAAAAGTAGTAAAGACATTAGCTTATAATATCTAGAAGACTTTTCACACTTAATTCTGTATGTAAGTTCATAACAGGAAAGCATTTAAACCTGCAGCAATTTCCACAGACTGAAAAAATTCATCCGGATGTATGTAGCCAGACTGAGGCAGAAGCGTTAGCATAACACGAAGAAATGCCAAGAGACACCACCAGACAACCAGAGCCATGACTAAAACAGCCACAGTGCAACATTAGGCAACACTTTAAAAATAAGTGTTGCATAATACAAAAGATAGGAATTTTAAATATAAGCAACAGTTCCTTACGTTTGATTTGCTTCATTTTCTTGTTTAACTTTTGGATCCACATTCTCCAGGATTTGTCACTATTTATTATTATCCTTCACTGCTATAAGCCCAAAACCTTAAAATGGGGCGGCTGACTTCTGACCTACAGCCCAGGACGCCAACGATTTCAGAATGTATCTTTTGAAAATTTCTATTGAAAATTTGAACTTTTAAAGTGTGATTTATAAGTAAACCACTGGTGTTTGCCAGAGAATTAATCCCAACATCCCTGCATCAACTTTTTAACAAAAGGCTGGACTGAATGACTTTTAAGCATTACTAAACACCATTACACTGTAATCACACACATATATATATGTGTGTGTGTGATTTATATTCCGTCATCAAGATGCGAGGCCAGGCTAAAAACTGCAGTCTAAGTAAAACAAACTTCTAGGAATTAACAACCGAATAGCACACCTCAAATGTGTATCAGATACTGGCGCTATAAGAGATTGGATTAAACTATGGAAACCACACAGCCATAGACAAACGCCACAACAGTCGCGTTCTCATCCATATGCATCTGCAAAATAATACTTCCCCTTTACGTTAGTTCTACTTTACTACAAACGTTTACTAGAAGTTATTCATATTTTTAAAATTTTATCGGATCAATCCTCAGGCAAATGTTTGGTTACATCGTTTAAGCTTCCCGCTAGGTGTCACCAGGTTAAAACACGGAGAACCAAAGAATTGCACTATGCATTTTGTAAGCGCCACCATCAAATATTTCAAACTTTGATTTCATGGTTCTTGCTTGCATTGTAATGGCCTTCCTGATCTCATTTTAAATACATTAAATTTCTTTTCTTAGATTACATCGTCCTGTCACACTCTTTATGAAACTTAAATTGCTTAAACTGAAACTGCATGTAATGTCAGTCTGTGACAGGAAGTTATCTTTTTTCTGCGCATGGGCGCAGAGGTAGTGTTGAGTATCGGAAATACGGAGATACGTAGTAGCTGCGTGTATTTTGGTTTACTTATTCAGAATTGCAGTTTTATAATGGCTTCGTCGTCAACTTCTTCCGAGCCACCAAAAATGTAATTTACACTGTTCCTTGGAGTTAAATTTCGAAGTTTTCTTATTGTCGTCGTAGCTGGTTTTAGCAGAAAAAGGCAACTAACAATGTTTGACTCATTCCCGTCGGCTGTGTTAGATGCGGAAAATGGGTTAAACCCAGTTAATATCAGCAGCCTCACCAACCCAGTCGCATAATAGCGTAAATTCACACAGATTGCTTTCTTAGAACCTACGGTAATATGTTCTGTTTTTCAATAACCTATAACTCTGCATTTCGGCAAAACAAACCTTGGTATAAACTTGCCGAATAGCTGATATCCGAATATGAATATCAAAACAACTTGACAGAGGTGCGAACGCACTCATTCTTGTAAAATATTAAACAACGCAACGACCCCGCTATACCCGATCGTCCACTTACCGCACTGCCCATCCTGAGTCACCAGTCATTCGAAGTTATTTAATCCACCAGAATTGCTCAAATTCTTTCTTCCAACCCGCCTGACATCCATCACCAGTTACCTAAAAACCCCTCTATCACTGCTGAGGTTTACTATTCAAAACTGGTCCCACCTCATCAAGAACCTTATCTTGATAGTGCCAGTCTGGCGCCTTCCCATTTATCTTAACCTAAACACAACCCCTTCGCACTGTGGTCTTCCAGCAACTGGATCCTTTTCATATGATATCTCTGGACAAGCCCACTAACTTGATGCAACGCTTAGAACTCACTTCACATCGAGCAGACCTTGATAACATTGTATGTTAAAATGAAATGCCCAATGTTGGAAGAATTCATTTAAACAAAATGGTCTTGTTTAGTATGACATCACTGATTATGATTAGTTGACTGTTTGTTTATGCATTTTCAGGATAGTCACACTGAAAAAGTTAGTGTGCCCATACCATGACTGGGCCACTCTAGTTGAGGATCATCATGCAGGGGACATGATATGTCCCGAATGTGGTCTCGTTGTTGGTGATCGGTAAGTCTGTCAGTTTTCATGAAGTCTGCATTTCGATTTTTTACGTTTTTTATTACATTGATTGCTACTTGTACACCAATATGCAACAGTAAGACATAAAGCAGGGTAGTACTGCCATACAGTTATTGTGTTTATCCTTACCTTTTTTGGGTGTACTGGACCATCCTTGTGGAACAATCTTCCACTAAAAATTAGAACTTTACCACCACTAATAATAGCTCAAGAAACAGTTTCAGCTTATCTTAAGATGCACCTTTTTAGATATGTTAGATAGCCTTGTTTCACGCCTTTGAGAGATACTTTAAAGGTGCTATATAAGTGTTCAGATACACATTTGCATACGTAACTATGAATATGTGGTCTTGAGTTGTAAGATGTTTATCCAGAAGTGACTTGACTGCATGTAGTTTTCAGCTTATCTTAGTTTGCGTCTTTTGGATCTGTCAGGTAGCCGTTCTTCAGCATGTAAGTTTGAGCCCATTTGCTGTAAGGTGTACTGAATTTTGGAGTGCTTGCTTGCTTGGCAACCTGGTTTGATGCTTTGCTGCTGTTGTTCTGCTTTTGGTCTCAGAATTGTTGATGTCGGTTCTGAGTGGAGGACATTCAGCAATGAGAAAGATTCTAAGGACAATTGCCGTGTCGGTGCCTCAGAGGTAAGGAAACAGCTGGGAGCAGATGGGTTGGTTGGTTGGTTGGTTGGTGGGTGAGTGGAATAGGTGGACAAATGGGTAGATAAATGTAGTTGTAACTGTAATTGCAGATTGATATAGTTCAAGAAAAACTCATAAGAGGCACTCCCAATCTGACAGCACAAAACCACAATTGAACAAAATAGTCAAGTGCTTACAATTAACAATAAGTGAAAAACATTATGCGTTAATAATGGGATGCATAAATCTATGTGATTAACCCTTTGCCCGCCAGATATTTTTAGGCAAGATAAGGTTATCACTAATTTATTACACCTCTGGTTTACGGGGGGTTGGAGAATATTTTGGCTGAAGCAAAACGACAGCAACCCAACAGTCGCTGAACTTTTTCCTTCAGTTTATGCAGCTCAGCAATTAAAGGCCAGTCTTATGTGATACATCAGGATTTGGACCTTGAACGCACAGATGAATGATAAACGCATTGGAATCTGCAAGGATGTTGTCCCGTACAAGCGCTATTTTATTATTTGCAGGCATGGAAGGTCAGTATTAGTGCTTGATCATCCATTCCCTATGTAAACACAATGACAGAGTGAGAATGCATTAGATATTTTAAATATTTGTGTTATTATTTGTTTATCTGCAGAATCCTCTGCTTGATGGTGCAGATCTTTCTACGTGCATTTCTGCAGGAACAGGCTCAGCATCTTTTGATGAAAGTGGTCGACCAATTTATAACAGTCGTAGACAGGTGTGTTTATGACCTGTGATGCAATTTATTGTGCCATGTCTTACAGACTCTAATCCAAATTTACCTCATGTGGTACTATCTTAGGCCGTTTTGCCAATATTGTGTCGTTGAAGGTTAGTTATGCTTTGTTTGGGCTTGATTTTAAACCTATTATCTCAAGGTTGAGCTACATTTATCAGTTAACCCACTTTTGAGGAATAAAGTCAAAATGTTCCATTGGTTCTAACCTCAGCACAGGCTGAGCAGTACAGAATAGGTTAAATTTAAGTGTGAAATTGTGTAACTACCTTTTTTCCCCATTTTTCAATGTTTCATCTGAACACCCCTTAATTCTTTATCTGTTCTTTATACATCCTGTTTAACAATTTACTGGTCCTGCATCGAAACTTTATTGCAACATAACTATCCAAACTGGAAATTGGCAGAGCTTTTTAAGTTTAAACGATTCCATTCAATAACTGAATATATCTGATATTTTTTCTTGACTTCAGGTGAGCAGTTCAGACCGGGCTTTGTTGAGTGCATTCCAAGAAATCACTCAGATGTCTGACAGACTCAACTTACCCAGAATGATTATAGTAAGCGTATTACAACTTCATATTATGATAATGTTATTACATACCGTACATACTTGAGTATGTAGGGAGGAGACCCGACCGACGTATCCTTTGATCGTAGACTTGGAACCGACCTGGGCTGATGAATCAAAGTCCTCCGTGCCCACCTTCACGTGGTGCAGACTGTTAGTACCCTTTCCACTATGGGAAGGGGAACGAACGGGCACGGCAGGCAAAACCAGGGGAAGGCAATGGCAAACCACCCCTGTGAAAGTGCCAAGAAAACCGTCATGAGACAATACAATTCATGCAAAACAATAGTCGCAGATGGTGAGACTCCCAGGCCGGAGAGCGACTTAACAGCTACTGGGAAAGAGCGAGATGGAGAGTCAAGAGCAATCCGGTCTAATGAAGCAACGGGACCAAAGCCGAAAGGACGTCCAGAGGCGGATCGCACCAGAAAGCAAAGACTCAACCTGAGCTGCAAGAAGAAGATGAAGATAGGCACGTGGAATGTGCGTAGTATGCAGAGTGGAAAGATGGATGTCATACAGAGAGAGATGAAGCGACTCGAAATATCAGTCATGGGATTAAGCGAGACAAGGTGGAAAGGACAAGGACATTTTAATTGGAATGGCTATAAGATAATAATGTCAGGGAAGGAGGAAAAAGGAAGAAATGGGGTGGCAATCATGTGTGATCAGACAAGTGCAAATGCAATAATGGGATATGACACGGTGAGTGACAGAATACTGAGCGTAAGATTTCGGGGAAGGAAAGTTAACATAACAATTGTACAGGTGTACGCACCAACATCGATAGCAAAAGAAGAAGAGCATGAAAAGTTCTACAATGAGCTGCAAAGTACAATAGATAGAATTCCTAAGGGAGATGTAATAATGGTCATTGGTGACTTCAATGCGAAGGTGGGAAAGTACGTCGGAGGAGCAGGGGACACGATTGGAGGTCATGGACTAGGAGAACAAAATGAGGCAGGAGAAAGATTAGTAGAGTTTTGCGATGGGAACAACTTGGGAATAATGAATACATGGTTTGAACAGCCAAAAAGAAGGCTGTACACTTGGACGTCACCAGATGGGAAACATCGGAATCAGATAGATTACATACTGATAAACAAAAGATGGAAAAGCACGATAAGGGATGTAAGAACGAGACCAGGCGCGGATTGTGGAACTGATCATGAATTATTAGTGGCAACAGTGCAAACGAAATTGAAGAAATTGAAAAAAGGAGAAAGATTGAACACGTATGACTGCAAAGGAATTACACCGGAATACAGAACGGAAATAAGGAATAGGTTTGAAATATTAGAGAGGGACGAGACGATGATAGATGAGGACACGAACCACCTGTGGGAGAAGGTGAAGGGAATAATACTAGAAACTGCTGAGAAACACATTCTGAAGAAAAAGAAAGTCACAACAACTCCGTGGCTCTCGAAGGATGCTATCAACATAGCTGTAGAAAGAAAGGAGGCAAAAAAAGAAGGAGACAAAAACAAGGTACGAGAAATGAATAGAGCATTCCAAAAGCAAGCACGTATAGACAAAGAAAAACATCTAAATGCAATGTGCAAGGAAATGGAGGAAGAGGGAAAGAAAGGAAGAACTAAAGAAATGTTTTCAAAAGTGAGGGAAATAACGAGAAAATTCACACCAAGAATGGGATCAATGAGGTCAAGGGATGGACACATAATCGCAGACGAAGAGGAAATGAAGAACAGATGGAAAGAATACACAGAGGAGCTGTACAGTGAAGATAGGAGAGTAATGAAAGAACGAATCGATACATCAGAACATGAAAAGGAACCGGACGTTTTGGAAGCAGAGGTGGAATGGGCAATTAGACAACTGAAGGACAATAAAGCACCGGGTCCGGATGGGATACCCATAGAAATGGTAAAAGCAGGAGATGGCGCAATGACAAAGACAATAACAAAAATGTGCAATATCATATGGACAACCGGAAAATGGCCAGAGGATTGGAAGAGCTCAATCTTTATCCCTATATTCAAAAAAGGAGATGCGAGAGAGTGTGAAAACTACAGGACCATAGCAATGATATCGCACATAAGTAAAATACTACTTAAAATAATACATAAAAGAATGGAGAACATAATAGAGAGGGAGCTTCCAGATAACCAAGCAGGATTTAGGAAATCCCGCGGAACTCGTGATCATATCGCCAACATGCGGTGGATAATGGAGAGACAAAAGGAGTATGGACAAAAATTATACATACAAGGCATTCGATTGCATTGATCATGAGTTGATGTGGAAAACCTTAATAGAAATGGGAATACCAAGGCACTTGATACAACTTCTCAAGGGATTGTACGAAGAACAGATTGCGGTAATAAGAACTGAATTTGGAGATACTGAAAGAATCAAAATAAAGAAAGGAGTGAGGCAGGGATGCATTCTGTCCCCATTCCTATTTAACCTATATGCAGAAAGGATAATGAGGATGGCGGAAATGGATGGAGCAAAAGAGGGAGTAAAGATAGCGGGAAGAACACTGAATAATCTGAGATACGCAGATGACACAACACTATTAGCAGGTAAAAAAACAGATCTGGTAGAACTGATAAGAAGGCTGAAGAGAGAGAGCGAGAAAGCAGGACTATACTTCAATATAAAGAAAACGAAGATCATGACAACAGCTGAGGAGGGCAGTTTTATGGTGGATGGAGAGGAATTAGAGACGGTAACAAGCTTTACATTCTTGGGATCAGTAGTAGAAAGAGAAGGAAAGTGCGACATGGAAATAAACCGAAGGGTGGCGATTGTAAAAGCCGCAATGAATGGACTAGAAAAAATATGGAAAGACAAACATGTGAGCACAGACACGAAAAAAAGATTGGTGAGGGCCTTGATTATACCAACAGTAACATACGGCAGTGAGACGTGGACAATGACCAAGAAAATAGAGAAAAAAATCAATGCTTGTGAAATGTGGATATGGAGGAAGATGCTGAGAACATCATGGACGGAGAAAAGGACTAATGAATGGGTACGCAGGGCGATTGGAATTGAGCAAGATGAGACGTTACAACAAACAGTGCTAAAATCAAAGCTGAGGTTCTTTGGACATGTTTTGAGATCAGATGGATTGGAAAAAGAAATGATGCTGGCTTGTGGAGAGGGAAAGAGAAAACAAGGGAGACCAAGGAAAAAATGGATGGACAAGATACACGAAGCAACTGGAATGAACTTGGCACAACTAAGGGACGCGACATTGGAAAGAAAGAAATGGAGAAGATTGATCATGACGGTCGCTAGAGCTCAAAGAGCTGACAGCACAAGGTGACAAGGTGACATACTTGAGTAAAAATTGCAATCTGCTTGTGATCTGTGGCTTACGTTTTATCAATGCTTAAAACTGGTCTCTTTCGCCAAGGGTGGGTTGGGAGCTCTGAGTAGACATCTAACGTCTTCTACAGCACCATAGTCATAATGCACAAGGCATCAATCAGTGGTTGCTTTGAGTGAAATCATAATCAAGATCACATCCATTGGAGACGCCAGGTTGAATTTCTGTAGGTTAGAGAAAATCAGACATCTTGAATTCTGTGAATGAATTTATGCTAGCTTTTCAGGTAAATAGAACTGTTATTCTGTTGTCTCTAGGATCGTGCTAACACTCTATTCAAGAAAGTCCACGTTACAAAATGTCTGAAAGGCCGAAGCAATGATGCCATTGCATCCGCATGTCTGTATATTGCCTGTAGGCAAGAAAATGTACCAAGAACTTTCAAAGGTAGAGATTCTGTATTTCTTTTCATAAACAATAATGCTAATAGAGGCTTACCTTGAATCAGTACACTTTTAATCTCCGAGTTTATTGGTGTGTCATTCTTTTACTGTTTTACGTTAATAGCTTTAATTGTGATAATCTTTTTTCAAGTAATTTTTAATATTGCTATCATCATCATGTTAGCATCTTCAGTGTCATTGTCATCATCCATTATCTTCACATTATTAAAATAGCTTTTATAAGCTTTTACTTGGTTTACATGGTGGCTTTTACATGGTTTTACATGGTTGCTTTATATTTATAAATATTTATATTTATAATTTATTTATAATACTTACGAATGGATATTGTTTTTTAAAGAAATCTGTGCCATCTCAAAGATTTCCAAGAAGGAGATAGGCCGAGTGTTCAAACTCATCCTGAAAACTTTGGAAACCAGTGTGGAACTGATTACAAGTGGAGACTTTATGGTAAACACTTTTGAAACAGACAGTCTGATAATCTCTTTTTTATAGTTGCATGCTTGTGTATAGATGCTCCTGGACATTGATGTACATAGTCGCCCAAATACATAATTTTCTGCTTAAGGTTAAATGGTGATAACTGATAAATTTCACCGAACTGTGTCTCCAGCACATTAGGAAAGCACAGTAAAGTGTGTCTCATATCTCACCTGAGCCAGGAATGGCCAATGTCCTGGAAACGGGGCCAGTGCATCGCAGGACTTACTGCTTTCTTCCCAGCTTGCACCGGAACCAAATTCTGCTTGAGGCACTTGTGTGCCAACAACTTGCCCAGGGTTGTTACGCAGAGTCGAACCCGCGACCGTATGATCATTAACCAAATGCGTTACCGATAGCCCACCATGCCGCAGTGCGCAAAGCACAGTAGTTTTAAATATTCTTGGTCATGTTGGATAACTGATTCTTCTCAGAAAGCTTTTCCAAGACAAAAATAGTAACAGTTTCTGTTTTCTGAATATTTGCAGTCTAGATTTTGCTCCAGTCTGGGGTTACCTACAGCAATTCAGCGAGCAGCCACTTACATTGCCAATCATGCGGTTGAGCTGGACATTGTGCCTGGGTAAGTGACCAGTCATTAGACAAGAGCTACGATAACTTGACACTTTACAAATTGCACTATATTTTTTTTAAAGCCAATTGACATAAGTAGTGATTAGATTTCTTGTGATTAACCAAAGGATAAGGTTGGTTAACATGTGTCAAAGTTTGTCTTTTAATCGTTGATCTGTATTTTAAGACAGCTAATCCTATAAAACTTAAAACTTGTAGAGCTTACAAGTTTTTAGAATTTACTTTTCAGGACAGGTAACAGCTTCCTGTGAAAAGTGTACAGAATATTTTCCAATTGACCTCAGCAGCCTTTGATGACATAAGTTGTCGTTAAACATTGGAAAATACTATCTACTACCAAGTCTTGATACAGAATCTTGTTATGAACAGACATAATATGACATAAAAGATGTGCATGTGGCTAACTACTAACAGACATAATATGTCTGTTAATGCTGTTTCTGTTATAAAGAACGTTGAGATACTTCACCATTAACTTACTGAAAGAACTTGTAGCTGGTACATGCATTTATGGAGACACTTAGCAATTAGGTTGCATTGGCATTTACATATTCAGTATCTGAGGTAGTGTGATTTTGTTTCAGACAAGTCCATGTATCAGTAATTGCAGGTTCCTGAAAAGTTAAAATTGTTGTAGCTATTTATTCTGTTGCCTGACTTGCTGAGTTGTGTTAACTTTGTTTAGCCGAAGTCCTATTTCGGTTGCTGCTGCTGCCATCTACATGGCTTCCCAGGCCTCCAATAACAAGAAGACACACAAAGGTTTGTGCCGAGTCTTGCGTTTAAACCGTTTGACTGAGCTGTGCAATATTTTCGTCTTCAGTTCAGTGGAAATACATTTCTTAATTTTGTAGCAGTAATTGGAAAGTTATGGACTTATTTAATTTATGCACAATATTTTAAAATTTGATTTAAATAGTTTTTATTATTTCTTAATTTGTAGAAATTGGTGACATCTCTGGAGTAGCAGAAGTGACAATTAAGCAGTCTTATCGTCTGATGTACCCTCGCGCTCATGACCTCTTCCCAGACGACTTCAACTTTGCCATTCCAATTGAACAACTGCCTGTCCAGTGATCTGATTATGAATTCCTCCTGAACAAACTGAATTGCAAAAAGCAGTTGAGAAACAGTCTGTGGTTTTGTTCAGCTGATGATTTTATGTTGTCATCTTTTTTCTCAGTGATTGGTTTTCAAAATAGTAATGCAAGTGTTTCATGATCAACACTACACAGTATTCTAAAGAACTTATTAATAATTGTGAAATAATGAAGGCCTTTTTTTTAAAGACTGTTTAGGCCACCTCGGTAAACCCTAAAATCGGTTTTTGAAGAAGGGAATTTCGCATCTCTTTGCTGTTTGAAGTGTTGCATCTATTTTCAAGAAATGTTTTTGTCAGACACGTTTTAAACCATGATGGGGCCATGTTGACTGTTTAAATCAATAGTTTGACTGTTTTATCATAGATTAACCAATATACTTGTTCCAGTAGGCGCGCAAGGACAACAGAGTCGAATGTTTTGAAATATAGCAATGCAGCAATGGCATCAAACATCCTCTTAGATAAAGCCATGCATGGATGTTATTTGATAACCATTAAGAAGTATGATTTCCCATTAATGAGCCTGTATAGGGAAGCTAACCAAAATATAGCAAAGTTGTATGGAACCAGAAGTTTAAATGGAAGTGAAATTAGAATCGGGAAGTTGTGAAATATGAAAGAAATTGCTGTTTCTTGCATCATAAAAAATGCACTGTTGGATTATTTTTGCATGAAAAAGCACTGTTAGATTATTTTGATTGCTTTCTTTCACAAAATTTATTATTCCATAAACCGTTTACCATTCAACCACTTCATTCCACCTAATGATTTTACTTTGCCCTAGCCTAACCCAGCCACTACTCATCCAAAGTTCTTTAACTGATCACTTTCCTCACTCCTGGTATCACCTCAAACCTGAATTTTGCAAATTCTCTGATGAACTTTACTGTTAATTGGCCATGGAGTTTTACCAGGCTATTTTATCTGTCATTCCCAAGCCTTTCTACTTAAACTACAATTCCATCTCCTTGACAAATCTTACCGTGATTCATCAAGACAAGCTTATTATTTCGTTCAACCCAAATATCACCAATCATAACATTCGTTTTGTCTCCTTCCATCTCTGGTTTCACAGAAGCGGTATCTTGCAAATAGTTCTGGACTCGGTGTAATGCTCAAGAATAAAGTGGAGCCATCCACTTGATTTTGTAGCATTTAAATGTTTAGTTTACAACTGAAGGAGCATACTAGCTTTACTGTAGTATCAATCCGTAGTACAGAAACCTTGGCCTGTTAGATCACTTTTAGCCTCATCATCTGTCTTGTTTATCTGACCCACTGATCAATGCCTTGTGCACTGTGACAGACCTACATTACTACAGTGGTGCTACAGAAGTTAACAGATTGGATTAGATCAACTGACTTCTGCCCACCCACAACAGCGACCCAGTAATACATAACAGGCCAGAATAACTGAGTTATGTATGCATAGTACAGGAACAAAACGTATATTTAGCACATATCACATCAAAATAAAATCAAGGCACTTTAATACCCTAAAAAACAGAATGACTGTTTATATATAGTGTCTGGTTTGGTTGATCGTTCAACGATAAACAGACAAACGTTAGCATATGTTCACTGACCTTAATTTTTGGTTAATCATAAGAAATCTAATCACTTCTTGAGTCAATTGGCTTTTTCAATTTAGTGTATGCCAGTTTTTATAAGCCAATGAAACCTCCACTGATTGCCACTTGCTGTGTAGCTACACAACAACTGCACAAAATCTAACACGAAGCTAACTGAAGAAACACTGAAAATCTATAAAATACCAAACAGACTTTTAATAAAAAACTCAACATTTCCTAAAGCACTCAAATTCATAAATTGCCATGGAAAAACATGAGAACCAAACCGACATTTTGGAATGGATGAACTGTTCGAGAAAATCCACACATAAACAAGTTGCTAAAACAATGATTACATTTCTCATAATATAAATAAAACATAATATCAAAGGTAATTTAAGCAACTGACAAACATTTGTCAAAAGCAAGTATCAAGAATTCAGATAACACAATGCAATTAAACCTGCTTACACCAAGAATATCCTAATTAACACCTAACAAACAAAATAGGGCCTAACCTTTCTTCACTGCAGTGTTTCCACCATGACCTACTGCTTATATGCCCAGAATTTTTCAAAGTATGCTGTGAAATAATGCCTAGATTCTTAGTTTTAATAATTTACAAAATAAATATATTGTTCATAATTAATATTTAATATTTTAGGTGATTTCTTTGAATAGTTATATTTGTACCTATTTTTAATAATAATATTATTAATCCTATTATTATTATTTAACTAAGGTAGTTATGATCCCTCTGTCACAAAAATCACCATCATCATCATCATCATCATCATCAAGCTCTTCTGAATAAAGTATTTTCAAATAACATGCTTATCTGGAATAACAGAACTGTATAGCAAGTGCTTAAAAGCCATGTACTTAGTACATATATATATGCAGTTTGTCAGCTTGACTCACTAGCAGGAAAACCAAACGACAAGCAACAGTAAAAGCTAGTGACATTGGTATTTTGTCACTCAAAGGTTCCAACCTTGCCTCTGATTCAAGTTTGATGTCTGGGACATTAATCCTATGATCATTATCATCATATTCATCATCATTATTACTATATTGCCTTTGGGAAACTGCGATATATAAGGAACCTAGAGTCTAGTAAAACAAGAAATGAACCACATGAAACACTACTGCCTCTCGAAAAGTCACTTCACTGCCTTTTCATTTGTGGCAGAGAGGTACTTAACACGAGAGATACTTAAAACAGATCCGAACTATCCTGTTAGAAACAAACCATTAATATAATTGGCAAATTCCATGAAGGTATACAATCCTTTACTATTAATGCAGAATTCAAGTCAGCACTGGTTTCTAGTTCAATGCGCAAAATAACACCCACATGTGATCAGATAGTTTGCATTTTCTTTTTAACTTAAGTGTCAAAAACCTACACGATTATGAGAGTTTAACAAGTGCTTTATAAACAGCCACACACAAACATATTTTCAACATTGCTAATTTGATAACACGAACTTTGAACGCTGATACCCGTCTTACCAAAATGCCAGGTTCCATTATCAGCCCAGTGATTAGTAAATTGAAACAGCGTTCTGTAATAATGTGACATCAACAAGGCTTTGTATTCTTTACATTGTCCAGTTCAATATCAAAAAGCATCATTCAACAAAATAAGTTTTGTCATGACAGCTTCCTTGATTACAATAAAAAAGCCAAGAATTTTCGGTTTCCAGCTTTTAGAATTTGTCCAGAAATACTGCCACGATGTTTTTGGAAAGAGAAACAGTGGGGATTATCGAATGGATAGATTATCGAAATCTGCCAGACCGAAGCTGTCCGTCCCAAGAGCGACGAAGCCACTCGTAGGGCCAGATGACATTGTTCGATTGCACAAGACCCTTGAGTCGAGGGTGGCAGAAATCAAATCACCCTGAGAGTAGAAAAACAAAGTGAACTTTAAGGGACATTCAACTCTTGACTACACTGAAATAAGATTAGAGCAAAAATCATCCCCATTTTCTATAGCAATGCTTACTTACATCTTGTAGTGACCAGTACACACTAGACAATGATGGCACACTTACTGGTGCAAATAAATGCTGGAGCAAAGCACTATTGTGACCATCTGGCAATTAACTAGTCCTCGAGATGGATACTATGAGAAGCACAGGTAACATCAGATTCATATAGGAAATAAATACTTACACATAAGACCATAATACAAAGAAAACGATAAATCATAAAACCAAAAGGCTTTCAACTGTAAAAATAGCATCAAAAGCAGACGAATAAAATGTGACATGAAAACGGGACATGGTGGCCAAATCTGTATCATGCCTGGCTTCTGATCAGCATTCAATATAATCAGTCTAATTTAGTACTTATGCGACGTTTATGATGCAATGGCCACATGTCGAAACTACAGGAATCATCCCTTGCTGTATCAAAGCATAGGATCTGGAAGACTTCAAAATGATACTATGTGAACTGAGATAATAAGATTTAATAATAAGAAAATAATATTCTTGACCAATAAACTTGTGTTTTCTTTTCCATTGCTAATCCTTTCAATCACCACCAGCCAATATCACAACTTTGTAATAAAACATAAAACAAACCACTGTTTTGGTGACATCCATCAGGTTACACAATACACACATACATATTACTGAAGCACTAAATATTTTAAAAAGTTAATCCTCCTTTCCTAGACAATAGTCTCAATAACAATAAAAACTGTAGTAAGCTCTTCTGGTTCTTGCAAGTACAACATAAACTGCATATCCTGATACACATGCATACACATCTCATATGGTAAAATTTCTAAATAATGTTACACGAACATGCAAACGTGTATATCATCTTCACTATTCAGCATGAAAAGACTTGTACATCTTATGAAACAATGCTTAAAATCTGAACACAGCTAACCTTGAATTTCAGATTCACGCTGTACCAGTGATCATAGGAAACTGCAATATCTCCAGTGGCTTCTACATTTGTTCGTGCTGAAAAATCAAATGAACAACAGGAAGACATAAAGTGGAAATTTATTCCTCATGGAATGCACAAGAAAAGACAATTACCAAGCGTTGAATTGCTCTAGCAGTTCAGAACTCTGCAGCTAGACTTTGGCACCAGCATGAGCTTTTGTGACATACATAAAAGGCACTTTGTGTCAAGATACATACATATTTGTATATATGTACATACATACATGCATCATGGTACATTTATGCAGCACTACCTTAACGGAAACTCTATGATTTATTTTATAGCAAATACATATCTATAATTATAGAAGTATGTGTTTTATAGCAAATATTTTACAGCAACAGTCATAAACAACAGAGACTAAAAATTGCTTAATACATTAAATGTTGCAAGCCATGTAGCCAGACAAAACCAAATTTCAGAGAACCATTTACCTAAGTCATGAGAAATGATGAACTGCTGGTCATTATAAAGAAGAAAGAAGAAGATCCCTTGAGCTAGGAATGTTGTACATCCACCCTGATCAACATGGACGGCCAAGAAAACTCCGTTTGTTCCATTGATGCTAGGTACGTAAACGTCAACCGCAACTTCAACATCTGACCTACAAATCCATTTTGCACAGTTGAAAAGTGGCTCATACAGTATTACCACACATAGACAATTGTCTGGTGAAAGCAACATCATAATTAACTTAACTCTGCTCAACAAACATTTTCGAACTGCCTTAAAATGCACTTAAGTAAGTAAGCAATGCTTTAATCAGTCTGACACACACACACACACACAAATATTCATTAGAAAACATACAATCCACCCATTATTACCAGTTGTAATTTCCAATCATTCCAATAGGTTGGCTGTGAAGAGTAGGGCACCAGTGTATGGGTGAAGTTATCATGGTCTGCTGCATTACTTTGCCATGACTGACATCATTTGACTCACGAATTTCAAACACACCAACTTGCTGAGCAAAATTGAAGGCTTCCTGGAACTCTTGGTAAGCTGAAAGATTTTAATCACATATATTTACAGATTTTACAGATAAAGTTTTTGTATTCTCTTTAAGTTTATGACCAGAAAAGCTGAGTCAAATTTTCAGTTTGAAGCAACAGCTTTTTAATTCTAATAAATTTTGAAGTTTAGAACTAAACAGCACACTAACACAATTTAAAGACATTACAGAGCACAAGAGATTAGAGAGAAAGCCAATATAACAACATCACAATAATTTTGTATACAAGAAATTATTTGATTGTCTGTGTGTGTGTGCATGTGTGTGTGTTTGTATCTGAACATTTGTATAGCACTTTCAGGAACCTCACCCTTACTGCCTATTGAATTTGTTTTGACTGACCGCCTGTGAATAAGCTGGTTCCTGTGACTTAGCTTTCATTGTGTGCTGTAGAAATCTCGAGTTTACAATTACGATTACGACAGGTGTTAGGCATTTACAACATGAAGTAACCACACTATAGTTTTCATCGCCTACTGTCGTTCCTGATCACTGATTCAACATGATCCAGTAACTCTTAGTGTGGTGTCATCAATCAACTTAGGATGGGAATCCATGTGCGTGAGAGACCGCCATTGGCAACATTTATAATTAATTATCTCAGCAATGTTTGCACAGTGCTGAACTTTTTGTTCTTAATGAATGCTAACATCATTTCTACTAGTTTGAGCAGTTCTTTTGCAAGGTTCTTAAAAAGGGTTACATTAAGTGTCCAGATAACTAACTAACTAACCAATAAAATACAACAATATACCAGAATATTATACAAAAAACCGGAAGCAACACAAATAACTCTGAAACCCCAAAAACAAATAAACAAATAACACTGTGCAACCTAAAAATGTAAATATGTCTTACAATCAAAATTATCTTTGTAAGGAATTGGAAATGGCTGTGATGGAGGGATCCTCCCTGGAACACCTTTTTTTCCAGTTGCCAATGTCGTCAATGTGTAAATGCTATTGACACTGAGCGATAATGAAATACGACCATTCTTCACCTATTAACAATAACAACTAAAAACAACGTAAATTCAAAGATCACAATCATAGGACTAAAACTATCTTCTGAAAAACTGATAAATCTAATCTAATCTAATCTGGAGACTTATATAGAACAAAAATTACGTAAACATATGTAAATTTTAAGAATTTAATTATCCAGTATGCTGCATTTGATAGCAGTTATTTTATAGCACTGTTAAAAGTCATTTTCTTGTGTTAGTGCTTTATCCTTTAAATTCTGATTTACCTTGATCATTTCAATGCAGTTAACTGGCTTGCTTGTCTTCATCTTCGTCTTTCATCAACTTTGATTTCCTTTGAATAAAACCCTGGGTCTGCATATCATTTAGCAAAACCTTTTCCAAGCATGCTTCCTCTATACTAAAAGCTGTGCATCAGGTCTTTCTCTGTCCACTTGGATTTTGACACGGCCTATCCAGAAGCAATCATTTATCTGCCTCGTGTGTTACTATTATTATTTCAACATTTATTATGCACCACCATCTAATGACCAAGCATCAGCTTATGGCATTGACCAACTGTGACTGAAGGACCGGCTCAAGGTCCCTCCACAGTAACCATCTCAGGAAGGCTCATACCCGTACTCGTCGCGTTACAATCCGAGCACTCTATCCAAATGGCTATCCAGTGGTGGCACCAAGAAAGTCACTTGATTAAAGCAGAATGTTCCTCCTTCAACTGCTAGACCATAATCAGAAAGCAAAAAGTAAATGAGTGTCAAACATACCTGGTGTTTTCCAACGTAGCTGAAAAGAACAGTAGATGAATTTCCCCGCAGTTCACTCTGCCAAAGATGCAGTGATGAAGTAGTTGCCTTCAAACCACACATATAAAAAAATAACTTGAAAAGCAGAAAAAACAAATTCTTGTGGCCTTGGATTTCAATCTGACTGATACTGGTATTGAACAAAAGAAGTGGAACCACTTCCCCTACCAGCATATCCCTATGGGGCCCATATTCCCATATGCAACCCATATGGGTCCCTTCAAATATTTCTGGACGTACTGGATGGGTCCTCAACCAGCAGCAGTATACAGGTAGAATATTTGTCTTGAAACTTAGAACACTATGTATGTAAATGTGTCCTTATTTTGTAGCTTTTCAGGAACCCAAGGAAAATCTTTATTAAGTCACACAACATTAGAACCTCATAATCGATTTAAATGGACTCTAGATATTTCCATATACAGTGTATCTCTGTGCTACATAAAAGGACTGAATGATAGATTTGATTGACTAATTGACTGACTGAACAATGCACTGGGAGCCTAAATGATACAAATAAGAAAATAACATCAGATGGGTTACTTACTAAACGTCCTTTTAAATTTATTGTGATGTTCTGCGCATGTACAGGTGTCGGCCATGCTGGTAATCGCAAACAAAACTGTCCACTTGAAGTGTCCTGTAAAAATTAAGTCAATGAAAACCAGCCAAACAATGCACTGACATATACAGAGGATAAACCAATATCATACTCCAAGAATTAACACAGCGCCATATGTATATTATATAGTTACATACATCATATTTATCACTATACAGTTGACTGCACACTAAGTGCAAGTATGCCATTTGGCATTAAGCACAGGACGCAGACTGCAAGGACACTGAATCTGCCCCTAGTGTTGAAAGATTTAAAGGCGTGAAGGTGTCTGAAATAAAGTACACCCTACAAGTGTTCCACTGAAATAATCAACTTGTTTTAACAGACTTTTCGGTCATAGGCCTCTAAAACAGAAAGTGTTTCCAGCAGCTGATTGCTCAGCTAAATGAATTGTATAACCTGTCAGTAAGTGTAATTTAATAAAGTGCTAAATAAAACCTCAATAAAATTATAGAAAATCTATCTAGAAAAAGAACAGAATCATACTATACCATAGTTTCAATCATAATGGTAAAATTATTTCTATTTGGACTGATCAGGGCCACCATAGATCCACCCTTCTTCAGACCTGTCACTCCATAACCGTGCTTCAGATAACTCCACCCAATCTCAGTGAACTGGGTCAAATGTGCTAAAATGTACCAACACAACAGCACTATGAGATACTGCTCAATACTGCTTCTGTATAAAACATGACTGACTGACTGATTATTTTATAGATTGATTCATGATTGATTGACTGGACTGATTGCTGGACTGATATGATGACTGGCTCCCATTCTCTCAAAAAAATGAACTCAGAGATTTAGACAGGTCTTAGACTTGGAAAATCCGTGGTTGTATTGCTAGATATGCAAAAGTGAACAGAACTGGTTCTCGGCAGCATCAGAGTTAAAATCTCAGAGGCCACAAGAAGAAATTGAGCCTCTTATTTAACATCAATTTTCAAGACAACTCATCTAATCTAATCTAACCTGGAAACTTCTATAGTGCCGTGACTGTAATGAATGAGGCATTACGATAAGTTGAAAAAAGTCAAAAGTCACTTCTCAACAAAACCACAAGATAATCTGAAGTAACAGAAGTTGCATTCAGGAATTAGCACTACAGAAGTCACTAAGTAAAATCACATCTTAAATGCTTCTGATTTAACACTGACCTCATATCACATACCTTACAGGTTTACAAACAACAAAGGCTGCAAGTATCTTTTCCAACACCCACTTGCAACCAAAAGGCCTTTCGTTTGTTTACCTTTATGCTGTGCAAGTACTGAAAACTAAAGAGGATGACAAAAAATGAGTGCAATGGAGACTTTCTTACCAAAATATATACTGGTATCATCCAGTTTGTTATGAACTTACAAAACACTTGTGTACATACCAGTTGCCCATATTGGAGGAGAAACCACGTAATAGCCAGACCACGGTTCATTAGCAGTCATGAGGCCATGGTTGGGAATGGGAAGATCGCTGTAATAACTGGCGATCAGATTCCACGCAATAAAGCTGTAAAATCGAAACAAAAGCATTCAGTGTTTTTAATTTTTAGAATTACACGTATAATTTTCTGGGCAGTTTCCTGGGAAGAAAGTAAGAAAGCCCACTTGAAACTATGGAAAATCCCAGCATCACAACTGTCCATGCCATCATCACCTCCAACCCACTATCGTAACCTTTATTATTGTTTCTGAATCTATTAAGCGCCAATAGATAAGCTGTTGTCAGTTAAATAAATTGTTCAAGGTCCCTAAACAGTAACTACAAAATGGCTGCCTTTGCTACTGCAGTTGTGAGGTGTGTTAAAACAACTTCTCCTCATCACCATCTACACCCATGACTCTAATCTACCCACAGATTTTTAATGTGTACAGCAGTAAGTTTCAAAAGCAGAGGAAAGTTTGTAAAAATTTACCTCGTCATCTCTCCAACAAGATAATTCTGGTTTAAAATCTACAAAATAATGTATAAGAACAAAAATAAATATAGATTAATACTGAAGACCTAAACAAAAATCGTAGAGAACTGTCCAAGCACAACTGCAATAAAATACAAGAAATGGATGACCAGAAATTATATATTATCATTTTTTAAAATTTTCTAAATTTACTTGTCATGTGTGAGCTCAATTACCATACTTCTTATATTGGTATGTATGTAGGTATCTTGACATAAATATAGCACCTTTAAAACCTAAAAGTACCCAAATTCTCATGAAGGTAGTTCCAGAATGACAGTCTGATATAATGAGAAGGACTGATAGGCTCCCAAAGCTCTATGGAAGTTAAGGTCCTGCAAATCCCCATGAACAGCAAAGTGCAGAGACTCAAGACTGCCATATTAAAGCTTCCTCCTGTATTCTTGGGGAGAACCGAAGAACAACAGATAGTGAAAATCCCTAACTAAATCACACTAATTTAAGAATATTGCTTGATATACTAACTCTTGAGCATGGCTTCAAACACTGACTCCTGAGTACTGCTTTGAAAACTGAAAACTGCTGAGTAAATATTTGAGTACTGCTACAAATACTCACCCTTGCTATGCAGCCAGCACCTTCTTCATCATTTGAGTCGGCCCAGTCTTCCGAAGACCAGAGTGGCTTTCCAGAATTCTTGGCATCATCTGTACTGTAAGACCCCGTATAATGAGCCCTATGCAAAAAATTCTCTCATCAAGAACTGCAAATAATGAAACTGTCAACAATCAACAAAGGCAATAATTTTCCCACATCAATGAATACAATTCAGTACTAATTCAGCTATAATTTCTGTCCTGGACATTAATGTGCAATTAACAATAATTAACAAGGCTTGATCTATAAAACAAAGTTGGCCTAGGACTACATGTATATACATGCATACACTTTTGTATAGAAACCTGATATACCCCCCTAAGCTTCTTATTATTCTCCTCCTGCAGATAAATTTTAATCTTTACTTTTCTTATTGTCAGCGTGCGACACAGAGGCATGGAAGGAAACGATCAAATGTGCAGTGAATGAACAGCACTGATGATGATGACATATATAGTATGGATAACACCCGGATGGCCAGACAAATGGAGTTATATGATCGACACCAACAGGCAGTAAACCCACAACGACTTAATAAGCCCACATTGACCTAATAAACCCACATCATAATAATAAAGGAAGGAAAACTTAAAAAGTATATTAATCATACCAGGTTCAAAACCCAGCCAAACAACCCATGTACATTTAAAAAATGGGACAGAAGCTATTAAGATCAAACAGCAAGGTGGGTGATGACCAAATCTTCATTCTTTTGCCTCAGCCATTCCGGTTCAAATCTACTGAGAAACAGACGACTCAACGTCAAGTTTCATGAATGGGTCATCCAGTCTAGTTGTGGGCAGACACAAAAAGATTAAGCTTTTGCCTTCATCTGTATGATCATTTAACCACAAGACAACATCTCAGAGCAATCTGGTTATTACAGGCAAGTAATTAATGCACAACTGCTGTGCTTAACTTATTCATTTACTTTCATTTACATTAGGTACAATTAAACTTTTCAAACTTTAGATTCTGTGATGGTAATTCTGTCAGAAACCTCAGTCTGACAATATCAAAATCCAAGAATCACTGTATCCACTACAAAATACTGCTTGTCAATGACTACTAAACTCTTTACCCAATGTATGCAATGGAATCATTCAGTTGTTGATCTTTCTTCATATCACTGACAATTTCCCATGCTCCACTTGGAAGGAGATCAGCTGCAATGATCTTCACATGACTGAAACCTTGTTGGTCTAACGTCTGCCTCAGAACCTTCGAATCACACAACAGATCAGCCAATAATTTAACCCAAACACAGAAAGATTAAATATTGGGTAACAAAATGACCCAATGCTTCTGCCTAACCTAACCTAACCCACTCATAGTCTACCATTACGCACAAGGCAACAATCGAAGGAGATCACTGATCAGCATTGCAGAAATTAAATCAAAATATGAAACATATAAAGTAATACATTTATCCTTATCTTAACCTCAAAAGTGGTTAAACCGTGACTAAACTGAAAGTAGTTTGTCACTTGGACTTAAGTAAGCTTTTACATATTGTACAATGTCAGCATTAAATAAATCGTCAAATAAATCCAAAATGATCAAACATTCACAATGCACGAAAGCTACACAACATTTGTAAAATACGCAAACATTTGTAATGCAAAATAATCAGAATGCACAGTGTCTTAAATACACATAAATTGATAATGCAGTAAAATGTAAACAATCACAAAGCTGTCAACTATATTGTAAGTCATATCCAAATCGATTATACCTTGATGTAGCCAACTTCATATGGCTTTTCATTCCAAATCTGAAAACACAAAAAGATTTAAAGACTTAAACAACTGGGCTTCATTTACCAGATATAATCTAGATGGGAAAACATTTCAACAACTACACAAGTTGTTCATTTGCAAAGGTGGACCAATCATTTTTCAAGATCTACTTGATCATGAATGAACGAGTAGTTCTAAGGATGACAAATACATTTTAAAGCACATCTGAAACACTTGTATACAAAATGCTTTGCTACATATCATCGATTAACACTGCAATACAAAGTCTCACTGAATGTATAGAGTATCTTAAAAAAGCCTCATCTAAGCTTGATAAAACATGTTCCAAATTTTTTCCAAAAAATTGAAATGTGCAAGACTAAACAGCTTTCAATTTCTTCTAAAATAATGAAACAATGAAACTGAGCATTGCATTCATGCTTCTTCATGACTTCTAAATGAGTCCTGTTTCTTACCCCAACACAATCAATGTCTAAGTTGTACACAGCTTTAGCACCCCATATCCACCGGAAAATGTAGTTGGCTGTCTTTGTGTTGTTATGGTATGGGTACCATTTGCCCCCACCAAGCCATCCCGGAAAGCCCCAGGGAAGAGCACAGATACGTATAGAGGGATTACGCTGAAAACATCCAAGACAAAATATATAGGTTCTTCGCAGTGTCAAACTTAGACTCAAAATCCTAGAAACACAAAAACTCGAGCATGTGTGTGACTTCACTTTGATTGTACTTCATTGACTGACTGACCGACCGAATGACTAATTATCTTCTTGAAATCTTTTAATTTAATACAAAAATAAGAATCCCACAAATGACTTTGAATTTCATGCCAAATTTCAGGAAGCAGTTTGATAAAATATTCTGTTTTCTAATCAATTTAAAATATACCTTTTTGGCTTCAACCATCAGCCACCATTCATATCCACGACTGAAATTTTCATCCCATTCCTCATGCATATGCGAAGGTTCAGATCCCTCTATTCAAACAAACACATCAGAATACACTAGGGAATGCTGCCAGAATGGATTCTTTACTGTTAAAATAGACTCGCTAAATGCCAGTATGTAATTGAGGCCGAAAATAAGAAAGCCAGCAACTATTTGAAGAGAATAGAACAACAGATGCATAAAAATGTCAGAATTTCAGAAACTAGATATACTGTAATTGTAACTGAACATTTATATAGCTTCGAGAACAAACAACTCAGACAGTATGAAAAACCAACAAGAAGGAATGTTCATACAAATTAGTGATTTTCTGGTTCATCAACGGTAAAAAGACTAAATTACAATTTGGTTTTGATCTGAATGAGCAGAGTGCAAGAAGTCCACAAAACAATGTCTTGTTTTACTGTATTTTTAAATATACATGCTTAGACACAAACTGACTACTGACATAAATATGAAACTAATTTTAAGATGATTTTCATTTCCTATTACTGTCAACAAACCTTGTAATTATAGGTTCAGTGTTTACGTAAAGTAGATTTTATGTATGATACTGGTAATGTCAATTTTCTGTCATGCACATTTCAGCGTTACATCAGGATGAATCATATCACTGACTAAATTTCTTTTGAACAGAAAAAGCCTTAAAACAGAGGAACTGTTTACTACCTGTGCTTTGTGCATCACCTCCAATTTCAACCTTAAGTATCTGTAACGAAGCTCCGTGGTTCGGCTGAATAGAAATCAAACAGATCAGAAGATTAATGACCAAGGGCAAACTGTTCCAATCATTCACTTTTAATCACCTTAAAATGATTAGCTATTACAAGGTAAATGAATCTGCTTATAAAGATACATTCTTATTTTTGCATTTCTCATTTCAGACCCAAAGATTCATGGTATACTCTGCCACTTCACTGCCTTGCTTCTTTATGTCTCAGTATCTATCAGCTCAAATCTCCTTTGTGTCTGAATTTTATTTGATCTAATTTTAAATAAGATTTTTAAAAAGTAATAAAGACGGGGGACTTTTATCTTTACACCTGACCACAAAAAAATAAATTATGGGGACTGTTGAAAATTCTGACATCCATCCAACCGAGCAGCCATTAATGAGGCCCTTGTTAATTGCAGCAGTCGGCAACAGAGTCCATGCAGAGATCGATCAGATCTCATTCTGCACAATTCCTGAGCAAAATATTTCCAGACACTCCAAGATGAACCACAGCTAGCCAAAAGCACGTGCAGAATCCAGTCGGATTGGAACTTAGCGTAAACACAGAGGTTTGTTTGCAGATAAACATTCAGGTAGAGAAACAGGTAAATATTATGGCTACGCAGACAAGCAAATGACATCTTGTTTTATAGTTTCCACATCATTAATCGTAAACACATGATGTCTAATGCCTTTCGATATGGCCGGTATAGTTACAGTAATCTTTTTAAAATTACATCCATAATCTGTTGACATAATTTTTAATAATCCTTATAATCTTTTGACACAAAACCACACAATCTAATGCCTAAATCGTTAAATATTTTATAATTTATTGACAGAAACGGTACAATCTTTATAATTATTAATCAACTGATTTCTTTTGATATAAATTGTACAATCTTATGGTAAAATCATATTGCATAATCATTTAATTATTACAGCACAGACTGTATATAATCTTATGGCATAAAATGTGTAGCACTTGTTTTTTTTTAAAAAGAGAAAAATATATATTTTATTTCAGCTATTCACCACCAGGAGAAAAGATACACCTATCAACTAAAGAGACAACTATGAATACAACTGTCTGATGATACGATATCAAAATGCCATAAAAGAAAGGAAAGAAAAAACGTTGATGCAGACAATCCACGAAACATATCAGCTAAAGAAAAGAATACCATTTACCAATTCCAAATGTTATCAACGGCTTTAGCTGTCATAAGATGACGTTAGACTCTGGGTCTTGCACAAAATGCTAAGTTTTACATTACAACAGCCACTACTGAAATAGCAATGAAGCAGAAACCAAAGCTAAGGATTCTTACCTTGAACAGAAGGTCTAGAATATCGCTTCGTTGTGGCTCTGGATAATTAATAAGCAGTTTGGAAGTTGCCTGAAAACATAAATCTAGGCTTGATGCATTTTGATTCCATCAGCAAAACCCTCAAAATATTTGTTGTTAAAGCTCTACAGGCAAAAATCACTTAAAACAAAGCATGACCTCAATTCCGATGCAATGAAAATTGATTAGTGATGTAAAGGACATCAAAACACTCATTCAGAACAGATGTAGAAATCGGGTCAACGAGACAGCTTTTGTTAGGTGAAGAAAAGATAAGCCTGAGAATCTCTACAACATTTGATGGCTGAAAGGAGTCTAAGACAGGAAGAAACTAGGGTATAATAATACATACATATAATGTAAAAATCTATGTAATACTATATACAATATACATATATAATAGTGAGCGTCGTCATAAGCGCGTGTTGCTATCTGCAGATCGTTATGTCACCCGATTAAGACGGTACTCAAACAAGCCCACTTTATCTGGGTCGATCAGGTTCAGACGAAGTCAGTCGGACGACTGGGTATCGTACACCGACCCTATCCCATCCGACCCGACTAAAACTCGGATCGGTTAGGCCGCCTAAAGTGCATGTCTATTAAAAAATCTGGGAAAGGGAAGTATGTGAAGGCCATCGTGGGTGGAGGGAGGGTTTGCTACGTTTGCGTTAAGAGCACAACACTTACCCCTCCTCCGCTGATCGCCCCCACTCCATCGAAAGGTCTTCCTAAACCAACAGAGTCATCAAAAACATAATCGTCGCCTAATGCAAACGATACACAAAACAGCCAAATCAAACTCGAACCCAACCCAACCATCATCGCTTCTCAGCATATGACTCGACAGGCTGGCACCCTGCTCACCATACGAAGCATTTAAATAGCCAAGAGCGCGCTCTCGAGGACCCTATAAACTGCGGGTACGTTTTCTTGGATCTACGATGCCAGATGAACACTCTTCTAATACCGATTGAATCTTCTCGTTGTTTTGTAGAAGTAATCATTCTCCAGAACCGAAATCTCCAGATTTCTTCAGCCACAAAAAGATAAGTGCTGGGAAGCGGAAAACGGCTTATTCACAGGCGCTCAGTAAATTTTTTAAACAAAATCGGCGGGATAGGAAGGCCTCTGATCTGGTTCGGTTCCAAGTTCAAATCCAAAGGTCAAGCACTTAGACCGGCAAATGGAAACAGTGGATGGAGTTTAGAATCGGAGCGGAGAAAAATATAAGAAGTGGAGGAATTAACTAGAATTTTTAAATGCACTGTTTTGGTTGTGTAGGCTCACATGAAAGAGCTGCACAGAAATTGCAAGAGGATCTTTAAGAAATTGCAAGAGTAGATTTACGAAGAGAACTCGTCATAACTCTTTTCACCGCTTTTATAGGAGGCTCTTCTAACTCTATAAGTGAATTTTCTTCTGGATTCAGAAAAGGTTCCAATAATCTTAGCCTTAAGTGTAACCCACATTCACAGACCGATGGTTCGATGCCCCCCCCCCCCCCTCTTCAATAGCCCAGCTAAGGGTGTCTATTATACTTGATTGTCTGATGATAATTGCCGGTCATTGCTACCCTATTTATTCAATTGAAAGACAAACGTATAACTGGAGGGCTGGGCATTGGGTAAACCTATAGTGAGAGGCCTGACGATCATGACTGATCTGTCTAGTGCAGTCAATTCAATCAAGGCTTCGGTCAGCTATTATTAGTCTGATTTACCTTGATCTATCGACGTTATTTTAGAGCCTTTACGAGGTTCTTAGTAGGCGCTATAGCATTAGCCAGATAGGTGCAATAGCATTAGCCATGCACGCATGCATACATACATACATACATACATACATACATACATACATGCATGCATACATACATACATACATACATGCATACATACATACATGCATGCATGCATACATACATACATACATACACACACATACGTACATACATACACACATACATACATATATACATGCAAGCATACATACATACATACATACATACATACATACATACATACATGCATGCATGCATACATACATACATACATACACACACATACATACATACATACACACATACATACATATATACATGCATGCATCCATACATACATATATACATAAATACATACATATAAAGACCTTTAGGTGGATGAAGCAAAGGGCTTGGAGATTAAATTAAAAACTTCTTGGCTTTGTGAAGTTGTGCAAGATCGACCAAGTCCTGACAGCCACGTTCGTTGGGCCCGCCGCAAGACATCACGTCACATCAGGGGCACGATGCGGGTCCGCTGTGAGCCCAACCAACACGGATGTTTGGAGCAGGTCTTCTTGGGATGCGTGAACATCCCTGGAACACGATGCAATGCAGGAAGCTAGTACTCTGAGGCAACCTAGAAGGGGTAGTTTACGGCGCCAAGTTAAAAAGGACGCAAAAATGGAGAGATCGTAATCGTAATTCCGAGATTTCTACAGCGCCCAACGAAAGCCGCGCCGCGGGGACCAGCTTATTCACAGGCGCTCAGTCAAAACAAAATCGATAGGCAAAAGGGTTCGGTTCCGGGTCAAGATCTAAGTCAGGCAGAGAGACAGTGTGGCAGCTACGATGGGTGATGTTTGGGGTTGGAAAGCAGAGACAGATAAGAGGAAGAAGGGGTGTCAGGATAGGACCTGTGGAAGAGGAATGTTTTCAGCCTTGAGTGAAAGGCCGAAGCAGGAATTGCAAGCGGTGGAGCATCGGTGAGTTTGTATGATGGGTCAGAAAACTGTCGCAATTCTGAGAGTTTATTCAAGAGTGGTGGGGCAGCTACGGCTATGGAGCGATTACCAAATTTTAAGTATGAGGTGACGGGAGGGCGGAGAAGTGTTAGCGCAGAAGAAGAGCGGGTTGAGCGAAGAATGAAAGTTCGAAGCATGTATAAAATTAACTAAGCAAAATTAAGATTTCATCGTTTTAACTGCTGTTGATGGAAATCTACATTTCAAAAATGTTTCCCCTTTTCACTCAAGTGTAGCCTACTTTTCATAGCGTACTTGACTCGACGTGCTTCTGTTGCCCCAACAGTGACACGGTAGTGACCCTAACAGTGTTGCTGCCGCTGCTGCAGCCCCTCAAAGTAGTGACTTGATTCGTCATCATAGATACAGACAACAGATCTGTTGTGAGCCATAGAATGTTGATAGTAGCCGTTATAGAACTTACTGCAGAGTAGGGTTCTGGCAGTTGCGCGTCTTCAGTGTTTGTTTACGGGTCTCCTACGGGATATGATCAGTAGAGGAAAGAAGAACTTCGCCAGCGGTTCAGACTACCCACGATTGAAGATACATTCTTCCCACACATTTCGCTTCTGCAATTGGGTCACCCAACCGCAAATCGCCCTACGGATATTTATTTTTAGGCGTATTTATAAACTCATGGGCGTAACTTCAGTGTTTGGGTTCCAGAAGGGTAACACAAAAAGCATTTCATATTTCATCATGCTCTCTGATCAGCGAGCCCCTGTTTTTGATGATCTGCGCCTCCTCTTGTAATTTACGTGGGCTATGTATGCCCACTGTTATGTCACCTACAAGTTTCTAGCCTACAAAACCAATGATTAGGCCTATAGGCCTACACGAAACAAAAATATGCCTATAGGCAATCGCCTTAAGCCACAAATAAACCCTATAGGCCTATAAAGACCTAGTTTCATTTATAGGAGAATATGCCTATAGACCTATTTAGAAAGCATATATAGCACACACAAATAGACCTACTTCGGTATGCAAATAGGCCTATGTAAATTTGTAATGTCTGCTAGCCAATATCTTGGCAGCGATATCTAGGCTTAACGTCAAAGGTATAGCCAGGCCATTGTTTATGGCATGGCACTGAAATCCACTTTTATGCCGAAGTCCACTGCTAGATCAATAAATTGATTAATTGGTTAAGGAATGGGCGTTGGCAAACTGTTTTGAATTGGAGCGTAAAACTGCGTTGGGCCAAAGTTATTGACCGAACATTGGATAAGCTGTGGGCCGATGTCGAAGACACAACCCTTCGCCGTTAGTGACCATGACATCGGCCAACATTGACCCAATGCTATGAATAAGTCGGTTAGTGAGCGGGATGACCCTGGCGATCTGTTGTAGATTAGGCCCTACGTGGTTTAAACTACGTCGGGTTAATGTTAATGGCCGAAAGTTGGATCGGATTTCAAACAAGCTGTGGGTCGATGTCCGATGTAGCCTACAACCGTTCGCCGATAATCGTAATCGTAATCCAGAGATTTCTACCAACGAAACGAAAGCCACGTCACGGGGACTGGATACGAGTTGAACGCTTTGACAACGAGCCGGCATTAGTAGTTATCTGCAGTTATGAATATGATGGAAATGTTAGCACAGTTTAGTGTATACATTTTTAAACAAACCCATAATGAGTCACGTAGTCGATTCGCCCTGTTGCAGCACTTCAAGGTGAAAAACAGCACGAACGTCACAAATGTGTTTCAGAATCTTCTCTACACATCCTTTAGAATAGATGAGTATCAAAGCGAACAACAAAGGCACCGGTTGGAAACAGCTAGCAGAAATCGAATCACCTTCCTCTGTCTCCAAAATGGACTTCACCAATTAACAGTAGTTCTTGTGCAACTATAGTCCTATTGTAGAAGAATCATAAATATGAACTTTTCCTTCAACATTGGCAACTACCAACATTTTCTTCTCGTAGTCGTAACACAGAATTTTCGGTTTTATGATACCATCGTCGTCGTCTCCTGTCAGGAGAACTCGATTCCAGCTGAGATCAGAGTTCAGCAGAAGTATTCTGTCGTTATCAGTGTCAGCCACAATAACCTGATCATCTGAGGTTAGTGATAAATGGATACGCCTGTTCAGGTCTTGGAATTCATCAGTTGGATTATAGCACTGAACAATGTGTCCATCGCTGCTGATTTTACAAACCTCCATTGAATTACTTTTCCACGATATGTAACTGGCTACGATTTCTGCCGTCAATATCTCGACTACATGTTGACTGGAGAAATGCGCATCATCAGGTAATTGAAAACTGTGAACCATACGAGCATATTTTGTGCTGTATAGCTTTACCTGCGATGCATACATGTCTTCTGTAAGTATCGTGCTTCCATCTCTGGACAATGAATACAGCCATAGGATTCTATCACATGTCCACATATTTATAAAATACGATGTCCCATTTCTTGAGATCTTCGAAATACAGCCATTTTCTGAATCAGCTACAAACAGATTGTCAGAGGTAGGACTGGCTACCAAGTTCTCCGGTTTAGTAACCCAATCTAACAAAAGCGAATCCCGCAAACTGAATGGAGACTGATCTTCATAAATAAAAATACGCATTGGATCACCGCAGAGAATATTGATGGCACTCTTTGACAAAGCTACGCTCAGCACATAGTCACATGACGTATTCAGCCTTGTCACAGGAATTACTGAAATTTAAAAAAAAACACTACTCGCGTTAGTTGTCTAAGGTCCTGTGGTGGATGATGATATATGATTGAAAATGAAGTCCTTCCAGATTTAGATTAAGTTCTGTCTTAGCTTCACATGTAGGCCTAATGAATAATGTGGCTGCGCAATTTAATAAACACAAATATATAAAGTACGATATTTTAAGATTATCACAACGTAAAAGTCATTGCTTGCTACAGATCTACAAGCCTACTACAACTGCGTTGCAACTAACAAACGGTCGGTTCTCCTTCTTCGAATGGTGCTTTGGTTTCCTTCGGCTTCTTCGTACTGCCCTATGCCGAAGTGGACGAGTAGGCTGATATTATCAGACACTTGTGTAATGGCGCTGCAACTTCCATGTTTAACCTTTTCATGCACTCCATACCATCTCGCGGACTGCATCAAGCCATTAACTAATGACCCTCATCTGGTGTTTCTGCGATTATCAAAGTCTACCAGTACTTTACGCCACAAACAAAAACCTAAATCGATGCCGGGCTTTGCGTCGCTTGCCTGTGTACGTGGAGCACTTCGGAATTTATTCATGATGCCTAGGATCTTCACATTTTCAAAAAAACTTACGCGAAATAGTAATTATTGCTCAACTGTTTCGGGGTTCAGGCATGCAATAAACTATGTAAAACACCGTAGACATAATTTTTACAATTAGCTAATATAGGTTAGCAAAGGTTCTGCATTAATAACATTTACCGTTGTTGTCAGGAAAACACCAGAGGACAATGATCGCCAACATGACAACCAAAACCGTTGACCAAATGGCAACTAAATACAAGAATATGAGAAAAATTTGCAATTTCGTAAATTATTCAAATGTTAAAAATTTATTTATTCTATTGTTAAAAATTAATCATATTTAAAACATTGCCTACACAGTAGGCCTATTTATTTATTATCTAAACTGTTTTACTCAAGCTGCACATTAAATGTATGTATGCATGTAAGTATGTACCTAGTCTTTTATATAGCGCATTTTAAGGACCTCTCAAAAGCTGGAACAAGCTTGGCAGGCTCATTAAATATTGCTGTATTGAAGTTCAAATAAGGTGCATCAAGTTATCCATAAACCTACCCATCCATCAAATCATGCATGCATATATACTTACAACTAAACATAAAGATATTCAGTATATATACAGACCTACTTGTATGCATTAAGACATACAGAAATTCATCAGAAATACAAGCAACAGATAATAATCGATAACCCATCCGTAAAAAGTATTCATATAGACTATTCTACATTACATTGTGTTCAGCCATTGGCTTATGTCAAATATAAGCCTATATTACTTGTTCGTCTATTCATTAAGAGCTTTAATGTCTTTTCTTTCCAGATCTTCACTACCTCGTCGCTTTCTTCTTTTTCTAAAAATTAAAATCAACAAAACTATAGAAATTGACTCTAAAGTAGCAATATTCAAGAAGAAATTCATATTAGTTGCATATTTGTTTAAAAAAACAATGAACTGCAATGATAAAACCAATTTGAAATTCTATCTAAGATATAGTTAACATTAAAATTATTATACTTATTTTACTACTACACTATAGCAGGCAAACAGCTCTTAGTCGGACAAGAGTCAAATGTTATTTTTGTTATCTGTCTACAGCCATAATAGCCTTGCATAATTTTATTGTAGTGATAGGCTTTGACAAGTAAATGAAACAAGTCAACTAATTTAATGCAAATCTGGATGCAGCACAAATAAAAAAGTTAACAATATCAACGTTTGCTTTACTGTCAAAAGTTATTTGTCTGACCTTCGAGTTTTCCTATTATATTATTTGCGTGAAGAAGACTTCGCAGTTCCAGCTCGTTAAAGGAAACGTTCACTAAGGGTCTTTTCTGACGAATATGTGTCTTATGCAGTTTCTGTAACTCCTCCGCACGGTTGTGTAAGTCGTTCACTGCTCGGCAAATGTCGCTGGGTGATCCTCTGGAAATGATTTCCTTGCTGTATGTCGTAAATCTGCCTACGCTCTCAAAATGTCGTTCAACTTCCTCTTTTCTGGTGTCCATTGTTTTGAATCTTCTCTGTTCCATCGAATTCAGCTCATCTAGCAGGGCATTAGCGTGATTTTCCACCATATCTTTCAACTCCTTGCATTTCCATTTTATTATCCTCTCAGTGTCTTGTAACTCTTTCATAAATGATTTCCTTTGTTCTTCCAACTGCTCCTTTAAATCCAGAGTTTCTCTTGGGAACTCAACAAGCTTTCTAATGTCATTCTCAGTATCTTCTTGGAATTTCTCTCCGGCTTTTCTGACATCCATGCATTTGTGTGAATTATGACTTTCAGCAAAACACATCATGCAGATGACAACTTGGCACTCAACACAATACATCTTTGTCTTCTCATCAAGATGCAGATCACAAACACTTGAATAATGCTTCTCTGCCAGAATTTCTGTGACATCGCACCCAATCTCAACAATCTGGTGATTCCTACTAAGTTTATTCCTCAAATGTTCCATACTGCAATGACTACATAATTTTTCCCGACACTGGATGCAATACTCCGTGGCCTCGATTTCCGTCTCTCTTTCATCACTGTTAATCTTACAGGCATCACATCGACTAGAATTCCCGATTGGCTTGGAAATCTTCATCAGTTCTGCTAGTCGTTCAACAAAGAAGTTTTTCTGCACCCCGTTCATGCCTTCTGGTGGTATTGTAAACTCTTTTCTGCAAACAGGACAAAGCATTTTGTCTCCTGGTTTTCTGCTCGAACTCGACTCAAAGTTTTCTAGACACTCCAGGCAGAATGTGTGAATGCATGGCAGACTCCTTGGATCTGAAAGCATGCTATTACAGATGGAACATTCCGTCAAATCGCGAAGTTCGTCCATGACGCTGGTCTCATGAGTCGTCATTTTCTTTGCGGCGGATTCCAACAAATACGCTTTGGCTATTTGCACTCGTAGGTTTTGCCAACTTACGGACCTGATTTGTAAAAAAATGTGCTCAAAATGACGAAAAGCGTTTTTGAAATAACAACGATTGCCTTAGTGGTTGGTTTCCAAATGTTGTTATCCGATCAAGGTGCACGTATGTTTACCAATATGGCGGTTTCCTTAGAAATAATCGAGGCCTTTGCAGTGCGAATGACGGTGGAAAATTTAGCAACTCCGTGAATGTGTCACTTTCGTTTTCGGAAAATCTGTGTGAAACGAAAATCGTAGGCTTAAATTCCGCATTGGTTTTCTTCAGCATCTAAAACAGATGAGTCGTAGGAACCAGAGGTTTTTATCAATATAAAATTGGCCGATAGGTTCGGTTTCCAGTCAAAATTCCAGTCAATCAGACAGCTACAGTGGGCGGTGCTATTGTAGTATTCAAAAAGAGCACCTTCGGACAAGATAATTGGCCCGTACTCTAATTCTTTAATAGGAACACGATCCACACATTGTTTTGCAAGGTGCCAGACATACTGGTATAAAACTTGTCTAATTTACCTGAGGAGAACCAAATGCACTCTTCTTTTTTCTGCCATGCTCCACTATTTGTCACATTTAACTGTGCTAAAATTTAAGCAACGTCGTAGTTTAAGGCAACTGAAAAGGGCAACTCGAAGAAAATTCTTGTTTCTCATAGGCCAAGTGGAATTTCTTAAGTCGTCCGCGCATAATAGGTCTACTCATTTTGTGCGTTATAAATTTACATATAAAAAGTGATGCAATATGGGCCTAACAGGCTTAGGCAATAGCCTTAAGTAGTAGATTCTATAAATTTTTTGACATTTTGCTAAAACATAATAATCGTGAGTTTCTAAACGAACTGTTGTGTGGCGTATGCGCTTTGATTCGTCATCAATGTCTCACCAGCACTTAAGAAATAAACACCATTCAGAACTGACGTCACTGAGGTTTAGATTTAAAGAATTTGGCCAGTGTAGAAAACCCAACGATTTTAAAGTTTTCATAGAGGAAAAAATGTGATATGGAGGCTTTGTAGCAGATGACTGTCGAGGCTGCGTCCATTAGAAGTACGAATTTGTTTCATTTTGAGGAGCAATTGAAACCTAGTTATTGTCAAGCATTTTTTGGACACAGCTAAACATTGTATGTAACCAGGTGGTTTGGTTTTATTTTAAGAGTAAATATCGTAGTAGTAAGCCTACAGCTAAAGAGTTTGGAGCTGTGCTTTTGGGATAATAAGGTTCTTTAAATATTTTAATGCAACTTAACTTTGTTAAGAATTCGCTAAAGAAACTCCTTATTAGTAGGCTGTGGTCCAGGGTCCTGAAGCTTTAGCTGAAGTTCAAACGCGACCACAGCTACACAACAGCCGGATTCCGTGTATTGAACTGGGAAAGTGATTTGCAGATGCAACAGTTTACCGACAAGCAAACCTCGAGAGTTTCGAGGTAAGGCCAGGATGATTCAATGGTGGTAACCTTTATGGATTCTTTAGAGCATCACATGTCCACTGTGTAGGCAACGAAAACCTCTATGTTAATAAACTTCTGTGGTCAACATATGAACAGTCTGGCTGTTAGCAACAATAGTCTTTCAAAAGGCTTTCAAAAGGATTCAACGAATTAGGCCTTCTCGTGACAAGTTGTTGCGTGGAAAGCAGGACGTTTGGGGACCCTGTTTTGGCGCCAAGACGTTTAGGCTTCACACCCAAGCTTGATAGTCAGTATAAGAACAGTATAGGCCTGCACAAGTTATTAATATGCGTTTTAAAATTGAATTATGTCAATTTTGAATGTGTATAATTTGTTTTTGGTTCCTTTGCGCATGGAAGCGTGGAGTTTTGTAGCTGAATTTTCCCATTTTATGTTCTTTATCAGACTTGAAATGATTCTTTCTGGGCTGTAATTGTAATTAGGCAGTTTTACCGCGCCTCTTGGGCGGGAAAACTCATCAAAGGTGCTTAACGGAAGAAAACATTTGAGATGCGGATTTCTTGCAATTTAGGCAGCAGTCAAAACCTAGTTATTGTTAGACATTTTGTGTATATATAGGCCTATAGTATGTATGCATGTATGGATGGATGGACGGACGGACGGACGGACGGACGGATGGATGGATGGATGTACACGTGTGAATGTATGTATGATGGAACATTACACGCTGCCGTCTCGGGTTTCGTTTTTCGCAACCACTCTAATAGTTTCATACCAGTATCGATATTAGATCTTCTGGTACTTCACTTATAAAGCTAATACTTCCAGGCCTTACGGTGTTCTTGTAAATATTAGGCCTACGCCTAAATGTATTATTTAGGAAAGTAAATTAAAATCAACAACTATTTGATAAGTATTATGTAGTGACTATGGATGTACCAAATAAACAAGTACTAAATAACATGAAACAAAATCGCAAAAGTATCATTGAAAACTTAGGGCCTATACAGAAAAACAGAAACAGAAGAAAATAAAACAATTGTTTCCAGCCAAACAAAAAGTATTTTCAGTAGTTAATAGTAAACAGTGAGCTTAAGTCTGAATGTTACGGTTATAAGCAAAACCGTCAATGGTTTGTAGGGCCGCACCATAATGTCACTTATCACTCCGTTGTAATGGCACTAATGGGCGACTGAAACAAAACTGGGTGGGGTGGCCAGCTTTTTGGTCTGAAGAAAATATTTATTGCTTCGTTGAGTACATTGCATGAAACCAGAAACCTCTTGTGAATATTCACTCAGGCTTTGCAGTGATTTGTGACCAGTCATACCTAGAACAGCTTAAGACAGAAGAAATCGCTTCCTTGTGCAGTCAAGTTCACGTAGATTTGGAAAATTTTGATACCTCGCCATTTTTTGTGTGAAGACGCAATCATCTTTCCTATTGTAGATTGTTGTCTTTGCATAATATCCGAAAATAAGAAACAGTATTTTGTCACATTAGTTTTCGCCTGAGATTAAAAACCCTGTAACATGGTGTAGAATGATTAAATCCAAGGAAATTACTAGCAATTAACCAAATAGAGTTATTTAGATTGTGGAATTCGTGGTGTGATATATTAAGCCAAATACTTATTCTGACTTGGTTATTTGCCTTAAGTTAGGCCTAATAAATTGCTAACATCATGCAAACGATTTTAGCCGTATTAAACTTAGTCTCTTCTGCCTTGCACGCTTGGCTTCAGCAGCCAAAGGCTACGCCACAGACGACTTTGACGTTGCATCTGCATCAAAGATGGCAACCATAACAAGCAGAGGCTGCACTGTATTGAAATGTCGCAAGTTATGAAAAACATTCCTAAAGGGAGATATTATGTGAAGTGATGAACCGTTATGATCATAAAAGCGGAGTTAAAGACAAGCCAGACGACCATTCAGTGCATTTTGATTCTGATGATGATGCTTTCAGCAGAGGTACGTCAGAAACATTCGTTTGAAGATAAAGCTTGTTGCAAAAAAATTAAATATCTAGGTTAGATTGTTGAATTATCAGTATTCTGCTTTCGCCATGAATATAAAACTTTCTAGGAGCCTTCCAGCACATCGGAGTAATGTCATGCAATGTACAGCAAAGGTGCGCCTCTAATAAAAAAAATCATGTTCAGCGGTGTCCTATAATTGAGTCAACATTTATTAATCTAGTCGCGTTTCACAACGACTAGCGTGAAGCACAGCCAACATAAACACCTCTGACAAAGGTTCATAACTGCCATACTCATCGAAAGACGCATGTCTGCACATAAAGTTGTTATTAATCTCAGACCCAGTCACTGCCTCCTTTCGTTGGCACTGGATTTTCAGATACTTGAGAAATTGAGCGGGGCATATTCGAACTAAAACTGTAGAGTTATCCGGCAAAGAAGCAACGATGGATCGGTATAGAGTAATAAGCCCCAGAACGGTTCGAAAATGTTCGTCAAATGCTGGAGATAATTCATTTGTTAAGAATATAGGAAATGCTCGATCAAGAGAAGTAAATATGTCCATCCCGTTCTCATAGATATTGAAAACTGTGTCACAGATTGCAGACGTCTTTTTGTAATCTCGTAAACCTGTGTAACAGAAGTTGGCAAGATAAGCAGAGCTGATAAAAAGCGTTGCACTATACAGACGAACGGCTGTATATTCAAGAGCATTTTGAAATGTTCTTGTGATGAATGCTTTTAGGTCACTGGTTGCAGAGCTTCTTATTACATTGGCAACGTTTTCTTCATCACCTTGTCGACTGTAGCAACGCACAAATCTGTTGCATGTACTGGCATCAGTTTCGACGGAAGAGTTCAGAGGTGAATGCTTAGAGTCGACTTTGAAATGTCCTTCAATTGAATCTATGTAACTCATTGGGGACGTTGCATCAGAATTTGATTCGCAGTTGGTGACACTGTTCAAGCGCTCTATCCACTCGTACATCGATTCACAGATGAAGAACGACGTTTTCGAACATTGCTCTCCTAACGTTAGTGACTCCATAAAGTAATTCAGACTTGCCCGTTCTAAGAAGCATCTCCTGTTTGGACAGCACTCTTTTATTAGCTGAAGATGACTCAAAATACCTCTGTAAAGCTGAATCGCTTTCCTCCAAAGAGAGGAATTATTTTCTGTTAATTGTTTCAATGTGTGGGCTTTTACATTTGGATTTAATGGATTAAGCAAATTTTCACGTATCTGAAGCAACGAGCAAAACAGTAGAAAGTTTTCTGATACAGCAACTTCAAAGTGCCATAAATGCTTCGGATATGCTCTCGGCCATTTGGTTGTTATGCTGGTAATGTTCGACATTGCATAACTGAGCAGCAGCTGAATTTCTTTTGAGAAGTCAACGCTTTCTGTTGCGGCAGTTATCATATTGCTTTTGGGTATAAAATAGTTCGGACAACATCCATCAATCAACCATCCCACCATTATGCAAAGTAATTCGCTAACCGACCTTTCCACGTTTTCGTCTTCCCAAAACTCTTTTGGTTTCCTTTCGCATTCCCAGAACATCAAAGTCTTAAAGAAGTAAGTGCAAATGATCGTTTCATCTGATCCCTCACATGCCTTGACAACTTCGCTCTTTATCAGTCGAAGTATGTGATAAACATACTTCTGAACATCCGTCCAACTATGAATCAGAATTACTTCCGCTTGAGAAAACGAATATCTCCATTGAGTGTCGTCATCTGGACTGCTGTGATGTGGTTTCGCAACAAAGTGGCATCCATTGGCGACGATTTTATCGATGATCTCCACTGGAGGCCATCCGCTTGGTCTATCACGCTTTTTCCATTCAGCGGCCTCTGTCGGCCAAGAAGGACAATAGATGGCAAAAACTCTGTCCACTTCGAAATCTAAAAGACGCTTACGTATTTCTCCAAACATTGAAATTCTATCACTTTTTCCCCAAATAAAATCAATACTTCTGCTCGAATTAGTTACCCTCCTTGCCCATGCAGGGCCGTGTTTGTAGTAGTTGTTAGGAGCGCTTAACTGTTTCCGGTACAGCAGTTTGCCGTCCGTTAAGTACAATCTTGCGAATCCAGGATGAGTGTCTTCAGTATCGACTGTGAATATTTCCCCTTGATAGCTGCTTCGAGTTGATGCATTTATTGGGAGGGCGCTGATGTTTGTCGGAATATACATGAAGTCAAGATCGGTGGCATTCGTTACTACGTACTGTATTGGTAACTCAAAAAAACTCCCGCAGGGCATTATAGAATGACCTTTTCTGATAAATAACAGATTTTTAAGAAATTTCCCAAACTTTTCAGAATTGTCCATTTCAATGGCGCTACTCTGCCGATGACTCCGTCATAAGCCTTAAATGACTCTTTTTCCCAAACAGAAGTAGTTTGCGAAACGCGATTGAAAATAATAGATGCTTAGATCCCTGACCGTTGTTTGAACTTAGCTGTCATAAACGTGTTGAAGGCGATGTCTTTGCGATGCGTTGCTCTAAAGCTACCTAGAACAATTACCAGAGGAGGCTATCTTACTGACAGTTCCATTGCATGGCTATACGATCGATTAGCAATATGGCTGATTGGCATCTTTCAGGCATAAATTTTGACAATGAATATGATAGTGTGATGTCCAGTGTAAGCACGTGTCACGTGATATATTCTATTAAATGCATATACTATTGCATATCCTGACATTCGAGATAATTTTCTTATACATGCGGCAAAAATACACCTGTATTATTACTTCTGCGTGAATCTAACTAGAGAAATATAAAATTAGCCACCTGATAATTTAAATGAAATCTAGGAGGACCTATCTGTTGTTCTTTTAAAATTAAACCAAAATTATTCAAACCAAACATAATTTTGTATACATTGAGTCTTTCAAATCATTGGATTCAACTTGCTGCTTCATTTTAAAGGCCTAGATAATATTTTAGGCCAACTCATAGTCTAAAATCTTACAGGCAAGATTAAAATATTCTAACAGGATTTGCCGCTAAACGACAAATCATTTACAGTCGGCAAATATTTAACCTTAACTCTAACAATTTCAGTAATTCCAGAAGTTACTGGCTGAGGTTCTTCTGTTACCAGAGATGGAGCATAATCGTCGTCTGTGAACTTATTCGGGTTGTAAGGCCACAGACCGCAAGCTTCAAAACCTGCAACAGCTTTCTGCAGAGAGGCAGATCTACCAAATGCTGCTGAAAAAATTCCAGCAACTTCAAAAGCAGAAATTCTTCTTCCAGGGTTACTGGTCATCCAGTTTCCAGCTTCAACGTTGTAACTGCTTTTCAGCGCTTTGAAGAAGCTAACATCAAGGGGTTGAAGGCGATGTGTGCAATGGGGTGGTAATGTTATTAATACAATTCCTTTCTCGCGCGCAAACAGAATAGCTGCGTGTTTTGTGACTATGGTGTCCGTCAAGAAGAAGGACGTGGGGCGATTCCTTTGAACATTTCACAAACTTTGAGAAATGTTCAAGCCAGCGCAGGAAAATATCGCTATCCGTCCAACCACTTGGATTACAAAGTCCTAGCGCTCCGCACGGTGCTCCATTAATCAGAGATGCTACCATTCGTTTTCTTGGGTAAATAAATGTAGGTGGCACAAAAGTTCCTGCTGCATTCATGGCACAGATTACTGTTACAGTCTGCCCCCTTTCACCACTGGTAATCTTCCCAACTGACTTTGCACCTTTAGTAGCAATTATATTCATCGGCTTGTGGACGTTGCTGATGCCTGTCTCGTCCATGTTCCAAATTTTAACTCCGTCCACTTGTGTTGCATCAAGTGCTTCCTTGTAAACCTTGTAAAAATTGGCAACCTGCGGCCGATTAAAGCCTACAGCCCTGCTTAAACTGGTTGCTTCCGGAATTCTAATGGACAAATCTGGGTGTCTTTTCATGAAGCCCTGTAACCAGTCCTTACCAGCAGACGTACCAGAAAATGGGTGATCTTGAATGTCAAGTTGCACTGCCAGATCGAATGCCAAGCGCCTTATGTCATATGGTGTCAGACCATATATAGCTTTCTCCATAATTTTGATGTGATCTACCAGTTGCTGCTCATACTCTGGTTTAAACACCGTAGATAAATTGCCGAGTCTAACAATCCCAGGTTTGGACACTTTCAAATCCCGGTGCCTACGCAAGGTTTTCGGTGGAATACCGTATTGCTTGGCAGCCGTTTTAAGCGCAGTTCCAGCATGAACTGCCTCAAGAGCAGCACTGACAGCATCTGTTCCATAATTACCCCTGTCTGTTTTTCTTTTGTATGTTCGCACCATCTGAAGAAATTATAATGATTTATAAACATTTTAAAATACAAATACTTATTGAATAAGCAACTCCAAAAAATGTGATATTGGAAATTGTTGGGCATAAAAGTTTAATGATTTATTTTTGGTTGGGCAAAACGCCCCCTGAATGTGGGGCAAAACGCCCCCTGAGTGGGGCGTTTTGCTCCGCTTGGAACTACTCTGACAGACTGCCCATATCACACAAATGTAGCTTAAAAGATCCCCAGTTACTGTGCAAAAATAATTCTATATAAAGTATTCTTTAAAACTATATATTTACTTTTGGTTCTGCCTAACGTCAAGTAATATTAATGAGACAGAATTGGCAAGCTTACCTTTACAAGGAAACACGTAAAAATCGAATTTATTACTAAAATCGCGCAAAGCATCAGCAAGACCAAAATGGCTAACGGTGACCTCAATATGGTACAGTGACTGACTCAAGGACAGCGAGAACAGTCCATTACATAGCGGAGGGGAGACAGGGTGGCATGGGGGCGTTTTGCCCCGAGGGGCATCTTGCCCCTCTCTACCCCTACCATTAAAATTTAATTCATACGAATCGATACAAAACTCTCTGAGCGTTTGAATTGATCCAAATTTGCAATCAGTGGCATTGCTGATACACTCTTAAAACTCGTAGATCGATTCACCGATTGACAGAAACCTCTTCGAACATCCATCACCGCTTTCCATCAGAGACAGCATAAAGTGATACAGTGCATCTAGTTTTAAGTAGCATCTTCTTTTTAGACAGTACTCTTTCATTAGCAGAAGATGATTTAAAATACCTCTATAAAGAGCATTTGCTTTTCGCAAAAATAAAGAATCATTTTCTGTTAATTGCTTCAACAGAGAGGCTTTTATTTCAGAGTTTAGCGGATTCAAATGGTTATCGCGTAGCTGCATCAGATAAACGTGTAGAAGAAAATTTTCCGACACAGCAACCTGCATCAGGCTTAATATATGATTTGGGTATGATCTCGGCCACATGGTTGTTATGCCGGGGAATGTTCGTGTTCGTCATTGCGTAACTGAGCAGCAGTTGAATTTCTTTTGAGATGTCAACGCTTTCTGTTGCGGCAGTTATCATATTGCTTTTGGGTATAAAATAGTTCGGACAACATCCATCAATCAACCATCCCACCATTATGCAAAGTAATTCGCTAACCGACCTTTCCACGTTTTCGTCTTCCCAAAACTCTTTTGGTTTCCTTTCGCATTCCCAGAACATCAAAGTCTTAAAGAAGTAAGTGCAAATGATCGTTTCATCTGATCCCTCACATGCCTTGACAACTTCGCTCTTTATCAGTCGAAGTATGTGATAAACATACTTCTGAACATCCGTCCAACTATGAATCAGAATTACTTCCGCTTGAGAAAACGAATATCTCCATTGAGTGTCGTCATCTGGACTGCTGTGATGTGGTTTCGCAACAAAGTGGCATCCATTGGCGACGATTTTATCGATGATCTCCACTGGAGGCCATCCGCTTGGTCTATCACGCTTTTTCCATTCAGCGGCCTCTGTCGGCCAAGAAGGACAATAGATGGCAAAAACTCTGTCCACTTCGAAATCTAAAAGACGCTTACGTATTTCTCCAAACATTGAAATTCTATCACTTTTTCCCCAAATAAAATCAATACTTCTGCTCGAATTAGTTACCCTCCTTGCCCATGCAGGGCCGTGTTTGTAGTAGTTGTTAGGAGCGCTTAACTGTTTCCGGTACAGCAGTTTGCCGTCCGTTAAGTACAATCTTGCGAATCCAGGATGAGTGTCTTCAGTATCGACTGTGAATATTTCCCCTTG